>VWPW01024749.1:216715-441586 GCA_013389825.1 Crypturellus undulatus | reverse complement strand
CACGCGGCCGCCGCTGTGTTTCACCGCGGAGCGCGGGGTGGCCGCGAGCCGCGGGCCAGCGGGGACCGGCAGCGCCCGCGCGCGTGTGCGGGCTCCGGCCGAGGTCCCGTGCCGAATTCCTGCGGGATCCGGCGCGTTCCCGGAGACCGCGAACCCCCCGAATCTGCTTCTTGGCTTCTTGACAATGCAGCAAAATTTAAAGCACAAACTGTCTCTTCTCTCTCTCTCTCTCTCTCTCTTTTTTTTTTTTTTCTCCTTGGCTGCTGAAAGCTAATCCTATGATTTCATATTTTGGTTGTTATCTCGTGTTATTATGTAACTGCATTTTTTTTTATTGCCAATTAAATAAAACAGCTCGTTATAAGTACGTTAGGAGCATCGCCCCAGCCTGTAGCATTGTCAGACGCCGCTTTTCTCCTTTCCTAGCCTGCCCAGCTAATGGGTTTGCACAGACGTGGGCGCATACAGTTTGTTTTGTCGTCTCCCGCATCGTCTCCCGGGTGCCTCTTTATAGTTGCAGGAGAAATGACTTGGCCAGGGTTTTGGCTTTTGCATCCTGCTGTTTGGAGCTGCAGTAGCGCCTTCCTTTCTCTCTGTCTCTCTTTTTTTTCCCCCCTCCCCTGTTAGTGCTGCACTCAGCAGAAGCGCGCAGGGAGGCTGCACGGGAGCCGCTCCGGCCGTGCCGCTGCCGCTGTCGATGCGTTGCTGCGTCGCAGCGTGGGGCTCCTGCCCCTCTGTGCAATTAGGGGCAGGGCGCCGCTGTGCTGGGGATGCCACGTAGCAGGTGGCCGTAGCGGCGCCCTTCTGATTAGGGCTCGTGCTTGGATTGCAGCTATTACAGTAATTCATTTCAGCTCGGGGATTCATTTTGGAAATTTGGATTTTCCACTAAGAAGGGATTATCGTTTCTCTGCCGCATGTGTGTTTTGGGAAGAATCGGAGCGTAGCTTGCATCTCGGCTGCTGTTTCTCCTTCTCTCCTGGCTGGTGTTGAAGTGCACGCCTGTGTGGGCAACGCAGGTGCGGCATTGAATATATATATATATATATATATTTTTTTTTTTCCATGCTGGCACCAGAAATAAGAAGCAGCGTGCACGGTGGTAAGGCGCAGTCCTCATCCTGCTTGTGAAGTCTCAGCCTGATGCAGGAATAAAGTGCGTCTGCCCCTGCGGAAGGACTGTGGGGTCTCCTTGCTTGCCTGTGCGAGGAGAGCGAGTGGGGAGTTAACGCAGGCAAAGGAGCGTTGGGGAGCTGGTGTCCGTGAGGAGCATCGCGCGGATCTGTAGTGTGTGGGGCTACGTCGTGCGTGGTGCGTGTGGTACCTACACTGACGTGTCGCTGCCATAACGTGACCCGAGCTCTGGACTCTCGACCTCTGCAGCATCAAGCGCTTCTTCTCGTGAGCTCCCAGCTTTGTAAGCAGAGCGAGCCCAGCGTGGACTTTATCAGGAAGTAGAAATACCTGACCGTGGTGGTGATTTAGTTGATGGGAACCCATGTAGTTCCAGTCTCAGATAGTCGGTATAAAACTCCTGTGCTCTGTACTTCAAGTGCAGACTAATGAACAGCTTGCTATTTTTTACATTCCAGTCAATAACTGATTCAGCATTGCTGTCAAACCAAGAAGTGCATCTTGCCATGGTTTCTTACACTTCTGCCCCTTCTGCCTCTGCTTCAGGTAGCATTTGTTCAAGGGAGCGCTAAATCCTTCTCGTTAACATTCTTTTGAGTGGTCTTCGAACCAGCTGTGTAATTACTGGTATCTGTAGTGCAAGCAAGACTTGGCTTATCTGCTACTTTTATTTACATGCCCTAAAAGATATGTAAGTGAAGATTCAGACGGGAAAAAAAACCCAAGTTTTGAGTGTCATGTCAGGCTATGAACTCCCAAGGCAAAGGAATTGTTACTTATTGTTGGAAATTGTTGGAAATTCTGCTTTTGTTGATGCAGGCATTAAGGTTGCCTCTACAGTTTCAACTGGGTAAACGTGAGATTTTTCTTTCTTTTTTTTTAAAGTTACTTTTTTAAAGTAACCAGACAAATAGCATCCCAATTCCCCTGCCTGTTAGGTATGTTATAAAGTTCAAACAGAAGGGCCTTTAGTAACCAAAAACGTAATTACTCTGAAGCATCTTAGTTCGCGATGACAGACCTTGCCAGAAGATCTAACTTATGCAAGACTTCTCTTTCTTCCTTCCTTACTAAGTGTCTTTTCGATCTTGAGCTTCACCTACTTACCCAGATTCTCTAAAAGCGTCTCCTGTTCCCAAGGATTGACTTGAGCCTGTCCTTGTTGTAGACCCCTGTGAGCTTCAGCCTAACGCAGGTGCTCTGGCTTGCTGGAGCTCTAGAGGGAGCCTGTGAATACTGGGGCCAAAACAAGCGTCTGCCACCCAAAACAACAGACTTGGGTGTCCGAGCAGGTCCTGTCTGTTGTCGTGCCTGTTTTCCAGCATTTGCTGGTAGTAGCGCTGAGAGCACAAGGAGTCGCTGGTGCCTCCCGTGTCAGCTGCTGCTCTTGGTGGCTCTGCGGGAGCAGCTGGAGGGGGTTCCGCTCAGCGCAGCCGGTGCTTCTGCCCACTGGCATCCCGAGGAATTGAGAGGCCCCCTTTCCTTCGGGAGTTCTCTTGTTTGCTTACCTTTAATGTCTTCCTCCAGTTTGGCAATACGGAGATGAGTTGCTTTCACTTCTGTTTAAGACTTTCTTTCCCTTTTTTGCTTTCCCTTTCTCTTGTAAGGTTTTCATGGGCTGTTATAATTCTGCAGTGTCCAAGTGGCAAACGCTACAGGACTGTTTTTAATTATTCTATAGAAATACCTTTCTACTGACCTTAGATTGGACAATCTGTCTTATTCTAGTATGCGTGTGTACATATATTTATATATATGTATATATATATATTATTTTTTTAAAGCCAAATCGTACATACTCCTGTCATTTATTTTTATCCTAAAACAGAAAGAGGAATACTTTGGCGTCTCTCTGCATCCTCAGGAGGATGAGGGATATACATCACAGAAACAGGTAGAAAGTGCAACAGCTAGCAAAGAGCAGACTGAGATAGCAGCTGAGTTTTGAGGACAGAAAGATGTTTAAAGTTAAGCAGAAATGGCTAAGCTCATTGATGTATGAAATCTCGGATCATTTATGTTATGTGCAATGGATGGTGGCCAGGGAGCTGCGTAATGGGCTTATGAGTCGTCTTAATTTTGTGACCAGGGCTGGGATATTGCAGCCCCACCACTAAAGGAGGAGGCCCAGGTTCTTGCAGTCAGTGCTGCTTCTCACGAGGTGCTCGGATGCTCCTTCCCTCGGCGAGGTGGTCTTCTCCTTTCTTCCCACATGTTTGGGGGCCCATCACCATATGGGCCAGGAAGACTGGTCTAAGCTACAGCAGCTAAATAGATTACATTCACGGGCCCAGCATTTCACATGGGAAGGAGGAAGGAGGTGCACTGAGCGAGGCAGCAGCTGATCCCTCAGCGTGGTTCCCTCTTGCCCCCTTACCCGTGGGTTACGAGCAGCCAAGGTTTGGTCCTAGCTCCTCATCCTTTCGTCAAGAATATTGCCTGCAACACAACTACATCTCAGTGGCTCGAGCTGACAGCACGATGAGCTGTTCCTTTCCATGCTTTAAAGAAGTGGGAGGCCCTGTTGCTCCTGTGTGAAATCCCGACACAGGGATGTGTGCCGTGCTCCCCGGGGAGTCGGAGTGCAGAGTTCCCCGAGGACGCAGTGCCGGCAGTGCTTCCGTGCTGCGGAGCAGGTCGGTGGGAGAGCACGTGTGCGCAGCAGGCAGGAAGGCTATTGCTGAGACCTCAGCTGAGGTTTCATTTTATGGAGTTAGCAAAACAAGCTCTCTTTCACACACTCTAGCTATTTTTATTTTGCTCTGCAGATGCTCGTAGAACACCAACACTTGTTTGGTTCAAAGTCTGAATTAAAATTCTGAGCCGATGTCTAGAAGCAAAAAAAGGGGCAAAAAATGTTTATCCTCAAATTAAAATCTATTTCAATTTGAGTGTTGTTAACCCACGAAATAGTGATGCAGCGTAGAATGTCTCTTGAAATGAATCACTTGCATTTAAAATGGTACATGCTCTAAAAATAAATGGGTAATTGCTTTGCTCTAGTCAATATGGAATTTAAAGATGACTGGCAGCGATTTGTCATCCGTCTCTATAGCAGGAGTCACCTCTGTGATGTTACAGGCATTTGTTTCCATTAGCAAGCTTTAAAGTAGGTTTGTTAATGAGCTCTTGAACAGCAGGACTGAAGTCTGTCATGTGACACAAGTAATCTGTCCACAACGTAGGAAAACGTGGAGCATTTGTACGTTCAGTTACGGAGTCGGCTTTCCTGGGGCCCCTTAACTGGGCTTCAGCAGACCGTGGCTTTGGAGAGAGGAGAAGCCTGCAGCTGTGGTGCTGCTGAAGTACTTTGTACGTCTTCATGTGCAGTCCAGCCTTGGTAAGAGTTAATGCGTGCTGCCCATGAGCCATTTTTTGCAAAGAGAGAGCCTGATCGATACTATGCACAAACATGTGTAAGCAGAGGAGGTGGTGCAGCTTATTCTGTTTGGTTTTTCACAAGGGAGAGAGGAGAGCAAGGAATGGGGACTGCTAGGAGAGACGTTCCTGTACAGCAATGAAACGCTTCCAGCTGTTCAGCTCACATGGGATACGTGTCAAAGATCTGTTCCCCAGGTGCTAAAGGTGGCGTTGAGCTTTTATCTGCTCCTCCTCATCGAAAACAAGTATCCTACCAAAGCCCCTGTTTGTCTGGCAGAGTTGCATGAACAGCTTTGCTAAGCTAGGTGAGAAGCAATGGAGATGGGTCTAGGCGAACTTGACCTCTGAGCTGGATACCTCTTGTAAGGCACTTCCCGAACCAGTTGAATTTAGGTCTTCCTTCTAGCTGGATGCAGTGAATGCACGTGAGGCTCCCAGCCTCGGCGTCAGCTGTCACTCTTCGGTGGGTTTGGCAAAATGGTAGGATGGATGGAGAAGTTCTATGGGCCAGACTACTCCTGGGCATCTGCATGCTTTCCTTCCAAATCCAGGAAATGTCAAGATGTAGGCTGCACCTTTTGGGAAAGTAGCAGACGTTTTGTGCCTGCAGTCTCGGGAAAGTACTAAACTTCTAAAATTCACTTTCAAATATATAACATCCATCAAATGTTGGATGTTTTGCCTGCAATTGTATTTTTTAAGCTAGGGGAGAGGCCTTAGGATTTTTACTGTAGAAATTTTTACTTTGTGTGCAACTATGTGGTTGTCCGAAGAAGATGATAAAGCAAAAATTTACTCTGTGAAACAGCAGGTTTTAACTGTTGCATGGTTAAACTGGAAAGGGGGAGAAAACCGGACAAAATACTTAGTCTTGGAGGCAGAGCACATGCTTCCAAGTTGAAACTGTTCGAGATTCATGAAAAGCCCGTTAGCCATTAAGTTGTCTGCTGCCTTGGTTACAGGTCTGTGGAGGCTACATGGAGATTAGGAATGAGATCCTTTCATGAACGTAAGTTTGGGTAAAATTCATCTGTGTGATGTTCTTGAAAGGAGAAGTCAACATTAGGTCAATACCATGGTTCAGAAAAAACGCGTGTTGTGAGTTGTAGTAGAAACCTGGAGTGGTGATAAAATATTACTGAGCCAAGGCCTTTGGTCTAAAATTGAGCAACAATCTGACTGAAGTTATTGGAATCTTTGCTCGAGGAAGGCCAGTAGCATTTGGCCTTCTGTGACCTATTTACAGAGCTGAAATACGGAGAATGTGACTGCTCACGGTGCCACTATCAAGTACTGACACTTTCTCATAGCTCTATGAGCAGTCTGAAGCAGAAAGAAATGTACAAGAGTTAGTACTCATCCGGTATGTTAAGACATGATGAGCTGAGCTGCTTTTTCTTTCTGCTCTGGTTAGGTTACAAGAGGGTTTTAATGTGTAAGAGCCTATCCCGTGACAGAGCTTCTTTTCAGGACCCATAGCGAGTCGTAGTCAGGCTCTGTGATTTGTTTTCTTTCTGGTTTCCACTTCTTCACATTCCTTATGGATGTCGCTTTATGTGTGGAAGTAACTTAGCTATTTTTTACATGAATAAAGCTCTCATCAAACATCAAAGATAAGATTTGGCACTTGACTAAAAGTAGTAATTTCTTGTGTTGGTCTAAAGAACCACACAGTGATATAAAGTCATTAACTGCAGCAGAAATTTGATTCTGAACATATTCCCACTGGCTCCTCACTGGTTTGGTTGCTGTAAATGCCATTTTTGAGGATTTTTAAAGATCGTCCCCCTCTGTGTATCACTTGCATTAGATATACCCCCAAGAATAATAGCAACAATTCTTTTTGATTTTCCTCACACCTTGTTACAAATGCAGTTATTTCTTGACCGTGCAATTTTATGTCTCAGAGTGACATGGATTAGTAACTCAGACTAATATGCTATATGCAATAGTATAACGATGGGAAAAAACAAACAAGCAAAGCCCCCTTGGTTTCTGTATTTGAACAGCTTTAGTAGGACATTGATAATAAAGTATTACGTTAGCATAAATGTAGCATATTAAAAAGCATATTAAAAAATAATAATAATAATAAAAAAAATAAAACAACACAATCCTTTGAAGCTCCCCAAACTTTTAAGATTCCTAGTGGAAATGGATAAAGAAATGATTTTCCAAAGAGGAGGCATTTTTCTGATTAAAAGGAAGGGTTTGGGATTATTGTGGGGGATTGAATGTCTAACCTGAGTTTGGAATGGTAATGTAAATGTCTGGTGGAGTCTCTGTTTGAAAGGAATTTGGTCCCTTAGTTCATATGAGACTGTCTTGTCAGTTGTTACAAAATATGGGGTTTGTGCACATGTGTGTGAATTACGCGTTAGTAAAATATCCCGAAGTTTGGACTCCAAGTTAAATATATGCCTGTTTTGACCTATTTTTCTCAACCTAATTCTGCAGGCTCTTTGTGTGTGCAGTCTGTGTTGCTTGCCTAGGGAGTCGCGGTGACTTCCGGCAGACCTGTCACCTTGGGAGAGCTGGGGGGTAGGAGGTGCTTGCAGGCTCAGGGTTTGTGTGAGCCTCACTCTTCGCTGAGGTCAACACGGGAAAGAGGCTGAACAGGGTGTTTAGGGGGAAGGTGCTGATCGGCACTGTGTCATCTAGTAACTCCAGAAGGGTTCATCAGGAATAATGTTTGGTTGCCTCATGACATCCTTGTAATAGCTCTAAAAGATGAACAGGAGATCAGTTCACCTGATGGCCTTCTAATAACTCACAGGAAAACCAAGTTCATCTCCCCAAGCCACGTGGCCCGAAAGGAATGTAAGTGCAGTAGTGCTAACTAAGAATAATTCCTCCCTGTGGGACCCTTGGAGGGGTACATCCACACACTGAGGCAGAAAGTTGTAGAGAATCTTCAGCAAATGAAGGTCCAGGATGCTAAATCTGCATGGACGCTGTCATTCCTATTCCCTGCACCAAGAAAGATCAAACCCAGGTCTCTGATTTTTCAGGAATCTGCCCTATCTGCCTAACAGGCTAGAAGCTCTTCGACGTGTGCAGGTGCATGGGACATGACTTACACCTGTTCTGTCAACTCACTATGTTTTGCAGAGAGGAACTGAAGAGTCATAGAGCAAAGGCAAGAGGGAGCATGACTGGTTTACTGGGTGCAGGCAGGGAGGGTTCTGATTCCAGGGCCTGTACCAAAGAGTGCTTCACATCATGTGCTTTATGCAAGTCGGATGTGCAGCCTGTGGTGTCTGACATGCACGAGAGCAGAACATTAGCTGCCTGTTAATGTTGCAAGCAGGGCTCAGAGGATGGCTGCTTTCTACTTTAATGTCTAAACTAGGTCTCAGTCCTATTCCTTTGACCTGGCCCGAAATTTCTGGGTTCGATATTATAGTCTCCTGAGCTCTGTGTTTATCCACGCCTCAGTGGGAATCTGCATGTTTTCATTTGGCTTGCAGGCAGTAATTTTCTATGAGAAATCTTGGTAGCTAATGGTGAATGTGAAAGCTTTGAGGTGTAACTTTGTGTGTAACAATATGGGTATAACTCCATTTGTGGCTTATCAAAGCTCTAAATATATGTGATCTCCAAGTCCAGAATTCTCAGAAGACCTTGGATTATGCCTTAGGAAGCTGGTGGACTTGCCTTACCTAGAACCAGTCCTCTCATAATGCCTGCCTTGAGCCCTGCTCCCAGCCTGAGAGTAGCAGAGTAAGAGGGAGCCTTTGTGGCCAAACACATCTCGGATGGACTTGACATAAATCAAAGATGGCCATCAGAGGAGCATACCTAATATTGCAGTTGATACTAATGAGTCAAATGAGCTCCTGGTTGGAGCTTTTTGCTTAATTCTTTTGCAGGGTTGTCAGGAACAGGGTAATAAGGGTTTTTTTTTGTGCTGTCGTCAGCAATTGCACTCTGAATCTACTTGAGGTAGCAGGTCGTCTGTCTAATAAAAACATTTTTATGTAATTACTTTGGGGCAAAATCCCATTTTAGGCCAGAGAGGCTTGGCACGGAGTGGCTTCTCCTAGAGGCTGCACCGAGCGGGATGCTCCTTCTCTGGCCGCACACGCTGCCGGTCCCTGCCCTGCCGTTCCCTCGCAGCCCAGCTCCGCGTGTGCATCAGGAGCCCCGATGGGGCTTTGGCAGCCCCAAGCAGCCCTGCCTGATGCCCAGGCACAAGGCAGAGCCAGGGGCCTGGGCGGAATGGGGACTTGTGCAGCCCCAAGGAGTTATTTGCTGGAAACAAGGGACCCCCACACACAAATCACATGCGTTTCTTCAGATGTTGATCAAAATTATTTGATGTGGCAGTTACAGAGACAGTGTAATTATGATGTTCATTTTCAAATGGCTGGTTGCTTGTGAAAAGAGCTGAATTCATCTCCATGTGAGTCACCCTGAGGCTACCAAGCCTTTTTTTCATTTTAATTTTATTTTTATTAAGGAAGGAAATATATATTTCTTTGCATTGTTTTTTCAAGAATACATATCTCATTCTGTGCAGACATTAGCTCGCCCTAACGTGGACTCCTTCTCTTTCTTGGAGCTTCGCTCGCCCAGCAAAGAGAAGGCAGCAGAACCGGCAGGAACAACCCAAGGAACTGCAAACGTGCAGTGTAATTAGCTTCTAGTGCAGTTCTGGTGCCTGCACATGTGGGAGGAGGGGAGGCAGATTAAGTAGTGGAGCTGCATGAAAAATTGCCAGTGGAGCAGCCTTCTGTCAAAAAGTGCTGTTTTCAACAGAGTCCCGGTGTTCCTCATGAGGACATGCCTGTGCTGTGGCTGGCAGCCAGTCGGAGGAGCTGGAGCCCTGGCAACTGGAGCCGGTTGGGAGAGAAGAGAGCAGGATGTGAAGCGAGGTGCTGGTTCTTGTTATGCTTCAGCTTTGAGGAAAACTGAAAAATGTTTCAGTTGCCCACAGTGCGGAAAACGAGACTTGACCTGCTCTGCTTCGTACAGTTTTGCCTTAAAAGCTATCTGCGGTTTCCACCATGCATGATCACTACAATCTTTTGCTATTAGATTTACCTCCGAGAAGCCTGGGGCCGATCTCACTGCTATGCTAGTTCATTTAAATCGCCAAACTTGCGCTACAGATGTGCCTGGCCCAAGTGGTCTTGGAAAAAATGGGGGAAAGCTTTGCTGCATGCTAAGGTGGGACAGAGACCACCCAGAGTTTTTTGCTGGAAACGTATTTTATGTTTTTTCTTTTGTCGCTATCTCTGCTTCTTTCTTCCTCACAAACAGCTTTTTCTTGTAGCCACTGAAGGCCAATGTATCTACTCTCCCAGCAGCAAGTCTATAAAGCATTTGGACTTCAAACATAAGCTGGTGCAAATCAAGCATAGTCCTACCATTCTGGCCTTTCTGTTGTCAGTTGCAATGGTACCTCCTTATTTTTGGTTGCAGAAAACTCTGTACTTTGACACAGCTGGGCTCTTTTACTGAGATACAGCAAAGGCCAGTTCTTTACAGCAGTTTGTTCAAGAGTGGCCTTAATCAGGGAAAGAAATGTCCTATTTTGGCTTTGCTTCTCCTATGGCAGTCTAGCCAGGCTTCAGTGCACTGAATAGAGAAATGATTACCTTTAATACAGTCTTACCATTTCCAGAGCTTTTTCTCTCTCCTTTTGTGGTGGTCAGTCTTGTTGCTGCAAAGACCTTTTTTCATCCTTTGCCCTCTGGGCTGCTCTGGGGTGTTGGAAGACGATCCGTTAGCTGCCTGCTCTATTGAAACGTGGTGATAGAAAGATGCACTCTTCTTAGTGTGAACACTCACCAGTGCATTTGCTCAGCGACTCAATAGTGCCATGATAATGTGGTAGCTTTGTCATCTCCTACATAAACCGAAGAAGAGAAGGTTATTCTTTTTCTAATTCTGAGAATATTTTTCTTCTATTTACTTCACCAATTTCTTGTGCTTACAGCTCTATCTTCTGTGCAAAGCTTATAGGTGTTAGACTTTTGGCTACTCGTGGACAAAACTGAGGAGGAGCAGCGAGAAGTCTGTCACTCTCCTTAACACTTTTATAGGATGAATGTGGACAGCCCTGCATTTTATGTATGAAAAATAGTTTTATTTTGAAAAATTCTTTTTACCTTTTCTACTACCGTTGGGCAGTCTGTGGATCAAAAGGAATCTGTTTATCCAGAGATGATTGTTTTGCTATCCTAGGAACGCTTACTGTCTCTTGATTTATGGATCCTGTGTCTTCAGCCCTTCAATGCTTTCCTAGCAAGGGTGTGAACCTCTTTGTAGAGCAGCTGCCACATCTGCTATACAATTACCTGTACATCTGGATTGTTCTCAGGCTGTAGAAGGAAGCCTCGCTTCTAAAAGGCTTAACCTGGCCCTGCTGCTGAGAGCAGCAGTCCCGGAACAGCAGAATGGTTGAGACTGGAAGGGACCTCTGGAGATTGTCTAGCTCAACCCCCAGTTTTCAAGCACTATCAAAGCCCGTTGCTGAGGATTATGCTCAGTTTAAGTATCTTCGCAACCTCTCTGTTATTTATGCCATGTCGATTTAACCCAGATCAGGCTCACTTAACCCTTCTGAGAACACTTACACCAATGCAAGGAAACAGACAACAAGAAGTGGGGGAAAGCAAAATGTTTCTTTGTGAAAGCATCAGTTTATGGTGTCTCAAAGCTGCTGTGGAACTGGGACTGTAGGTACCTGTGTGAACTCTGAACCAATCTGGAGACCGAAGGGTAAAAAGCTTTTGGGTTAGACTTACTAAAGAACTAAAATAACCAAGCTGGCATTTTGGTCACTCAGTAAGTTAGCTGGCAGAGGAAAGCAGTAGATCATCTCTTTTTTTCATGTTGAACTCTTTGCTACCCTTGGTGTGAAGATTGTTCTCCTCTCATCTTTCCCCTCTCCTCTTCCTCAATTTCTGTGCAGTTTTCTTTCCAAAATAGTTTCTGAGCCTTTCTCCCTCTGTTTTTGGAATAATATTAATAAAGTGATGTTCTGTATTTGTTGTCTGTAAAAGATTATCTGTTTTTTGGTGTACAGATCGGGACTGGATGTTTTGCAGCTCAGTGCTATATCTTGCCTATCATTTGCTAGCCAATGTTTTTTGAACCACTACAGATTTATGACTTTGCATGTTAGCAGTTTGTATGATATGTAAATCTTCCAAAACTAGAAGACCTCAGTGAGTTTGATGTGGGATTTCACATGGAACAAGTTGCTTATCAGGACTGAATGACTGTTAGAGGCTGCCGACGTGTCCTGTCATTTGGGGGATGTACAAAAGACTGGATTCCTCCTAAGCTGTGGATCACATACATCTCACTTTACTTCAGCTGTCAAGAATTGAGCTCTGTGGTGTAACTGGCCCATCTAGACCCTCTAGTGGGGAGGAAGAGGTGGGATGTACCATTTTCTGCTTTAATAAGAGCTGGATCTTCTTGTAGGGGTTCTTCTGTCTCCAGAGAGAACCTGGCTACAAACTTCAGCAAAACAGCTAGAACTGGATAACAGTAAATCTCACCGTGTGATCTATCCCAGGGTTCTCCTCAGGCAACAGAGAACTGGAATTGCTGGTCACTATTTCTGTGCTGATTCACATCAGCATTTCCTTGAGGTTGTGTTGCTGGCGTGGTTCACTTGAACAGCTGAGCTTTGTATTAACTGCTTATCCTTGCGCTCAGTGGAAGGTTCATAAGGCTGGTTCATAGTCACTAGTGCCCAACTACATAGGACAACCTTCTGGGAAAGTACAAGGGGTAATCCTGTGTTCATCCAGCATTTCTGTCCACAAGCTTTCAAAATCGTGAGTGGGACTCCCTAACAATACAGAAATGTTTAAAAATGGTGGTTTGGGGATTTCTCCCTGCTCTTATGGGAATGGGTTGTTATGCGGTTCACAGTTTCAAGAGTTTTCAGCATATATGGCTCTTATACGTGGGATTTATTCGTGAAAAGGAGCTGAGAGTGTTTTCGTTGTTATCTTTGTTTGCTTGTTTGTTTTGAGTGTGTGATTGTAGGAAAACCAACAATTTATACTGCTCACAAAAATGCTGTTCCCACTGGAAAGCGTTTTGATCTGGGGGCCTTTCTCGTTTTTTGCAGATGAACTTCTACTCTGTAAAGTCTGAGATAGCAAGGAAAATCTTTTTGCCTGGTTTTATGGCGCTTTTTCTCTTACAGTCTCCTAAACCTTGTGTGGAAATGAATTGCTTATATAACAGACATGAATGCTCTTTGCTTATGAACAATTTTCTCATCTTCTGTAAGGGTTAAAAAAGAGAGAAACTTTGTAACCCATGAAATCAGAGTGAGACTCTCTGTTCTCTGAAATATTAAATAAAGGAATCAGAGGAAAATAATCCCCAGTGATACCTCAGGGAAGATTTAATTAAGAAAATGAAATTGCATTAAGAGTGACCCGTTGTGGACTGCCAAAAAGCCACCAGATGAGGGAGAAATTCACGAGCAGTGGCTGCCCTTTGGTAAGCGTAGCAAGCCCATGAGAGGGGCTGCTCAACTGAGGGGCTTAAATCAATGTTTAATTACCTGGTTGATTAAGGTGGTCTTCCTGGACTCAGTCCTGAGTGTTAGGGATTTGCCCACCAGCTCCTAGATGGTGGCTGCTTAGGACTCGAGCTGACCGAACAGGAGCTCCAGTCCAGTGCGTGGCACCAGGTGAGGAGGGCTGCTTCATCGCCATGTAAGCCTTACAGGCAAAACTGTCTCTGAAGCAGAGGGAGTAAGTGTTTTTTTAGAATTTGAGCAGGTTTATGTCTCTTTAAATCTCTGGGGGTAATTTTCTGTGCTTCTTGGCCAGGCGCTCTCCTTTCTGCACGGCCAGTGCTCAGCCTCGTGTCGGGAGGTGAAAGGGTGCTGAGCTGGCTGGCAGGAGAGCAGCCCTGCAGCGGGTGCCTACGCGTGACCGCGGATACCGAGGAAGCTCCTGCTCCTCGACAGGCCCTTGCTGCCTCAGGATTTTAGAGGCATGGAGAAGAGGAGGCTCGCTTCTTCCCTCGAGGTGCCTGGGTAACGGACGTAGAGCTGCGCATCAGGAGACAGCACGCGGGGGCCCTGGTCCCGGCACCAGAGGTGAGGCTCGTTTTACAAGTCCTATCTGAGAAAACCACTGCCTTAAATTGGGCAACTCTGTGGAAACAATTTCTGACCTGATGAGAGGGTGAAAAGACTCCAATTCCCATGTTTTTGCTCACCTAGCACATGCCTTTGAGATTGACCTGACTGTTGTGGCCTTTAACAAGCCAGAGGATGGCACTTGCAAATCAAGGGGCCAGTGTCTGCACTAGCCTGTGTGTTTTTGGAAGCTGGTAGCTGCCGTGGCGCTGCAGCTGAGCGGTCGCTGTTGTGCACTGTGAGCCTTCTCCGACTGTGCAATTCCCCCCATCTCGCTCCTAGGCAGTCAGGCAGCCCTTCCCCTGCTCCCACCATTAGGGTAATGGCCAGCAAGGACTTGATTTATCTTCTTGCTCTGAGGGACTAGTGCTTCCATAATCTATTTTGTATTAAACTAATGGCCGAAGCGTGTGTGTAATTTTCCTCCCCCTGCTCACCCGGGGAGGAGGGTGCCTGTCATTACTTGGTCCTATTTGCCTTTTATTGAAGATGAAAATAGAAAGAATTTGACAAGAAATTAGAGCAACTGTCATATCTGGTTGTGTCCCACCATCTCCCGGAAGCCTCCTTACTAAAAGGTATGTGTGTAATAGAAAATGCCAAATTAAAACAACAAAAACACTCCCACATTCCATTACTTTGCTGCCAAGTATAATTCTCCAATTTCAAGACAGCTGATTCTAATCACTAGCAATCATTGCTTTTATTTACTTATCTTTCAGTGAAAAGAGATAATTAAAGTGGCTACTTGATAAAATGGGGTACTGATCATTTCCAAGTCATCTCTTCTGAGAGTAAAAAAAAAATGACTCTCAGTTCCACTAGCATCTCTCTCGTTGCTTTTCTATTGCAAAACACTGATGACTTTATATCCTTTCTCCATCTACTCTGGAATTAAAACATAATTCCAGCAAATATGTATCTCTCCTCTGGGTGCGATCCTGTTCTGCCTTTCTGTTGTCCTTTTCGAAATACAGTGCCCAGACCCGGGTACAGCAGTACAGGCAAGTTCCTGCTAGTGCTCTGCTAGAGGAGTAGATGTTGTAGAGCACAAATGACTGTGTGACATGTTATGAGGCACTGTGTCAGGAATGGGGGCTTGAGGAGGTGGGGGAGTGTAGGAAGTGCAGGGCTGGAAGTGACCTGTAGTGGCAGCAACCACCAATACCTGCAACATTCATCAGAATTTTATCTAGCTGCTTTCAAAGGCTTCCTGGGATGGAGACACCAAACCCTCTTGTCACAGCATGTTCCTGTGCTTCCCTGTTCTTACCGTTAGCAAGTTTTTTTCCTAAAATCTAATCTGACTCTTTCTCAGTGTAGTACGATTCTGTTGCCTCTCATCCTAACTGCCGGGAGTGTAAAGAACAAATTATGCCTTCTCTGTAGGAATTTCCTACATACTACCTTTTAGTAGTAGGACACCTTTTAGTATGTAGGAAATTCCTACAGAGAAGGCATAATTTGTTCTTTACACTCCCAGCAAAGGTATCATCTTTACTTCTACTGTTCCGCCTCCTGAATTTTTAGTCTCTTCTCCCCATGTTATTGCTAGCCATTCCCTATTACTATATTTCCATGTTCATAACGGAAATGGGTTGCATTTTTCCAAGTTTTAGTTTTCCTGGGGACTTGTTCCAGTTGCCTCAGACCTTTCTTCAGGTGCAGCATCCAGAGAGGATGTAGTAGTGCAGTGGCAGCTTTGCTGTAGCGCTTGGGAGAGGGGAAGTGTGGCTGCATGTCTGTGTTCATCCAGTCCAGTTCTCCAGTGCTGTGTGTCCTTGGCTCAGCAGCTTGATGATGTTGACTCGCTCTCAGTTTGTCATCTGCATCCTTACTCTGCTAGAACATCTTCTCCCTGTATTTATGCTGATATTTGTGAGAGTGTACAACTTTGCTTTTGTTTTTGCCATTTTCTCCAGTTTGTCAAGAGAATTTTGGATTTGAATTCAGTTCTCCCACATATTTTCAGTCTTTCTCAGTTTCATGTTGCCTGAAGTTTTGATAAATGTACTCTTTTCTGTGATCCAGCTAAGGAAAATGCCAAACAGAGCTAGACCCAGAATGGATGTCCACAGAATTCACCTTGCTGCACCCCATCCTTCATGGAGAGCCATTGATAACTGCTGTCTGGATAGAGCTCTCCAAAAGATTTTCCAACCAGTCTGAAGTAATCTCACGGATATCGTGGTTTTCAGATGCCCTCGTGAGAACTTTAGGTGATACCACATCAAAAACATAAAGTTTTTATCCTTTTTCTCTAGCTGTGAAAACTTTGTTGTAGAAGGGATTGAAATTGGTTTGAGATGATTTGTTCTTGATGAATGTATTTCTTGTTGCTTCCAGTCCCAGTCCTCTTGATGTTCTTTTTGGATCTGACCCATTCTAAGGGCACTTGGGATCTCTAGTCAGAAGCCAAACACCTGTCAGAAGGAATAGAGTCCAGATCCTGCTTGCTTTTGTTTGCATCTGGTCATGTGTGTCAGTGCATCAACCAGTACTAACAGCCACCAGCTAGAAAAAGACCATTTGCAGTAGCAAATGACTGGTAGCAGTGACTGGAGTGTTTTTCATGATATTTAAATCCCAAGTGTAAGAGACACAGTTACTTCAAATAAAGTGAATCTCAGCTCTTTTCACTTTTTTTTTGATACCTCATTAATTTGTCTACGAATCCATACGATTGCAAGAAAGTAGAATCCAATATTACAAACTTCTTCATGAATGGCTGCAAATGAAATTACTGCAGTTTTAAGATCTTTTTTTTTTTCCCCTACTGTGTAAACAGAAGGATCTTTTTAGATGAAAACCCTTGAAGCTCCAGTTCCTAGATACCTCTTTATCAGGAAAATGTTGATATGTGGCAAAAAAGCAGAGTAAGAAGTATAGTGTTTCAGTGAATCAGAGTAGTCTTAGGAGGGGTTTCAGCCTGTCCCCATCAAAGGAGATGTCAGATCCCTGCTGATTTCAGAGGAAGCACTAAAGCACACTAATCCATTCTTAGGGTACAGTTTTAAATAAACCTTCATTTATGAGCTGACTTAATCTATGAATCTTAAAACTTCTTCATGTCTAAAATAGGCTTTATTTACTGAAAGTTATTTCATCACTGTGTAGGTATAGAAAACTTGTGCGGGCCTCCTTTGCCTTTTGTACAGGGGAGCTTAGCTGCCTTCCTCAGTTTCCTTCTTCCTGGAATCCTGAAAATAATGACACTGGCCTCAAGGTTGTTTTATCTGGTATAAGAAAGGCCAGCCTGCATGTTAGTGCTGTTGATGTGAAAGAATTGACCGTACTTCTAGATACAGGAAAAGGGCAAAGATTTGAGAGGGAGATCTCTGTGGTCTGTTGGTAGGTATCTAAGGGCCTGGCACCTTTCCTGCTCTGCCCGTGGTGTTCTTCTGTGCCCATGCCTTTGGACTGATGCATCTGCAAAGTTTTCGCTGCTCTAAGTGCTCATCAAGAGCTTAGATCTGGATTTTTGGATTTTGGATTTTTGCTGGACTCTTCCACCAGCTTGAGGAATAAAACATTTAGTCATATTTTTAGTATTTCTTTTTACTATTTTCACCAAACAGAGGTGTCTGAAATTTAAATCTTGAGTCTTAGCCTTCATAAAAAGAAATGCAAGACAAATCCTAGTGGATGTGAACCATGACAAGCTGAAGAATGTTAGTGTTGGATGAGAAGCATCAAATGTGGTGACCTGTAATAAGACTAAGAAGGACATGCAATATATCCTCTGTAAAACATTACAGAAAAGTTAATTTGATAAGATTTAGCTTTAATTTGACACAAGATTTCTATTCTAGGGAGTGTTTAAACATTTATCTATGAGTAACTCAAATTGCTTTATGAGCCAACAAACTTATTTTGTCTGTAATCTTTGAAAGATCTGGGCATATCTTTAATTTTGAAGCCAGAGGACTGTATTGTGATTTGTGAGACTGTGCTTAACATTAATTTGAGTGGGCTCAAGCGGAGTGCATGTCTACCAGATTTTATTCAGGGAGCCTAAATGCTTAGGATTTGGCTACTGGGAGGATTTAAGATACCTCATAAGTCCTTAAAGTAATTTAGTGATGGCTTTTGTTATAGCTTTTTCTTTTTTTTTTTCCCACTTCTTTTCATTTAAGAATGCTGGAAGATGAAAGAGCAGGATTGCCCAGTTCAAGTTTCAATGATTTGGGGAATGAATGCATCTAATATGCAATCTAATGCATTTTCACTGTAAAAAAATGATGCCTGTGAGACTTTAAAATTGGTTTTACTTTCTTTAGAATCAAAACTGAGCAGTTCCTTAGTATTTTCCTTAATTGAGGCCTTAATCTGACCATATGTATATAGCATGGACTATTTGCTAGTTCATTCACTTCTCAAGCAGATGCATTTTATGCAGTGCTTACCAGACACTGCAGGTGATGGTGTTCTGTCTTCAGTGCCTTTGAAATTGTTTGACTTGGCAAGATTCTTGGGTTTCTTTCTTGGTATCTAGATAGTCTAAAAAGGAATATCATGTTTTTCACAGATGTTTATTTATCCCTTTGGAAAACATAACTACACTGGTTCTGAGAATATTGTTTAAGAGGAAAACGTGACAATCCAAGAAGTAGCGGCTGAATTAATATTAAATGTTGATGTTTAATAGTGACCACAGGTTTTGTTGCTGTTCTCGCTGCCTTGGCTGGTATTGCGGAATGCCTGGGTGTCGAGGAGGGGTTTCCTCCCCGCAGCTCTTCCCTCGCGCGTGCCTGGAGGCTGAAGCGCTGCCTCGGCCGTGATCTCCATGGCAGCACACGCCGGTTTCCATGGCAACCCATTTCACAGCCAGCCCTACAACTTTACTCCTGTGTCAAGCGCAAGGAGAAGCCCGGCTGCTGGTGCAAGCTCCAGTCGCAGTTGAAGTTAAGAAGTGGCGGCGGGGAGGCCCGCGGGAGGAGGCTGGGTGAGGTCATGACTTCTCGCCGTTTCTGCATGTAAGGCTCTTGCCCCAGGGTAAGAGCAGCTGTTTTGAAACCCAGATTCTCCAGCTGGTACTTGTGCCGCCCGGCTGCGTTCCTGCACGCGAGCAGGTAGGCGATGGGCTGTCACGGCTCTGCTGTCCCCAGGGACTTTCCTAGTCTGATTCCTAAGGAAATGAGCCTGCTGTCTTGATTGCCTCCATGTCCCTCCTGCCACATCTCTCCCCTATAGATTTTGACCCCACTGATCAAATCATCCAGCTTTGGTGGAGGAGCCAAAGAGGAAGAAGGAATTATGGGAAGCCATACCCGTACAACAAGTCTNGGAGCCAAAGAGGAAGAAGGAATTATGGCCTTGCAGGTGTTGTGGAGACCGAGTTCTGGCTCCCAGCTCAGGCCCTGCAATGAGGTTGTGGGCACGAAATGAGTGATTACAGACATCTAAGCTAGGTGGTTGTAATGAGCAGGGAAATGATGCCTGTATTCCTTTGGTGATGGCCTGAATTCAGGAGCATGTTTAAGCACATGTTTAGTGCGCTTTGCCCATGTAAGAACTGCAAACGGAGGGGAGTGTGAGGGACTGATCCACTAGGAAACAGTGAACATATTTTTCCAGCTAATGCCCAGGGAAGACACATGAGAGAAAATAAATAAATAAATAAATAAGAGTAAGGGCTACAAACCACGAAGGGACTTTCAGTTGTGTTGCACGGGCTGCAAGCAAGAATCACAGAATCACAAAATGGTTGAGGTTGGAAGGGACCTCTAGAGATCATCTTGTCCAACATCCCTGCTCCAGCAGGGACACCTGCTTGAAGTGGAAAGATTTGTGTGGCGTCTTGTGCCGCACTTGCCCCGCACACTGTCCACTTGGGAAGCTCAAGGGTAGGGACCCTGCTGGGCTTGGCAGGCTGTGGCTGGGAGCTGGAGGGGGAAATGCAAGCTGGAGTTGGGGAGGATGTGGAGTAGTAATGGGAAGGCTTGGGAGTGTGGGCAAGGATAAATTAGTGTTGTTCGTGGTCTGCTCTTTTGATTGGGTTTATGCTATTATGCATATCACTGGAAAAGTAGTTTACTTTTGGCAGAGTCAGTCTCTCAGCTATGTTGAAGATGAAAGATGGTTTCAAAGCAACATAAAGATGTATAGATCTTTATGAATTTGATGCTGTTCTAGGAGTGCAAGGCTACCAAAATATTCTTTTCATTTGAAAGTGTCTTGTGTTAAAATTTGTTATGCTGTACCATTCTGTACATCATCTTTTGTAGGAAGATGTGGATTTTATTTTGTTTAATTGAGCTACATTGAGAGCTGTCTCAATGTTAAATGCAGGGGGGAAGCCATACCCGTACAACAAGTCACTTGCTTAAAACAAATGCAGAGAACCTAAGTCAGCATTCTCCTATGCAACTGTGGCAAATGGACAGCAGCTTTAGTCCAAGAAACTGTCAGGGTTAGAAGTAGGGTCTCCTGCATGTTTTGATGAAATGGTCAAAGATGCGTAGTCAGAATTTACTGCCCGCCTTTTCATCTTACCTGGTTACTGTAGTTTTCAAGAGTGACCAGTGATTTTTTTTTTAAAGGATCTTGCTTTCTCTAGACCTCAGAAGCTAGTTCTTGAATAGCTTTCTATTCCTGAAAATGTAAGTCCCTTCGGGAAGTTTCAGGGAAAAGAGAGGAACATGCAAACACTGCACATATTGCAAGTAAGTACCTCCTCTGTAAGTAGCCTAGGTAGTGCTTCTGTTCCTGCTTCAAAAAGGCAATAGCTGTGGTAAAAACAACTGACCTTTCTAAATACTAAGAATATATTGATGTTTTCCAGTAGCTGAGGGGCCGTCTTGTAATGTTCGGTCAGGAGGGTTGATGTGGAAAGCTGCATGTTTGCTTTAATTCCTTTTCACAACAATTCTGCTCTATCCTGTGCTATGAGGGGTTGAGTCTCTTACGGAGTGACAAGCACCACGTCCCTCTTTGGCTGATTCCTGCTTAGTTCTCAGCCCCCTTCCTGCCCTTGGGATATCCCAAACCAAATCACTGGTTCTCAGGCCTGCATTAGTTGTTAGTAGGGGTCAAGCCTGACTTAAAATTGACTCTCATCTTGTTTGCTGCACCACCCAAAAGTAGTTTCTCCACCTGCCCTCCTCCAAGGTTTTAAGCTGAACTTTCACACCTCTCATTTGGACAAGAAGTAGCAAGGCAGGGTAAATTAGACTCACTTCTGTATTTTACCATGTTTATATCCAGGATGGGATTGATGGGCGTGATTTGCCAGTATTATGATTTTCGTATTTATTCCCAGTACCTTTCTACAAACTCTGCCTTGCTTTTTATTTTCTGCTCTGTCTCAGCCTGTTAAAATTGCAGTGTGGGCTCACTGCTGAATATGCCATTCTGGCATATTTGCCAGAATGAAAGCTGTGAATCTGTTCAATGGCTTGTAAAAATAAACTTGTTTCACTGCTATTTCATGTATCACGATTGTAAAAATGCAATATAAAGAAGATGAAATTTGAGTAATTGCTTAATCTGATATTTGGGGTCAGGATGTTCAGCTGCATCTTCTCATTTTTCAATACTAAAGATTAATTGCGTATTGTAGGGAATCCTTGAGTAAGCCAAGGAAAAGTGAGAGCAAAGATCTGCTCGTTGTAAGCAACATGGGAAATAACGCCCAAATGTCAGGCTTACCTGTCTGCTTTACAACAGACACTTAAAGGACTTGGATTTCTGCTATGCTCCATCTGGTGTTACTAAACAAAAGAACCATTTACTATTTCACAGGAAAACTTCCTTATTAACAAAACACAGTAAATTCCTCAGTTTTATACATGCTGCATGCTGCAGGTTCCACAAGGAAAGGAGTTAATGTTTTACATATGCCTTTTTGCCTTTAGCTCCAAAAGCATTGAACAAGATGATTTATAAAGTCCTTTTCATTTTAGAATTGGACTTTGCCATTTGGGCCAGACATTCCCTTTTGCCTTGTGCCTTTCTTCTACGTTTTTTTTTTCCTCCTGAATTCTGAGGTGCTCCATGTGGGACATGCACCACATCTGTAGTCTTCAGAGTTTCTCGCTGTGCAACAGAAAGTAAAGAGGGATCTTGGTTAAAATTGTCCCCCATGACACTGAGCTCTCTCTTCAGCTGCCTCTTCCCCCAGCCTCTCTAGCAAAGAATATTGAAACGATATGAGGTAGCAGGAAATTTCTTGCTGCAATGGGCCGTGTGTCAAAATTAGATTTACTTTATAATACAAAAGGAGGCAGTTCCGAAATGACACCTTTTTTTTTTTTTTTTGTAATTCCTTACTTTCCTTTGAAACAAACCTTTTTTTTTTATAAAAATTTTTTATTTTTCGAACTTCCTTCTTAGTTACAACATGAGGCTTGNGGCAGTTCCGAAATGACACTTTTTTTTTTTTTTTTTGGCAATGCCTAACTGTCCTTAGAAACAAACCTTTATTTTTAATAAAAACTACTTATGCTGCGAACTTCCTACTCAGTAGCAACATGAGGCTTGTTTTTGCAAGGAAGGGTTTCTCTCCACAAGTTGTTGGAATGAGTTTGCCCGGAACCAAAGAGCAAGAGCCGTGAAGAAGATGTCTTCATATTGAAGATGTGCCTAATCTTTAGCAGGAATGTTGAACACTCTTGCAAATGGGTCACTGTCAACTAGCAGGATTTTTCACGGTTCATCTTTCATGGTTAACAAAAAAAAAAAAAAAAAAACCCAAAACCCACACTAGAAGATGCGTGTGTTAACAAAGTTCTCTGTGCCAATCATCAGAGGGATGTAGTGTGGGAAGCACTAACCTAGAGCCATCTCTGTTTTGAATGAGCTACAGCACAAAATATTTGGCTTCCTTGCTCTGACAGATTTGTTTTTCTCCTGCCTAAAACCTAGAGATGTAATTGGCAGAGCGGAAATGCTGCAGAGGCCCTTGAATCCTCTTCCTTTCGGAGGCCTGGGCACGCGGGTCACTGCAGTACGGCACGTCCTTGTCCCCAGGCTCGTGTGATTGCCATTCTGCACGTGTTCTTAACTGCTCATCGTAGCTGCCTTTGCTGGGCCTGTGCTGTGGGGAGCAGCCCTTGGTGCACGTCAGGAGCTACCACGCAGGGCAGGTGCCACGAGGAGCCCCCGTCCGCGTACCCTGGGCCCTGACAGCAGAGCAGAGGGGCGGCCCTGAGGGCGATAGCTGCGGGATAGGAAGATATCGATGTTTCTTTCCCATTAGTGGTCCTGGTTTACTGAGTAATCTGCTTTTGTATGTTCTTTTGCTATGACGAGACTTTATAGATCACTTTTTAACTTCTTTGTTTTTGTTCTTCTGCTTTATATATATATTTATTTATTTTGAACTAATGTGATTAGCACACCAAAGGGAATAGCTAACCTATTTATCTTGCATTTCTCATCAAGTCTCTAGACAACATATTCCAATTGCCTTCATCTTCCAAAATGCGTACACTATATTAAAAAAGATTTAGAGGAAGAAATTTTAGTCTCTGTAAACTTAAAATACAGATGTTGGTAATAATAAGCATCCAAATTTAATCTGTTTTTACTGAAAAGCTTGAACCAAACTGAACTTTGAGACTGTCTGGCCAAAATGTCCCAGGTATAGTTTGTGTGCATGTATGTAAGATATTTAAAGTGCTTGATTCTGTTTATTTTTATTATTAATTTATTTTATGAAGACCAAAGCAGTCTCTCAGCATTCAAAGTTTACTTTTAATTATGTTTTAATTATGACCAATGAGATCTATGAATAGTGATATAGCAAGGAGGAGATTTGAGAATTACATCTATAGGAAAAACATAATGTCAAGAGTTAGAGGAAAGCAAACTTCGTCTGCAGAACAGCAAGGATGTGCAGTGGGTGATGAAGGCCTGCGAAGAGTTGGGAAATCTTCTGATCCCTTGTCCTTTGCTGGAAGCCCAGCACGGGACTCCCCCTGCCCACGTTCTTCATGGAAAACATGTTTTAAAAACACATTTATCGCTGGTTGTGCAGCTCAGAGTCACATTCTGTTTCCTGAGCCTTGTTGGTGATATTTTGTGAGAGGGAGGTGTCTTTGAACTTGTGTGTTTTTACCTTCTTCCCACGTCAGCTGTTTCGAAACCCTCGGACTTGCCCAGAACATCCAGTTTTCCTCTGCTTTCCTTTGGGATATACACTGTTTTGTACACCGCAGGAGCAGATGGAAAGGAAAATTCATATTGATTCTACCTCTTACTGCTTGCTAGCAATTTTTATTTTATTTTTAGCCACAGGAACACAAAACAGGAGCTTTTCTCGCCACCTAAAAAGATCCTAACATGCTGGGAGAAGGCCAGAGCAAGATGATGACCCTGTAGTGCACTAGGCAGGAATATAGTGTGGTAAGTGCTAAAGAAATTACATTGAGCTAGGAAAAGTGAAAATAATGGGAAGGAACTGTAACATGGCTTAAAAAAAAAAAAAAAAAAAAAAACCTTACACAGATTCCTGCTTTTTCTTGATGCTAAGTACACCAATCTTGCCCCCAGAGAATTTTAAACTGAAATATAGATGAGATGCATCAAATAATAGGAAGATCAAGTAAGGGAAGAGATTAGCAAGGTTGTATAGATTATGTGCATGCCACCATGCACTTAAGCATAGAGCTGATCAGGAGCTTTGACTTGAGATTATTTTTGTGGTAGGAAGTTTATTATCTGTAGAATCAAAAGATTTCTCAAGAAGATTTCAATATTACAGAAAAAAATAGGGATTTCTGTAGATTTCTGTACTGCACAGTTAGAGCAAAATAATTTGTTTCAGTTTGAGGTCAGAATGTTTTGATCTCAACATTAAGCCGAGTCTGTCGCCTTGCCTATCTCTTAGGCGTATTGCTTCTATGTTACTGGGTGAGGGACAGAAAATAGAAGCATCTAAATTGAGGTTTCAGAAGTCAGCAGATGTACAGATTTCCATCTGATAGCTGTAAAAGAGCTTACCAAGGCTTTCTGTAGGCCACCAATGTCAGTTATTAAATATATATTAGAACCTTAGAGAGGTTCTGGGAAAGCTGGAAAAAAAAGAAACTGTTCTGTCAGTATTTAAGAAAGGTGAATAGTGCAACCCAGGGTAGTTACTCATCCATTGCCTGCTATTTGTGCCAAGATACAATCAAAGCATGCCAGAGACTTGATTAATATAGCAGTAAGCAGGGGTAACTCAGTGAATGCCAGCCCAGGTGGGCACTGACCTGTGGAAAACATACCTTGTCAGGCAGACTTACTATTATTTTAATGCCATTATAAGCCTGCTTAAAAGAAATTCCAAACCTGATGTGATTCACTGTGACTATGAGGTCTTTACCTCGCGTTTTGATTAGGACGCTAGTCTGATAACTGAACCAGTGACACGCACTAAAGATCCAAACTGTGTCCCTGAGATCTCCAAAGGTAGTTAGAAGCAGACAGACCATCACCGACTCCAGTACTGTCAGTGCTGTGCCCATTTTTTGTTCAGGGATCAGGAAAGACATTGGAAGTGAAATTTGGAGAGGCCCAAGGAGCAGTGAGGAGCCTGGAATCTTAGTCCTTTTCGATGGAAGCTAAAATGTAAGCTTAGAAAGCTACAGGAGTTAGTTTTGAAAGACAACATCAAACCTGCTTTCCCTTTTGCCCAGATAACTTGTGCACCTTAGCTCCTGTTTCCTGTAGTGAACACAGGGCTCTTAATTGAGCTCTGTCTCATAATGTAGCGGGCAAGGTCAGGCCCTAGGCAAGAATTAGGTCAGGGGATGCTGTTGGGAGGCTCTGTGGATCCTGTGTGGCCTTAAGGCCAATTTACACCCAATTAATTTTATTGTCAAACCAATTTAGAGGAAGACTTATCATTTTTTGTCTAAGACACTAACACCATCAGTTGGGAAAGGCTGAGGTGTGTAATATCTGAATATAATGCTTTGTAAATGCTTTATTCTGATACCTGGAATTTGCATTAATGAAGGACGGAAGCAAACGTAAAACATCAGGATATTCTGAGGGATGCACATCCTGGGTTCTGTTCATTTTTACAGCAAAGTCCAGTTTAACATTGAGAATCACTTGCTAATAATCTCCCTCCAGAGAGTTGTGCTTCTGCCCATCATTACAACAGGATCCAGACACACTTGGGTTAATCAAGTGCTTTAAAATGTGCTGAAGTGCAGTGCTGGGCTGGCCCCGATATCACAGTTTGCTGCTGCTGTCCTATTCATGAGGGCAGGGGACGTGGTGACTGGTTAGCGGGTGCTTGAGCCCGTGAAGTCCAGACTCCCCGAGGTGCGAGCGAGGGATGGCACCGAGAAGCAGATGCGTTGCGCACTGAGAGGAACGTGCCATGTGGGTGAGGAGTGCAGGAGACTGAGACACACATCACCGTGCTCCTGCTCTAGAAGGTTAAGAGAGTCCTGGCTCTTTCGGAAGGGTGCGTCGACTGTGAGTTACATAATACTTCTGTAGGGGCACTTTAATATTTAATGTTTTGCTGTAGCATAAATGGAGCTTGCAGGCAGCTGTACATTAGCTTCATGAATTTTTCAGGGGGAAAAAGAAAGTTTAGGCAGCAGGAGCGTCACAGAAGCTTCCTAATTGGCACATACCCCAATAGAAACCAAAATGTGAAAATTAAGTGACTGCCCTAATTATCAGAGGCTCCTAGGAATACATTGTGCTGGGAGATATTCCTTTTTCATTTCATGCACTGCTTTAAAAATAAGCATTGTGCAGAGCATAACGAGGCTTTTAATTAAAAGGCTCTGCCCACACAGCAGCTTTCTGATGTGGTGTTCGCTGGCGAAGGGAGCTGTGAGGGGTGGGAAGACACTTTTGTGTCCCCAAAAGATGAAGCTAATAATCTACCAGTACCCAGAGTGGCTCTGAAAGGGGAGTTTGCTCCAGTCGGTGATGAGCAGGCCGGGCCAGCCTGGTGGCAGCGTGTGTGGGAATCACTCCTGGGCACAAATGCATCCGGGTGCGTGTTTGTGCCCGGGAATTGCCTTTGCCCTCCTGCTCCGGAGAAAAGCAAGTGCGAAGCAAGTGCAAAGGTTGTCCCCCATGACTGGGCCAGGAAGGTGGCGAGTTAATGAAAGATGGATCTGTCGCAGGCCAGTGATGTTCCTTCACCACGATGCTCTCCCAGCAAGCAGTGACCTGTGGCCAGGGCGCTTGGTCTGTGTTTCCTAATAACCCTTAATGGATTTAAGTTATTTGAATAATAGCTGNATTTTTTTTTTTTTTTTAAGTTATTTGAATAATAGCTACATTCTTTCCACTTTACCCCCTCTCTTCCCTCTTCTGCCTTTCACATTCCTCACCACCAAATTTCTCACCAAAAGGAGGCTTCCAGCCTATATAATGTTTGCTCTGAACTATAGTTTCTGGCTGCCAGAGACATGAGCTATGGTAGTCCCATTGTGAACATACTCTAATTCAAGCAGGTATGATTCACTGTTTTTTGCAAAAGTACTTGTGATTTGAGTTATTTTGGGGGTATTTCTTTAAAATAAAGATGCTAGCAATATTAAACATAATATCTTTACCAAATTTGCCACATCTCTGTAAATGGCAAGAACAAAACCATGTAAAGTAATGAGGGCCAAAATATGGCAGTCTCCTTAATCTGGTTACAGTACATTTTAATTGAGTAAGTAATCAACCTGAAACACCTTGCCTTGAGCATGAGCCTCAGCAAGTTGTCTCTTGCCCAGCTGTAAATGTCACATAGAGAATCTGCAACCTGGTTAACACTGGGGGCAAACACCGCTACACAATTTGTTCTTTCATTTCTTCACCAATCTCATAGAGCTCTTTCCACCCAAACTTGTGGTCATGCCTTAATGTTTGAATGTGATACCCCTCGATGTGCCTAGGCTACTTTTCTGTCCTCTCTGACAAAATTCATGAGCTGATCTATGAGGGTAGGAAGAATACATCTTGAGGATGGCAAAGCTCCATGGAGGATGAGCTAGCTGTCTAAATGCAGAGCTGCGACCTGGAGGCAGAGAAAGGCACATTCTGCCTAAGTGCTTTAACAAATGCAGCTGTGAGACATTTACACACCTCTCCTGATAATCACTGACAAGTACCTGGATGTGTTGGAATCAAAATGCTGTCAATGGTTTTTAGTTTTCTGAAAGATTGTCTCATCAGTGCTATTAGTTTTGTTAAACCATGATTTGTAAGCCAAATTATTACTTAAACAGAGCACTTGATGCATTCTTCTGTCCTTTCAAACAGGATAAATACTACAGAATACTCTACAATAGTGCCAGGACTCAGCACTGAGGGCTTTGTGCTCCTGAGTATTGCAGTACTCAGCCCCCATGTTGTACCTGTGCTACGTAGTTCTCTTTCCTAAAGCTGTTATTATAGCTGAATTTCTGTGCTTTTCCCTGCCTGCTTAATTAAAAAAAAAAAAAAAACAAAAAGCCACCTGAGCTGTATATTACAAGATTCATTTCCCCCTAGGAGTGACTGCTGTTGTCTTCAGTGATTTACTTAATGCTTGTGCAAGTTCAATGGGGAGCTGCTGCTTTGGTACTCCTTAAGCCCAGCTGGGGAAGGGTGACACCCAGCTGGAGCCATGGGCTGTCCTGATGTGCTGCGACCTGGAATGTGCTCCTGAGGAGCTGAAGGGCAGGAAATATGATTGGGCATATGAGGGGTTTATGCAGCAAGTAGTCTGGTCATTGTCTTAAGAGGCCGAGAGGTCAGGCTTTTAAAAAGGAATTTCAAAGAAATTTCTTTTCCTTTATTTCTCCAGTGAGAGCAAAGGATTTTAGACACAAGTCAAAGGACATTGGGATTTCCCATATTGCACCCTAACAGTAAAAGGGAAAATGTAAATTACTGTGGGACACTAGCAAGTGCTCCTACTCATCTCCATCTCAGGTGTCTTTTTCAAAAAGCCATTTTTTTAAACAGCATCAAAATTGAGTTAGATTCCACTGCCATGGGACAAGAGTAGACTGTAATATTATTTTTCCCCTCCACAAATCCTAGAAATATCATTGGCTGTGATAAAGAAATGGCCAATATTTAGAAATTCTGTATTTCAGATCAGTGTTCACTGCACTGCCTAAACTTTTGGTTATCTCATCATCATTATTACTCACACAACATTTGGCAACTGAGTAGTTCATTTAAAGGTTCAGGTTTCTTTTTAACAAATATTTTCTTTTCAAATACCAAATGAAACAACCAACAGTGTTTAAAATAGATTTAAAGAGATAGCAGGTGCATTGGAAGAAAAGTCTGTCCTGGGGATGGTTCAAGATAGAACTTGGAGATATTTTTAGTATTTTCTGTGCACTGGAAGAATTGAAGTTAACTTACAGATGTCATGCCAGAGCTAGCTGCTCTTCTAACGTGGAGCTTGTCAGGCTTCTTGGAAATAAATATTTGTGGAAGGTTAAAAGAAGTGAAATGGAAAAGGAAGAAGATTGTGATCTGAAGTTTAGAGTGACCTAGTGATCTTGATATGCCTCTTCATGCCTTTGGGAGGAAATTTTGAGTGAGGACCCCAGGACCAAATAGCAGGTCCACTTTTCCCAGGAATTGGGTATTAAGTCATCATTTAAGCTTGGAAATCAAGGAAAGTTTTACGCTGTGTTCTTCTCTACCAGCATGTATATGTCAAGGTGAAATGCCAAGAAGGTTTTATATTCAGGGCTTGTTAGTGAGTGCTGGAAGGTGTATCCCTGAAATTTGAATACCTTTGAAGAAGCAGAAGTTAGAAAAAAAATCCATCTAAACAGAAAGGACGAATAGCATTCTTTTATTCTAAGGAATAGACTTAGCGTGACTAAGTGGACTTAGCTTGAATGAGCTTCATAGTACAGAAGAGGAAATTCTGTTTTGTCTTTTGCAAAAGTTGGAAGTTGAAAACAAGTTGAATCAGCAAATTACAGGTCAGGGTTTGTTTTTTTTTTTTCCCTCTCTTATTTTCAGGATAAGCAGATGTTGCTTTTAAGATTAATGTGCAGTAAAACAATTCAGTGCAGCCTTCCTTATGTTACCTGAGCCAGACATTTTGCATTGCAGATTTTTTTTTTGTGACAGGAACAAATGGTATAAAAATTTAAGTCTTACTCAGCATAAATCCCCCCTTTGGAGGGGGAGAGCTCAACATTTTCTCTCTCTCTTTTTTTTTTTTTTTTTTTTTTTTAAGTTTTCCTTAGGAGAGAGAACACCTGTTATCCCCAGGGACACTCTAGATGTTCTCTTGGGCAATTCAGAAACTCAGGGGGATTTTGATAGTGTAACTTAGGAGCAGCTTGATCACAAATAGTTTAAGAGAGCTTGAGTGAACTAGGTACTTTGCAATGCCTCGATTTTAGCTTGCAGAAAACTGAGCTAATTTCAAATACCTTTAATATATTACTGAGATAAGGCAAATAATACTTCATATAATAGATGCAAGTACATTTCTGTTGTTCAAAATATTCTGTAAACCTTCAGGAGAACTAATGGTTTTACTCCTAAGTGAGAAGAAATCCACAGCAAATATCAGTATCTAAACCCTGAGTCTTAAAACTGAGCTCCATAAATATGTTTGATACACAAAGTCTTAGCATCAAATGAAAATATATTGTTAAGCTTCAGAAAACTTGCCTCATGCATCCAGGGTACACGATTTTATGCTACCTGGTGCCTGCCAGGGCTCTCAGCAGTCTCGCCAGCCTCATCGCAGGGAGGATCCTGACCTCTGGTTGGGCCCACAGCCAGTGTAGACCCTGTTACCTGCACAAGAACTCACTTCTGCTCTGCTTCTGTGTCCTGAGGGTTAAGGCCTCCCCTCAGGGCAGGAGAGAACCAGCAGCACGTTAGCATTAGGAGAAACGGCCATCAGCTGTGACTTGAATCCAGCCAAGAAGTTTAAAAATGGGTTATTCCTACGTGTGGAGCATTCTCCTTAGCTAAGGAGCAGCTTCTTTCTAGAATATGTTTAAGTACTCTGATTTCATGTGTGTTTTCAGTTGAGATGTGTATTACAAACTTGAGATGTTCTGAAGACAGATGGGTTTACAAGAATGGAATGAATTCTGGCCTTGTTGTAACCACAGATTGAGAGCTGCTTTAGGGACTTCTGTTGACACCAGTGCAAGTTTGATGCAAGGACCAAAAGCAGAAGTATCAACAGGTCAAATCTTCCTAACTGACATATCCAGATTCTTCCTTCCATCCTTCCTTCCCTCCTTCCCTCTCTCGCTCTGTGGTTGTCCTTAAAACAAGCTGCTCCTTTCCCTGTCAGCCATCAGTGATGCACGTAGGCAAGTTTGTCCTGTTGAAACAAGTCAGAGTAGCCATGGATGTATTCTGTAAATGCTACGAAAACATCTGTGCTCTAAACTATGTTGACATTTTTCTTCTGTTACTAGTTGTTTAGTAACGTTTAGTGACTTTTCTTACATGGAGTGAAGAGCAAAGATAGAATCAAAACTGCCTGAAGAAGTTTCTCTGCTTTGGACATGGCATTTCCTATGGGTGGTTGGTAATGGTGAGAGCTGAACGCTGCCAGTGTTTACAAGTTTGGGGCTGGACCCCACTTTTACAGCTTGTATTATTGATCAATGTATCAAATATATACATACATGTATAAATGTGTGCATATGTATGTATGTGTACACACACACCCGTGCACACACATGTGCGTGCATGTATCTATAAAAAAAGATTTAGGTAGCTGAATCCATTGAAGAAATGTTAGTTATTTGAAAGAAGCGCATAAAAGCATTATTCCCTATTTGCAAGTTTTTAATCAGTGCTTTGCAATTCCTGCTTTAGCTGAAAGAAAAATGACTTTTTGGTAACGCTATCTGTATCTTTTCCTTAAGACTGATGATTTAAAGGTGTAAAGATGAGCAGCTTTTTAGCCTTATTCCTTTTAGGCTGACGGATGAATCAGTGATGAAAATGACCCAGTCATTTATTTCATCTCATACTCAGCTCAAGACATTTTCCTACTGTCACCCTGGGCACATTTGGCTTGCCCAGCTTGAATGAGCTGAAGTGTTGGATATTCCTCTGTACAGTTCATTTGCCATCTGAAGTATTAACTTTCCAATCTGAATTTTGTTAAGAGGTTTGTCCTGAGGTTGTGAACCATTAGTGTGAACCATTAGTGTGAACCATTAGTCCCATTCCTTTCCAGGGACTTCAGGTGCTTTGCTAAGCCTCATCTGTGTTTTTTTGCATCCCTGTGGACACTTCCTCACAGCTCTGTCCATCTGAGACAGCTTGAATTAATGTTCAAAAGGCTTTATAGCCTTGTTTCGTCAAGTCCCTGTGTTTTCTCCCCAGGTGCCTTTTTTTTAGTGATTTTTGTGATTCTTCGCAAAGAGGGGTTGTGATTCCTTGATGAGAAATCTTCCCTGAAAAGTCTGGAATTCACAGCTTTAAAAAACAAAAACAACTTGTCCTTTACAATAATATCCAAAGAAGTGAAGTCACACATGGTAAGGGTATAGAAGACCATCAAAATCATTTTTTTTTCTCTTTCTCACAAGGCACCATTACTTAGTATGAGGTGATGACCAAAGCATCTGTTGTGTGAGCAGAATGGGGAAATCAGCTGCCATGGCCAGTGCTGCCAGCCGAGCCGGCTTGGAAACCAGCACCTCCTGAGACACTTTGGAGGAGCTGAGTGGCTGCTGTGACCTTTGCTGGGGCGTTGGCTAAGCCTCCATCAACCTCCTATTTCAGCAGCAGAGAACGTAGGGGAAAGTCCTTGTTCGGGGATTCTGTGGCCTCACATTAAAGCAACAACTTCTGTGTTTTTCTGCCAAGGAAGTCTTGGTTATTTTGCTGTTCAGAAGCCCTATGAGGCCTGGGTGTGTTTGGAGAGACATTTGGAGACTAAATTATATTTTTAAAGGGATTTACTAAAACATGGTGAAGGACAAATTATTCCAATCCTAAAAGACAAGGTCGTATTTTATACATATTTTAAATATGGATTCAAATTTGGTTGCTAAAATTCCTTTTAGTCAGTGTGGCTCTGTAGCATCTCACCAGTAGTAAAATCATTGAATTAAAAAAGTATATTCTTGTGATTGTCCTAAAATTTACTTATTTTTTACTTCCAGTAATCCTGGCGTGTTTCTTGCCTGGCTTGTAGCAGTCCAGCTGTTGCTTTAACTGTGTGTTTTGCAGTATCCTGGCCTTTTCCTTCCACTCAGAGCAAAGAGAAGTACGAAAGGACATTGGAATGGGAGAAGTTTTGTGCACAGCTTCCTTTGAGGGTACAAAAGCTGCCATATGGCAGCAGTTGGACCACAGGAATAAAGTGGCCGTGGTTCATCTCCCTGTCAGTGCTTTGCTCTTCCTTTGTGTTCCCTTTTCTAGCTGTTTTCTAGCTGTTTTATTTATGTTGCAGGCCTGTCGGGACTGGAGCTGTTCCTCTTGTTACACAGAATCAGAACTTTAGGACTATATTCAGTGAAACCTTGCCTTTTAAAGGAATACTTGCATGTGGGGTGTCTGTAGGGTGACTGAATGGATCATCACCTATGTAGGTGATGAGCTAACTGGGAGCAACAGACAGAGTTTGGGACCAACTAACCAATTTGCAAACAGGAGTCACCTAGACAGATTTTCTGGTGAAGTAAAAGATTCATTCGCTGTCAACAAAAGATCCTAAATTGTCTGTCCAGATATTGAACAGTTCTTTACAGTGCGGAGTCAGATCTTGCACAGAGATTTCTAAGTCTAATTTCTAAATTTCAGACAATCTCTCCTGCATGCAAGGAAAACAGTACATAAATCTGCCTGTAGCCACTCTGCTAATAGTTGCAAATTTCAGCTCTTGCAGGAGGGAATTAAACCTTAATAAAATCTGCTGAAATCCAGACAGATAAGGTAAGCGAGCTGATGTGCTGCCTCCTTGAACAGGTTTCACCCTAAAAGACTGCTATGGAGATAATGTTTACAGCCTTCGATGGAAGAAGCTATCCAATGAAATGACCTACATGGGAACAGAAGAAAGATGAATTTTTCCTAACTGTGGAAGCAGTGCATAGTTGCAGCAGTAATTTCTGCTTTTCTTAACTTAATTTGATGCTGAGGGAATACACTGACTTTCTGGCAGTTCTCCAAGTGGCCTCTCGAAGACAAGGGTATCTGTTTTCCTCACGTTATTGTTCCAGAGGATCACATAGCAGGCAGCACTTTGTCACTTACATTTAAGATGCAAAGATTTTAAGGTTTTAAGGTTTTGTGAGCTCAGTAGCCCTTTGCTATTCCAAGAGATTCCTCAGCTGTAATTTCAGGGGCTGTTATGGTTGTCCCTCAGGAGCTTTTCGCCCAAGACTTTTTCAGTTTTGCTTACACTGGTGGAAGCTGCAGCAACCACCCCCAAAATGCAGCCCTCTCCTTCTGCTGTGTCGCTGCGCTCAAAAAGGCTCAGTAATTGTGGGCTGGAGTGACCATGGAGACTGCAGAGGTTACGAACACGAAGCCATCGGCTTCCTGAGTTGGGGAATGGAAGTCCAGAGGACATGGCCAAGTGGTGAGGATACAGGGAAAGGGTAGGAGGCTGCCCTGCCTTATGGCCTCTTCCCCAGAGCCTGTGGAAGCGCTTTCTAAAGAACTTGGGGGAAGGATGCGAGAAGGGCCGTGGTTGCAGCAAGGGCAGGGCCTCTTCCGCCTGGTTTTCGTAAGGCTCCTGGTCTCCGTCATGGCTGCTGCTCGGTGAGCTCTGGCTCTGCGCATCTTTTCTCCCCAGACCACGGGCTGGCCGGGGGCTGCAGAGCACCCACTGCTCTGTGGGTGGCCGGCGGAGGCAGAAAGGGGCCAACCCCATGCGAGCACCAGCCTTGCTGAGGTTGGGAGGCAGCAACCTGAGAGGTCCACCAGAGCGTCAGCTCTCCTGGCACGGGCAGAGCTTGCGGTATGGGGAAAAAAGAAGAAGGTGGTCAGAGGAGAAGGAAAAAAGCTCCATTCTCTGTTATCACTTATTATATAAATGCCTCCTCCTCACTGTGACTTGCTTGAAAATCCAACCTTAAAATAAAACCTGAGGTTGTCTTTTTTTATTTGCTATTTCTCCTGCCTCCGTGATTCGTAGGAGGTACTTTAAAAAGGCTCCCATTAGAGTTCTCATATTACTCTTCTGCCCCCTGTTGTGACAGTTTCCTAAAATAATGACTTGCCTGTGACATTCAGCGCGACTGCTTTGAGGATTGTGCAAAACGCTTTATCGCGGTGGGCCGCGAGCTCGGTGTGCGCGCTGATATAATCAGGGAAGTTCTCTCTGGTTCAGAGACTGAATCAAATGTTACCTAGCCCCAGGCCATCGTCTTTCACATCCATCCTTAGGACTCGGTTACCAGTTACGTAACCCCCTTGCTCCTGGGCCCCTCTCAAGTATTCCATCTTTCCTCCACTAAAAGTTATCACAGGGCAGAATCGCTGATCGGCCGGTCTGCCTTGGCTGTGGCACGTGCGAGTGGGACGGAGGCTAAACCACAACGTGGAGCTGCTTTCTGACCTGAAGCACAAAAGGGACTGGGGAATAGCACAGGGCGAGCTCCCTTATTAGGCTCTACCTTTCTGGGGCTTGCTCATTTGGGTTTGGAGGGCTTGAATTCAACCCCGGGGGAATTTAACCCCGTGCCTCGTGGTGATCTGCAAAGCTGGGTCTTGACTGAGTGCCTGGGGCCTGCGCAGAAGCTGCAGGTGCCTCTGGGTGCGCGTTGAGGCTTCGGGCTTGGGGAAAGTTGTAAAATCCCCAGCTTCTGTTTCACTTTTGCTTTACTCTTTCTTTCCACGGAGACAGGCAAGTCACTGCCTTGTGCTTTAGTGGAAAGAAGGATAGTAATTAAGCTAATTTAAGTGCTTTATACATGTGAGAAGATAATTGTGTGGTGTCTGCAAGTGGTAATTTTAAGAAAAAGGGATGTTTAGTGTTTGTAACCACTGACATCGAAGTAGAAGATAGCCTAATTTTTGTAATCATTTTTTTTAAAATGTACAGTACAAATTCATTTCAACAATTTTATTAACTTGAGAGTAGCTACCAGGGGATACTTTGGTCTACTTCTTGTATTTCTAAGGTGATCATATCTTTATTTTTAATTTTAACTTCTCCATGTATAGTACGAGAAGGATATATTCAATTTTGTGTCCTTCTGTGGAGAAAGAAAATCAAAAAAAATACCTTAATTGGGAGCTCTAGACCCTGGATTTTAGGAAACAGATGGAAATCCTACTGTCAGCTTGGTTGGGATGACTGGTTTCTTTCACTCTTTAGAAACAGTGGCTGTTAAGGCATCATAAGCAAAGACCTTTTTAGTGGAAGGCATTTTAAGAGGTAGGTGTTTGAGCCAGGAACTTTGACAAAGACCTGCCAAGGTGGAGGGCATCTTACAAATCCGCTTGTGAAGCAGAAAGGATCTGGCACCTGAAACACCGTCTCTAGTGAGAGCTTTAGCACGGAATGAAATAAAACCAGGCCCAGATCAATACAATATGCCTCATGTAAAAGGTTTTCTCTTGGTAGACCACAGCAGAGGTCTGCCCTGTGAGCTACTGACGACTTGGATGACTTAGCTGTATCCCTGCGACGTTTCCCAAGTAAACAGAGAGCAAGTTTGCAGGAGCTACTTGCTCACGCTGAGCACGGTATGAACCGTGGCTGCCTGGATTGTGTAACTTGGAGGGCAAGCCAAGGGCTACTGAATGTGCAGTGTCATGTGCCATTTAAGATCCTTTTAATGTAAAGAAAAAGCAACGCATTTTTCAGCAAATAAAGCAAGTCCCCCAGTCCCAAGCAAACATTTGGTAGCTGTCAAGGGACTTTTAGGAGATTTGCCAAGGGGACTCTGTTGATGACTCATTGAATTTCACCAAGACAAAATCAGGAAATTTATCCCAGCTAGAAAGTACCAATATTAAGTAATTTTTAAGAGTAATTTAATGAGCTGCAGTTCATAACAGCTTTTAACATGCAAGGATCTGTTATGGCTTGAAAATGTTAGCCAGTTTTGGACATGAGTGATTCTCACAAGGGATACTAGGAGCTAGAATCCAGCCTGTTTATTGGCACAGAAAGAGCAAGGGAGGCTGAGATGTGAGGTGCTAAGTGTATGAAGTTATAATTAAAATCATACCCCAGTAATGGTTAACTGTTAAGTGGTCAGAAGAGGCTCAGGATGAAGCATGAGAAAAAAACATTCATCATCATCGTCATTTGCCTAGAGCACTTAGAAGTAAATGACCTTTTGAAAAGAGGATGAGAAAATGTCTTGGAAATACTTTGTGGTTTCTTTGATTCCAGATATAAATATACTTAGAGGATGACATGAATTTCCAGGATTTACATAACCAGATGATATGTTTTCAGGAAGAACAGTTTTCTTGTGTCTCATCACATTATCTTCTGAATGTATTTTGGGTTTCTTTTGCTGTGGTTTCTGATATTGTCTTCAGACAATAGTGTAAAGGATATAAAAGATGATCTTAGAGCAAAGGCAGTGGGTCGAAGCTTAAGGTATGTGGGGTCTAATTTTGAGTGCTTGCAGAATCTGTGATTTGCATGGTATGGAAAGGGCACTGCGTACCTCAGCTACAAAAAGCATAATAATTCCTTCATCACTTTCCTGTCTTTTATTTTTTTTCAAGTTAAACATTTCTGAGCAGCTATTCTCTCTTCTCTTGTGTTTTCCTGATCTTAACCTCTGCTTCAGGTTACTTCTACAGTACAATAAGTAATTGCAACACAGGAATGTTCTGCTTTTGAATTAAGGTGCCTAAGATCTTCCTGAGCATATTAAACCTTGCCAGAAACTTTTCCAGTTTTCTCCATGCAATTTTTATTCTTTAACCTGGACCATATAAAGAAACACAGGTCTTTAAAAATGTAACTACTGATATAGAAAATGTAGAAGTTGCATAATAAATAAATGTGTCTGTATTTTGTCAGAAGGACTATTTTTGATGTCTGTATGCCAAATGAAACTCCTAAGAGTTCACTGCATATAGATATTCATCATAAATTAATGATTAATTAAAACTGTTACGGAGGAGAGGGGAGAACAAGAGGTTTTAGCCGTTAGAAATGTAGCGTTTGCTTTGCCTCCTGCTAAAGCAGAATGTCAGTGAATGTGAATGGTCTGATTCCTCACGGCATCACTGCTAAGCTGAAGTGATTGCTTGGATTCCCCATCTACAGATGGGCATAAAATTGGTGTGACAAGGTAAATAAGTTGGTCAGGAAATTTTTATATATACAATAAATATATGCATATATGTATTTTTAGCCACATAGTATGATTTGAAGTATGTGTATGACTGCCATATAATCTGAAATTATGGAATGTGGCCATTCTTCTATTTAATGGTAACCTACGACAATATACTGGTATGATTTTTTTCCCCTATATACATTATTCTGCATGTAATTATTTTTAACTGCCTAGACAATATTTTTATTAATTTATTAACATCTGCTTGGAATATGAGGTGCTTAAAAGTGTTTGGTTTTATGGAGAGATTTTTATTGTGTGTTCACTGTGGAAGACAATACTGGAAACAGGTTTTGATGCCTGAAATTATTTTTATTAAAGCTTACCATCATAAAACGCCCTGGAAAGTTTTTGGAGACAAGGAAGCCATGATTTTTTTTATCACTTGTTTTGTTTTGTTTTGAAGTTCAGATGGCAGAAGGGCCTCTAACTCGTGAAGTCTCTTTGCTGCATGTGAAATTTCCCCTCAGGTTTGCTTGAGTGATAAACTGTTAAAATTGCTGTTTTCTGTCATTTTCATACCCATTGCCCCTTCCTACAAGCTTGTTGGCAAAGAAATGACTTTGCACTTAGTTATGCTCCAGGTTGTTCACCTGTGCAGATGTTTGCAGGGCTAATACTTATTGCACAAGATTGCATCTCTCTGAAACACAGCAAATGTGGCTGAGCTGTGAGCCAAAAAATCGAAGAGCAAGAGTGAAGAAAACCTTAGGACCAAAACTAGTAAAGATAACTGTTGGCTAAATCTATATTCCGCAAGAGCATCATGTTGGCTGCATTTTGGGTGTTCTACCTGGCGTGTAATCCCCTCTCTCCCAAAGAAAATGTTCTTGACGTGTTCTGACAAGACTTCCCAAAGAGTTGTTATGCAGTGTGTTTTCAGTCATAGTTATGGCTGATAATGAGGTGGGAAATGCTCTGCTGTCTTCTCTGCTCTTTGTGAGAAGGATGTTGGTTAGGTCATTTTTACCCTATCTGTCTTATATGTGGGACTTTGACAAATACCAAATACTGGGAAAGTTGCAATAAAATTTCAGTTACTACCCATAGTATTTATCTCCTCACCCCTAAAATCCTTCAAACAGTCCAGAAGAGATAAGAACATGTTTCTGCCAAATATTTAAGAAACTCTTATTCATAACTTAGACTTCTTCCTAGGAATTTCTTAAAATTCTTTTGCAATTTAAAACAACCGAACCCCTTTTCAAATGAAGGTGGCCAAAAAGGGGAGCTGTGTGGCAGCAGGAATGCAGTTCTCAGGGAATGTGAAGATCACAAGCAGTTTAGAGAAATGGGTCCTGTTTCAAGGAGCATTTTGGGGCTAACTGCTGATTCTGCATGACTTCTGTCTGCCTGGCAACAACATGCAATATTCCAGACAGCTCATCAAACATGTGTTTAATCCATGTTTATTAATTTATTTTGTAAATAGCTCAATTAAATGCGAGAATTAATCAAAGAAAAATAACATCACTTTATTCATCGGCACAACTTGCCTAACATATTTATCATGATGATTTCCTAACACTCATTAGGTTATTCTTAGATTAAGATGTACAGGTTACTTAGGGCTCACTGCGATGCAGTGTGGTCACTTGTTTGATATTACACGTCAAAAATGCAGTGCCAAATATTGGTTCTTGCGAGGTTTTGTTCTTGAACCTTAAATGTAAATGCTAAAGAAACATGTTCCTTAATAGGATTCGCTTTCTCTTGATTATTTTTAATGCCATTAAAAATAAAAAATAATGCTATTATTTTTAATGCTTATATATCTGGGGAAGAGAACTGGCATCTTTTGGATGGAGTAGGAGGTGAACAATCAGCTGAAAAGCAGTAGGTTTATATTGAAGGTTGTCTGACTGTAAAAGCAGAGGTGAATTTCTCAGTTACTTCATTTTATGTACCTAAAGGATATATAACTTATATATTTTTTTAACGGAAGTCTTCAAGTTAAATCTGATCAGTGCATTTCTGCTAAGGAGTTACTTTGGAGTCTAAATTAGTGTGTTAGAGCTAGATGCAAGCTCAAGCACAAGAACTAATTTTGTGTTTGTAGCAGCCAGTTGTACACTCAGGCGAATGTTTGCATGCAGTCACCCATTTGGAATTGGGCCCAAACCAAATTAGAATTAATACCATAGGCTAGTTCCAGGATTTAGCTCAAGTCTATTTATAAAAATGTAATATACATTAAAAACACCCATCCTTGCGGAGTGCCTCCTGCAGAGGCTGCTGTGGATGGATATGGGTGTAGCTACAGCTCTCGGACCCCATCAGGTGAGCTCATGGGTTGGAGATATAAGGGGCTGGTGCCTCAGTTACTGCTGTCATCAACCTAAATCTGGTGCCCGTGTGATGTGAAGCAGCAGGCTAGACTGTGTCACGGGGGTTAGATAGGTCTGACCTAAGCAGCTCTTCTTGCTCAGGCACTGCCACTTGATGTTCCTTGAGCAGCGGCTGGGCAAGTGAAGAGATGGAGAGCTTGCAGGGGAGAGCACCTCTCATTCGCATCCCCGAAGAAGGACAGCACGTGCGTTAATAGTAAAAGTAGTGCCCAGCCAGCACGCCTTGTGTCTCGTGTCAAGCCCAGTGACGCTGGGGGGAGAGGAGGCAAAGCAATGTCTGCTCACGGAAAACCCTGTGGATGTTGTGTCCTTCTCAGACTCCGCTGCAGTTGGGCTTCCCAGGCTCCTGCTGGCAGACAAGGGTTTGGATAGAGCTGCTCGTCTGCTTCATTCTTCCTTGCTCCATCTGTGGCTGCAGCAGGATTCAGGCTCCTGCAAGAGCCCTGTGGTGTGACCCGCCACCTCCTCTTCCCCTTAGTGTTACCCATCCCATAGCAGAGCCGTGGAAGCGCCGCTCGGAGGTCACATACTGCATCGTCCCAGCCTGCGGGGCTAGCTGAGCTGTTCTCCTGCAGCAGGAGCGGCCTGGGTCTAGCGCAAGAACCCATGCTTGGGCATTGACATGTTCCTAGAGGTGGAGGTAGTTTTGGATTTAGCAAAGAGGGTGAATTGACTTGGGCAACCTTGCAAAACAGTGGTATAATTTCATTTTCCATGACTGGAAGGCAGTGATATAGTAATTCTGTTCCGATTCAACCATGTGCTGCCTCAGGTTTGTTTTGTACTCCAGAAGAGGGAAGCACACTTAGCTGTCATGGAATGGTGATAGGGCACAGCAAAGGCAGTACCAAAAGAGTAGAAGGATGTAACAAAAGAAGGAAATGATCTTGTGTAATGGGCTGTAGAAGGAAATGGGACTATTTATCTTGCACCAGTGTTTTTTAGAGTCAAATGATACTGTGATGTGAAATCTCGGCATTAGTTGGAATGCTCTTCCTGTTACCTTGAACACTAATGTCACCCAAAAAAGAATTTATCAAAGGTATTTTTAAATCAGATTTGCTGTTTAGTTGGACTGTTATATTAATATGTAATTTAAGCCTACATTACATATTGTGTACTGATAGCATCCAGTAAAAATATAACACCAGTATGTTTTTAAACTACAGATATGGTCAAATCCAGGGCTGGCAGGGCAAATGGTAGATGATGAGCCTTTTATTGACTACCTCTGATTTCTGTGTATAGTGGGGGAACTTCATGTTCAAGATAATAGAACAATATCAGAAATTAGTAGGACATTCAAGAGGTTGTTTTTCACTCTAAATTGTTAAAATCATGCCAGTACAACTGAAATGGAATGATTAAAGATGCGGTTAGTGGTGAGTAATGGAAGCAGGGTCCTATCCTAGGAGAAGGAATCTTTGAAGCCTTCGTAAGCAGTAAGTATAAAGAATAGAGGCACGAGTGGGACGAAGTTGTACAGGGAAAAGCCTTTCCATGTACATGCCTCTTAGGATCAAGCTAAGCAGAGTACCAGTGGGAGAAAATATCAGTAGAATGATATAAGGAAGAGCTCGTTAGGACCAGCAATGATGAGACACTGGGAGCCTGCATGCAAAATTACTGTTAGGTGCCTGCCTTAGTCATCTTTTCTCTCAAGGGAAACCTTTTCATCTGATGTGCTTGTTTCATAGCTATCATTTATGAGCTTGTAGGAAAACTTCTCTTCCTACTGGTTAAAAACTCTGTGGTCTGAAAATACTGTTTTATTTATTTGCATGGTTGCTTTTTAAATTGCCCTCCCTGAGACTGTGAGCTGTGAAGAGCTAGAGACGTACACTGCCGAAACCCTCACCCAGCTTCAGTCTGCTCAGGAGCTGTGGTCATCAGAGATCCCATAGCCAGCAGGGGTAACAGTAGTCTGCAGAATTTTCTGACAAAATCTTACTGGTGTCTGGCTGGCACTGCAGGTGTTTTCTATTTAGAAGCAATCTTAAGCAGGTTTCAGGAGAGCACATGAGGAAATGGATGGGGTTTTCGGCAAAGATACAAATTTAATGGTATATTTGCATGTCCTTTCTTGGATGAGACTGTTCTTCTGTTTCATCAGAAGTGATGAAATGTGGCTAAGTAAGCAACTGTTGTTGTAAAGAAGACAGTTTATCCTCAGAAACTGTTTGGTGACTTAACCCCTCATTCTTGGTCCAGTATGAGAAGTAATTATATGGAAAGCAGAGGCAGAAGATGTTTGTATCTCTAGATGTCAATATCAAATTATATTCAGCTTCAACAGTGCCAGAATTTCACTTCAATGTTCCCTAGGTTTTACTAAAATATAAAAGGAAACATCAATTGCAAATATCTGTTGACATGCATGGATCAGATAGACCTTTTCACCCAAGGCCATTTATTTAAGGCTTAGATACTTGGAGAGAAGATGAAATGTTGCTGGTCTGACCCTCTTCAGGTGGGAATTATTCAAGTGATCTATTAAAAAAAAAATGTTTTGCCTCATTCTTTTTATTTATAAAATGGTGCATAGCAAAGAGGTAGAAGTTAGGAGTGTAGACAGGATGTCCTGGGCCACATCATGTTGTCTCAGTGGGCACATTTTTACTGAAATAGGCCTGTGTTTCCTCCAGTGAATGTGTCCTTTGCTGCACGTGGCTCTACCCGAGAAATAGCATTTGCCTTCTATGTTGGCATTTTATAAAGCCTAGTTGCCTGCCTACTGCGTGTTTTTATCTGTGCAGTAGATGCTGCAAAGGAGGGAATACTCAGGCATTCTCTCTCATTTTCCTCTCTTTCCTCTTAAATCTCTCCAGAGGTCTCCTTTAAATCTACTTCAACCCTCCCTCTGAACCGCAGCGCCAAAAGAACCTTCTAAAAATAGTCTCTCTTACTATTTGTGGCCATATAATGCTGTTTCCAGCTCTTTCAGCAGTTCTGTATCGTCCGTGGAGGGGCTACACAAGAAATAGCTGGGGCTGCTGGTGCACCCAGTGGAGGCTGCGGTGACGCCAGCGCGCGGTGAATTCTGCAGCAGCCCCAAACACAGGAGCAGTCAGCAGCACTTTGTACCTTGAGCGAGTTCCCTCCAGCAACTCGGCCTGTGCTAAGAATGAGGGGTTTCCTGAGCCTGTGGTTTAACAAAGCTGTCTCTTTTCCTTATTTTTGTCCTTTTTTTTTTCTCGTAGGAAATTAGAAATCCCCATTCAAGGGAATTGCTTGGTGAATATTTCTGGAAATTGAAGTTCCCCCATCAACCATAGAATCTGCCAGTTCCTAACGCAGCATCTGCAATGTGTTGCCCTGCCTTTCAGAAACCTCCCCTGCGTGCGCTTGCTCTGCTCTGTTGTGCTCAATAGCCTTAAATAGTCAGTCTGGGCTCCTCTGCCATTTAAAAATCACCAAGTGATTTAAATGACAATTAAAATACTGTCGTTTTCTATTTTCTGAAGTGTTCGTGCATAACTACAGCACACTATTTTGCCAGTAATAATAACAATAATTAAAACTTGCAAGACATTTCTTGTTGTGAGTACAAAGGTAGAAAAGAGCAGAAATAAGGATGGACTTGGATATTCAAAGCTCAGGCTTATCAGTTATGCTGATGCTTTGCTTTTTTTTCAAACCTAAGTGCAGTAAATCAGCAGTGTCCCTTGGCTGCCTGCATGATTGATTGGCGTATTTATAACTTATAGTAAGTATGAAAAAATCCTGCTTATGGCAAACTTGCAAAGCTGTGGAAGCAGTCCATGGGATAGGTGGTGATTACTGATGTTCAGTAATTGTTACAACTTATGTTTTATCCATGGGGAAGTTTTCAGCTTGCCTAGATATTTAACTCATTTGCGACTTCAGGGCTCACACTTGTTCCCTACTTTGGAGTTAGGTGTGTTAGTGTCACGGCAGCACAGCGGTGCAGCAGAGATTCCTGGTATTTATCAGTTACGGTAGAAGGTTGCTATTGCTGTGGGTTTTTCTTTTTTTTTGCTTTCCCCACCATGAAATGTACATCTGCAGATGCTGATCGGTACCCCGAGCAGCGTGGTGCTCCCAACGGGTATTTCAGTGGCACAGTTCACGAGCTAAGCTGAGGAGATGGCCGGCTCCAGAGGTCCAGCAGCAGTTTGCTATATTTGAAACGTGCCGCTTTGTGGGCGCAAGCTGTGGTGGGTTTTGCATCAATTTAGGCAGTGCTAAATCCAGTTTTCTGTCTTGTACTTTTTCCTGCTGCAAGTCTAATAGCTTTAACATCCTATCCTCATGCAAAATGTGGTAATAGGTTACTGCCTCACTGTCATGTATGCTACTTTTTTATGTCTCTTCTCCATTCCCTCGTCCCTATACTCTGCCGTAACCAAAAGAGGCTTCCAGACGTAACCTGAAATTACATTTCCAGGTACAAGTTATGTGAGACTTTCAGACAAGGGCTGCACCTTGCGACTCTTCCTTGATCCTCGCTCCTCTGGGAGATGGGCCTGACTCCCTTGTGCTTGACATTTACAGCTTGTTCAGTGTTAAACTTCATTTGGTGAGCATTAATTCCTCGGCAGATGTTAGTATTCTGCTGATCCTTCAGGACAGCAGCTCAGATCTGACTCATTTCACAAGTGGCTGATGGACTGTGCTAAAATGTTTTTCTATTTAAATCAGTGTACTGCCAAGTATGCACATTGCTGGGAGAATCATGATTGTCAGAGAGAGACTGAAGTCCTGAAAGTCTTGAGGCCAGGTCCTGCAACCAGTAGTTAATTATAGTGTATTGGAGCCAGCGGAGCGATGCGAATTGACTCCGTATGAAGATGTGTTGTAGGCAGCTGCAGCTTGTCATGAAAAATGTGCCTGCTCAAGCCAGCACCGGGTGCCGGGGACATCTCTGAGGAGGCCGATGGCTGCTGCTGCTGTGCCTGTCCTGCACCTTACAGAAGCATTTCTGGCCAGTGATGGAAGCCCCGGGGTCTGCCAGCAGCATGGGATTTGCTTATTAAGAAGGGGAAAAAAGAGCAAATAAAAAAACAAATATGAATAGTAGGGACCATTTCTCTTGGAAAGCATCACTGTGAGCCAGGATGTTAGTTACAAAGGGACGTGCGCTTCGTTTCACTGTTTGTGCAAGGGGGATAACCAAAGTTAATGATACAGAAAGCTGATAATATAGGTGGTGATACGTCATCCCAGAGATCTTTCCTACCTATGTAATAGTACCAGGTTGCTCTAGTTTTCATTTTGTATGGTCAGTAGCCAGTGTCAAGCATACAGCAAAGGGCTTTCACCAGCCTGGCAAAATCCAGAGGAGGATGGAGAGGTTGCTGAGTATCCTGGTTTCCCAGAGCCTCTTCCAAGCAGGTCAGGGCTTGTGCTTGTTCACAACTTGATCCTCTCCTGAGGCAGAAAACGGTGCTGGAAGCAAACTGCTCAGCGGAGGTTGGCTCTGCAGGTGGTAAGGCTTTCTGGAGCCTTCCAGATGGTTGTTGTCCAGTTTTGCATCTCCTGGGGTCTGTGTTGTTTCAGTATCGTTTGTAAGAATGGACATGTCTCACTTGCATCCATCCATGTTACCGCTGTAAGGATCCTTCAGCTCTGTGACATGTTCCTTCAGCTGTATTCCCTCGTTCTGCTTGCCTGGCTCCCCTTTCCACCTTGTGCATCAAGTACCAGCTGTTTGTCTTCAGAGAAATTAGTATCTGTCCACACCCTTTCCATCATTTTTCTTTTCACCTCAGGAGTTCAGCCTGTGCAAGGCTTGCTGTTGTTGAGCCTTGGTTGCCAGCATCCCTGGCACAGCAACAGCTGTTCCAGGTCCTCTTCACACCGTCTTCCTTGCTGCCCTTCCTGCTGGGCACGCAGATGAGACGCTGCATCGTCCTGTTTTGACTCCGTCTTTAAAGCTTCTCCTTTGCTTGGGGCTTACAGAAATGTGACAAACAGTTGGACTCTGGTGTCCAGAGACCGCAACTTACTGCAGTCATGGATATTGTCCCATTTTCTCTTCAGTCCCTGTTTATTTCAGGTTCCTCTGTTTGTGATGCTCAAACGTCTCACCTTGTTGGGGGCAGAAAGGATCCTTTCCATTTTGTACTGATAAGGCTCCTTGCCACAGGGAAGGTCTTGGATTTGAGATGAAGACATCTAAGTTTCATCTTAATATATCAGAAGTAATATTTGCTGTTGCTGGTGTTGTTACTGTTGCTACCTGATGACTTCCATTGGGCTTCAGCGTGGGAAGAGTACAGTAGATTTGCAGGTTGGCACATGGAAGGTCCCAGCTGAAAATGCCATGAAGATGATGCTGCCTCTTTTAATTTGCCTGAGGGGTAAAACAGCCAGGGGTTTCATTTTGTATTCATATATATGGGTTTATTATACTTGAGAAAGCTGGAGTACTTTTCACAACAGACACAATTTCTGATTTTAAGCTAGATTTGAAGGCAGCTGAGGTTCCTCTCTGCTCACTTAAAATTCTCAATTAGCATTTTAATTCTTTTTCCTAATGACATGCCTTTTTCTTTTAGCCTACTGAAGGGTAAAGAAAATAACTAATTTGTATACTGTTCTTGTGAGAGATTTAGCTAATCTACCCACCATAAGTTTTCCAGATTTGTCTTGCATTTGCAAACCTGAATTATTCTAAGGCATTTCATATATTTCCTGCTGTAGTTGGATGTGTTAACACCATGACTTCAGCTAGCAGGTATTGCTAATAAGCTGAAAAATAGAAGATTGTCTTTTATGTGATTTTTTATTTGTTCACCTAAAAGGAACAAACTGTTATACCATTAGGAACAAGTATTTCCTTTCTTTCTCTGAGCTTCATAAAAATTGAAAAACGCTTTCAAAAGCCAAACTATGCAAGAAGGTTAAAAAACCAAGTCAATTATTAATTACCAGCATGTTGGGGCTGCTGCTGGTGGGGTGGCTGAAGAAGTGGAGGAGAGATGACAGGAAAGCTTAGGTGCCTGCTGCAGCAGTGAGTGGGGGTCAGGCATCGAGACCCCCAGCTACCCCCAACAGAAAGGGGCAGAGCAGAAGGAAATGGAAAACGCAGGAAAAGAGAGGGAGGCGGAATGATGGCAGAGAGGAAGGAGGTGGGAAAGCAGGAGGGACGGCTGTCAAGGCACTTCCACGCTTCTTGGAGTTGGGTAGCACCCAAGAAATCCTAATGGTAGCGGGAAGGTGATGGAAGATATAAGGTGTTAGAAGAGGGAAGAGAGATAAAAGTAGAAATGAGGAGCCGGAGTAAATAAGTGTTTGCAGGAGAAATAGGTTGGGAAATCATTTAGGAATTCCTTCCCCCATGAAGCTCCCCTGCTTGAGGGACTCTCCTCCCCGCCTCGTGCCTTTCTCTTAGATCATGGCAATCTTGGAGAGCTCGGGAGAAACTGTGCGCCTTCTGGGAATGCAGCACTGAAACTGCTGAAAATCTCCCCCATTCTCAACCAGAAATGTCAATGGATGCTCAGGCTGCAAAGTAGTCTTGACACAAGCAGCAGCCCTCCTATAGTTGTCAACCTCTCACCCTATTTCTCTTCATTGTACAGGCTTAAAACATGACTTCTCAGGCACTTGAAATTATCTCTTTGTATAAATGTTTACTGAAATAAATACTTCAAAGGATCTTGTGGCAATAGCAGCTGGCAGCCCCAGTGCTGGAATGAGAAGCAGAGGGCAAAAATGCAGTAGCAAGTGCTGCAGGAAGGCAAGTGCAAACAGGGAAGGTGCGCGAGCTGGCTGTGGGCAGGAGGTCACAGGTGAGCACAGCAGCCGAAGCCATACAGAAAATCATGTTTATCAGCGTAATCATCACCTGCCTGATCACAGGCTCTCCAATTTACCTTAAGAGCCCCTCAGCTGATAATATGCACGTGAATATCCACGGGCATATTATGGGCAGGACACAGGCTGTTTTGCAGTCGTGGTTCTTTGGCAGATTAGCCATAGATGGGGAGGAAGTTCTCTCTGACTAACTTGGGGGCTACTCTACTTCATTGCCATTGAAAATGCCCTTTTCCAGTAAAAGCAAAGGGACACCGAGGTGCAGGGCTCGGGTAAATTTGGCGCTGAAATAGATTATGTCCATCAGATTTAGCATGTTTGAAAGAGAATGGGGAGAAGACGGGCAATATCTACTTCTATTTAATTGCACTGCTTTTATACAGTTTGTAAGCCTTTTAATCTTAAGTGGAATGTGATCAAGTGGCATTACTGTATTTTATAAATTGGTTATTTTTAATAGGAATTTTCAAAACAACAGAATGACCCACTAAAATGTTACCTTTCCCTTCTGTGTTGGTTCTCATGCTCATTTTTGTGTTTTTGTTGAATTGAAAGTTTTAGCAGTGGTTTTGATCATATTATGAGACTTGTTTTTAATCCTGCCTGCACAAACCTTTTGGGTTGTTCTTGCAGCAGAAACTGAGGAGAAGGACTTTGAAGTTGTGGGGTAACAGACTCCATGGGTGCAGTAGGAGGAGCCAAGGGATACAGATACCGTCTTGTTGCAGGAGCTTTGCCTGCAAGTGCAGTAGAGAAGCTGTGAAACACCAAAGTGCTCCCATCACATAAGATAAGTGGGAGGGAATGAACTGAAATTACAAACTTGAACCTTCTGGTTGTGGCTAAATCATGGATGTCTTTCACCTTTTCAATTTGAGGTTGTATTATTGCGTGTTTGGAAAGCCTGCTGTTACAGCTGATGACTTTCTCTGATTCACTTTGAAGTTTATTTTATTTTGTCCCTTTATGTAGTTTTGTAATATGTGGATTTTTGAAATACTGGCTGAGGTTTCTTAGAGGAATAGAGGTTTGTGCTCTGCGTTTTGTGGCTTAATCCTGGACTATTAGAATTATGTTGGATATCAGGTCAGATCAAGTACAGTTTATTGAAATTAACTTCCTTTGCAGCTGGTCCCTGTGAGAATCCAAGGATATAAATAAATTGGAATAAACCAGCAGAAATGCTGGTTGGCTGCCACCCATCTAAGCTTATTCCATATGGAGGTTTTATGATGAAGCTGAGTGATCTCTAGTGGTGTCTCTTATCATATCTAGGCTTCTTATTTTCTCCTGGTTCCTTCCTGAGTTAAATGAGTATTATTCTTAATCTTATGCAGTCTGCAAAGTGAATTGCAGTTAATTCTATTTTTATTTTGTAAATGCGTGTTTCAGTACTGCTGCATATTGACAACGTCCAGACCTTCTGGAGCAGAATATAGTATACTTTTACAACGGGTAAGATACATACTTCATACTGAAGAGTGAAGCAAACAATTAAATGTTGCTCAAGTAAAGACAGGTTTTGGCAGAAAAGACAATGCTCTGTTTTTAAATGTCGTGTATGTTGCTGTTGGGATACATGCTGAGTTAACCTCATTGAACTTTTCCCCAGGAATTGATGCGCTTTCAATTGGCGGGTCATTATGCTGCTCCACCTGTGTAGTGTTAAGGTCAGTGTGTTTTTCTGATTATAAAACCCATCCATACCATTCCATTATAAATCCACTACCATTCATAATGGAATGTGCCAAGGCTCAGAGCTCGTTGCAGCTGCACCCGGTACACGTTTAAGACCAACCAAAGCAGTTTAGGTAATTTGGGAACCTTTCCAACCAAGTCCAAGCTTCATTTGAAGTGATGTTTTCTTGTTTTTCTGTTTCTATTTTGTTTTGTTTTTGAACCTGCCTAAGTATCCATCTAATGTCAGTGTTGTTCTTGTTTTGTGTTTAACATGAGAATTTTTCTGAACTACGACATAGTAATTATGACAAGATCCTAGCAAGGAGGTCCTGGGAGCAGCAGGCAACAGTGAGGTTGCAGTTGCACGCGAAGCCCAGAATGCATCAACCACTCACCTTCACAAGGCACTTTCTGAAACCTGCAGCTTTTAACTTTGAATTAACATCCACACACAGAATCGGCTGTCACAAGAGACACCCTAATGTGTGAGTTGCAGGAATGTGACTGGCACTAACCACTTGCTAGGGGAATCCGCGAGGTGACGTATGTGCATGTGTATAACCCACTGCTGCTCTATGCATCTCTCTGCACAGCTGAGTTTTCTAAATTGCCATGCATTATCAAAGAGAGCCAGAATGTGCATCACTGCTTATCTGGTGTTATTTCCATCACTGAAATGTTGCTGTGGTTGGATTTTGTTTGTTTGTTTGCTTCTACATTTTATCTTGTTACTAATCCACCAAATAACTTTGTGAAGAATAAAACCTTTGTGAACAACCGTGTATATAATAGGTGATGGTATTCCTCCCAGAGGATTCATGAGGATGTATCCTTTCTACATTAAGTTTTGTGCTCTGTAGTAGTCAGTGAGAGCGTCAGACACTGGCTGTTTTGCTGGGGCCTATTTTGGGCCTTTGTGCAGATTCAGCAGTGCTCTAATAGCTGAGGAGATACATGCAGCCTCTTGATGCCAACCGAGGACTGTATCCGCCAGCGCTCCCTCTTTCAGCTCGCCGTCACTGTAAATACACTGCTATTCCACATTAAACACACTGTGAGACTTACCCAGACGTATGTGCTAGGTAGTGCACGCAGAAACAGAGAACGTGTTGAAGAATGATGGGAGGAAAAAAAAAAACCCTCAATGAAAAGCAATCCATGAAAATCCTATGAAAGGCATTTGCCACTCCTCAAGACAGACGTTTTCTGAATTGAGAGTAATTTCAATTTTGAAACTGTTACATCAGGTAAGTACATCTCCAGAAGCATGCAGCAATTTCTTTCCACTGCTTTGAATAAAGGACAATGGAGTTAGGCCGTAGACCAAGGACTAAATGAAGTGTGCCCCAAAATCTCAGCAACTGCGGTGAAATGCCTGTAGAGGGCAAGAGGGCTGGTGCTTCAAGCAGTGGTGAAGAGGGAAGGTCGGGTTCATTAGAGGCTTCCCCCCACAAGCAGAGAGCTTCCCTCCGAGGGAAGGATGCCTTTGAGAGCAGACTGAACTGACCGATACCAGCGGAACTGACCACACGTGCATTGGTGAAGCAAGGAGTGCAGGATATCCATGTAACTTACCAGGGGAAAAAATAGAGCTGACTTGGAGCCAGAAGGATCTATTTGACATCTTCTTAACGTCGTTTTTAGTAACAATCTCTCCCAAGTATTGCATAATTCCCTCTCCTACTGCTTGCTGGTATCTTTGGGCCCTGGCATAAACCAAGCAGGAAATGCTGGATATTGCAGTAAACGCCTCGCAGCAGGTGTCCTGCCGGCAGTGGGCAGCCACCAGTGGGCAAGGAGGCCGTGCTGGGCAAGGAGAGGAGCTGCGGCCGGGGGGAGCCGGCTCGGCCGCTGTCCGGGCTCGCTGCCCTCCGGAGCATCCTCTACCTCAGCCCTCTCGGGTCCTTGCACTGAGCGGGTAACTGTGCTTTGTTCTGCGGGAGTCGAACAGAGTCATAGAATCATACAATCCTTCAAGGTTGGAAGGGACCTCTGGAGATCATCTAGTCCCACCCCCTGCGTGTGCAGGGTCACCTAGAGCACGTGGTGCTGGACTGTCCAGATCTCCAGAGAAGGAGACTCCACAACTTCTCCCGGCAGCCCCTTGGCAAAACAGATAAGTTGCCGTCTTCATGCTGACAAAATCAGTTAACTGAAAATTCAGTCTTTGCCTCAAGTTCTACCATAGTCCCCTACTGGGGGGACTGTCTCTTATGGGGGAGACTGTTCCCCTGTTTGGGGAAAAATAAATAGCCACTGTATTGCTTTTACTTTTTTTTTTTTTTAAATTGAAAGATTTTCTCCACTCCTTCTGCCTCCATTCCCACTCTTCTATCTTCCTACTTGGAAAACGAAACAGCTACTACTCTTAGTTTTTTCTCATTTTTGGAAGAAGTTGTGGTTTGCCTCTTAATCTCAGAATGGACTACTTCCAGAAAAGTAAACTGGATGTGAGATTTTAATCCATGGCAGTGAACAGTGTGTACCTGCAAGGGCATAGAGGTGACAATAGAGAAAAGCCTGTTGTTTGAGCTGAACGTATAAATTTGAGAAAAATGCCAGTATGTAATACCAGACATGGTAATATCTTCTAAGGAGGAAAGGAAAAGAAAAAAAAAAAACACTTAATTAGTTCATCATGTGTGGAGATCATCCTTTTAGTCAGGCAAGTTAGTTATGGAAGAAAAGATCTATTACTGTTACTAATCCAAATGTTAATACAGAATTGTGTTCCCTGTGGTTTGCTTAGGATTCAGTGTACAGGAAATTTTGAGACCTGCTTTTTCTGTATGGTTCTTGAGTAAAAATGAACAATAATCACTTATATCACTTATATAAGAAATATATATATTATATATATAACATATATATACATTATATATATATATATAAATATATATAAGAAATCACTTATATCAATTGTTTTTTATAGACCAGCAGACGTAGGTAGAAGCCCCAGCTGAAATAGGCAGAAGCCCCCAGGTGAGCTGAGCAGGGCAGTTGGACTAGCTGATCTCTGAGGTCCTTCCCAACCTCAGCCACTCTGATTCTGTCAGTTATTTGACTCGCTAATAACTGGAGAGAAGTGTGCAGCTTGTGCACATGAGTGTGCTTCGGGCTTAGCAGCTCTTCTCAAGTATTTTTCTGGTTGGCAGAAGAGTTGACAGACCCAGGCAAACGCAAGCTGCCGCAGCTGGGGAGGCGGCAGGGAGAGGTGTGAGCGTGGAGGGAGCGCAAGGCCCTTCCCGGGAGCCCCGCTCGGGCTGGCAGAGCCGCGTGGGAAGGCGGGCGGCTGGGAAAGCCAGTCCTTGCCCTCCTCCTTTCTTCTTAATTAGAGTAACATAAATACTGGCGAAGATGAGAGTTATATCTTAATGGAGAAATTAAGAAACAGATTAATTTTTGGCACAGATCCCTCTTCCTGTTTACGTCAGTGCCTATTTCCAGCAGCACTTTAATTGCGGGAGCAATCCTCTGTATTTGCTTATTATCCATGAGCCTCGTAAGGGAATAACGATACATTTGGGGAAGTGCAAAGGGCAGAGCGGGCGCCAGCAGCAGCGTTACAAACAGCGCAGTTGAACAACGTTGTTGCTCACAAGGAAATCGGGGGTAAGTTTGCTCCCTTGCCTCCCTGCTGCCCCAGCAGAGGGCTGGGACTGTGGTTCTCCCTCCCTAAGCAGCTGGTGGGGCTGGGTCCGATTCCAAGTCTGTTGAAATCAAGAGCAACCTTCTCCTCAGAGTGGGCGTACCCAGGTCACGTCTGAGGAGCTGAGAGGCTCTGCAGGCTCCGTCACCTCGGGCCCAGGCTGCCGGCTGTAGCAGAACAGGCTCTGCTGGCAACCCTTCTGATGCTGCTTTGAAATCTCTTGTTGCTGTACCAGATGCCACCAGCTTTACTTTAGGCACTTAGAGTTATATTTGAGATAAACCATTCCATAATTTCAGAGGGTAAAATGCACATCTGCTTTTAATGAATATTTAGGCTTTCCTCCACTGCGTTCATAGTATTTTGCAGCTTTGTCTTTGCACGAGATGCAGATATTTTGATTTTGATGTGCACTAGTATTCTAATTTATTGGGAAATTTTACAGCCTGTTTTCAAAATGTAGCCCATTTAAAGCCAACAGAAAACTTGGCTGAATAATTCCATTAGTTTTTGAGATGCTATATGATAAGAGACTAATTAAAACCAATGAATATTTAATTTGATTAAACCATCTACAGAGCTGGTTGCATAGTGAAAAAAATGTGCTATGATACACTAGCAAAGCTTTGTCAAATACATTATCTCTAAGTCCTATGTGAATATATTCTATAATTGCATTGGGATTTAAAAAAATGAAAAATATAAATGAGATTTTTCTAATGTACCTAGCAGTTTAAATTAGTCTGTTCTTTGTGACACCGTAAGCTTTCATCTGTAGGATTTTCTTTGCTTCTTGAAGAAAAATTATATATTTGATGCCTCCTATATCACAGGAGAAAAAAAATGTAGTATCTGATTTGCAAGTAAGCTGAAAAAGTACCACAAGTTCCATGTAGAAAATACAAGTGTATTTTGTCTCACTTGCAAATAAACTGTCCCACCAGGATGAGAATAACGCAGGCAGCCATGTGGCCAAGGACCCCATAGGCAGAATGGCACTCGGAGTGTGTGTTACTGTGGCGTGTTGTGGACCAGGCCCTGTCCCCGCTGAAGAAAAGCTTTGGTGAGGCTCCTGCTGTGCTTTTGTGAGGGCTTGAGGATGGCCCTAGCGCCTGCTCTGATGCGGGAAGGGAGGCAGAACTCCCTGTTAGCGCTGCAGCGGCTGCGCCCAGACGGTCCCTGTCGCTGCTGCCTTTGCCACTGTATGTTCCTAGAGGGAAGGAGGAGGATGGAGAGCTGGCATGGCTGGAGCCTCATGGTGAAGGACACAGTTCTGCAGGACACCAGCTTCACTAATTCCCCTGCTTGCAGGGCTGCTTGCTGCTCCTCCCAGGAGCCTTCGCTGCACCAGACCTGCACAGGCTTAATGAAAAGGCAACCTCGTTAGAGGTTGGAAAGGTAGAGCATTTATCACATTAATTTATTGCTAATAGAGAAAAGAAGGGTAGAAACATTAGCATGTGGCCACCAAGCTAATGTGTTGCAAGTGATAACCTTGTCGAGTAGGGAGCAGTAGCAGCAAAAAATCATCCAATTATGTCCTCGTTAAAACGAAATGAAACTGTGACTTGATGCTTCAATCAGAGCCTTTCCTTTGCTTTTGGCTGTGGCTAAACAAAATGCTACTTTCTTCCTTTCAAACAAGATGATGTTCTCCACGAGACCTCTTGAACTTTCACAAGATCTTTTGAACGCAGGAGTGCAAACCCTTTTGAATTTGAGTGGAAAAGAAAAAGCGGAAAAAGCAATCACATTTTCTTTTGGGAAAATCTGAATCTCGTTCCCACACTAGAGACCAATATCTGTAATACTAGAATGACTCACTCCCTCTTGGGATAGTTTGGCCAGTTTCTTTGTTTGCTTGTGACTGCAATTATAGTAATAATTTATTATCATTTATACCATCAAAACAGAAACAACTATTAATAAAAATGAAATTATAAGTAGCAACTGGCTGAAAGATATGTATGTGAGACAAGTTTCACCTATGCAGAAGCAAAAACATCTCACACTTGACCTGTGGTTTATGAGTAATGTTGAAAGTATTTAATAAGTGATCTTTTTTTTAATGAATAAAATATAGGTTTTATAAAAAGCATTCAGTTAATGTGCTAAAAATAAGATTTTATTTTAAATTAATCTTAAACCATCAAATAATTAATGGATTTATGTGTAAATTTTGAGATCCCATTTTAAGAGGAAGTCCTGTGATCTGTGCCATAAAATGCAAGTTACTGCTCTATATTTTTGTCTGATGCATTTTCCAGCGGCACAGCTAATAGCATGGAGGACAATGTTTTAAGTATTTTAGTTAAAACATCTGCTTTTAACAATCTATTTATGGATTAGCCTTGTTGATTGTGGCTGTTGACAGCTGTATGTGGATTTCCCTTTTTTTTCCAAAACCTCCTCATCCCCCATCGAGGTTGGTGAGAGTTTGCCTGTCGTTGGAGTCAGGATTGGGCACCCTCATCTTGATGGTATTTGTCTGGAGTTAATCTGCTAGTAAGAGAGTACTGGACCCAATTAATTAAAGGGAGCAAAGGGAGAAGAGTAGGATGAAGGAAAGAGGAAAAGGAGAGATGTTTGGAGGAGAAAGAGGAATGGGGAGGAGGGAATGAGCTATGCATTCAGCCAGGAGCAGTCAGCCTGTGGGATGGGGCCGAGAGGAACAGAGCCCGGAACAGGGAGCGGGGAAGAGCAAATCCATACCCTGCTCTTGCTGGGAATAGCGCTCAGGAGGTCCATGGAAAACGCTGCAGCTGCTGGAGCTGGTGAAGACTTGCTGGCACGTGTGGAGGTGGGAGTGTGGGCGCCAGTACGGCTGCGCGCGAGCCCGAGAGGATCCTCGTGGAGTGCCAAGATTGGGCTCATGTCAGAAGGGCTTCGGTTAATACTGAAAACTCAACTTCTGATAGCTGTGCTGGACTGCTTTCCTGTTGTCTTGTTTTAGATGCATAAGTGTGATAAGGAGCTATGCCCAGGGTCTATGTGATACATTAGACAACTTTTTCTGACTTTCATGTGGTAGCAATATGCACTGTAGAAACCACAGAAGCCTTTTCCTTAGCCAAATGGTGGTCAGGATGGAATACACAGTATGTTTACAATAGACGATATTGGACTTCTTTCTTTCTTTTTTTTTTTTTTTTTCCAAACTCATAATTTCATAAGAAATTAAGAGGTTTTTGCAAAAAAAAAAAAAATCCAAGGAGTCTTTGGATTCTGGGGAAGAGGTGTGAAATGTGGGGTAATTTCTATGCAGAAAAATGATTGGAGCTGACAGTTCTGGAAAGGGTGCCCTGGATTTTCTTTGTGTGGTTCGTAGTTGTCCTGCCTCATTTCCTTAGGCATGTCCTAAATTTTGCAAGACTTATTCGCAGCTTTTCCTGTAAACCTCTGCTACATTTACTGGTATCCTGCATTTGAAGAGACATACAGTGATGCACAGACTGAATACGGTGTATTGAGTATTTTCTTTTATTAGGTTATTTTTCTCTACCTTCACACAGAGGAGCCATACAGCTTGCAGTAGTTTTATACTGTTTCCTGAAAATCAGACAATTCCTGAATGATCAGGTAGTAGAGTTTAATATGCTTCCTTTTTCCTTTAATATTCTAGTATTTCTCATGCACTGTTTCTTTTGCACGTAACTAAATGCACTTACCTCTATTTTTTGCCATCCTCAAGAGTGCTTTGCTTATTTATGTGGTTTTTTTTTTGTTAATTTGTTTCTTAAAATCTTATAGCTTGAGAAGATCCTGCACAGATCTTACTGTATCTGTAATGAACGTTCCTAATCCAGGATCCAAGACTCTCTGTAGAGGTGAACTGAAGTGGAGCTGAGTCATCTTTGAGAAGGCCTTGTTGGGCTCTCAGGCTTTATCAGGAGGAGCTTATCTGTCCCCTTGGATTCCCCAGGGAATCCCAGGAACCTTCATTCATAAATTATGTTAAGTAATAACTCTGTTAAGTACTTGAAGTTTGAGTAGATGAATCTGGGCACTGAGCGCTATTAACATCATTGATGGTTTGCATGGGCAAGGTGCTTGAAGAATTGAAGCCGTTGGTTATAAAACCCATCAGGTAAGAGATGTTTATTGTTGTGTGTTGTGCAGAACCAGAAAGGACACAGCATCCGTCATGGTTAGGGCTTCTCAGTGCTCCCTCAGTCTGACTAACCGTTAATCACTTTACAGACCATTAGCAGTATTTGCTACCTGCAAAATAATGAACCTCCCTGTTTCTACCCGCTCCCTTCTTCAGTATAAATAACGTATCTGGGGAGACCAGCAAAATCCAACTGTAAAACTGATGAATGAAATGACTGTACTTAAATCTATGGCCACCATGCACAGATGCTTTCTCAGACCCCTCTGCTGAGACTGCTGTCTCCCTCCTCCAAGCTGCAGATTAAAGAAACTGTCTGCTCTTGAGTTATGTTTTCTTCTTCTTGCAGTGATTGTTGTTTGCAAATACTGTCTTTGGAACTGAAACCGTGATGAAAGACGTTCAGTCTTCAGCATCTTAATCCTTGGTATCTGTGGTGCTGGTGTGCCAGCCTTACTGGACACGAAGGAGGTTGTTGGAGAGGATGTGCTACTCTACCAACCCCGTGACTCCTCTTGTACCTCCTTCCTGGTCAGATTCAGGCTCTGGGCTATCCCTGGCTAGCACTTTTTTGCGGTCTGTTCTGATGTTTAGAACTAATCCAGCAAAAACACAGATCTCCTGTTATAACATGCATCATAAAGCACTAGGAAAGGTTAGCATTTGTGGAAATTAAAAGGATTTGGGCCTTCAGAGTATTGGGTAGTATCATATGAGCAGATTCTAGCTATATCAGGCCTTTCATACTGTGCTGTGGAAAATGCAGCGAGACTATGCAATGCTGTTTGCGTTACTATATTGAAATGTCTGCTATTTCCTTATTACTACCCTTTCCAGATTTTATATTCAGGACATATTGCATGTTTGCTTATTATTACATACCTGTTATTAGGTAACCTCTTAAAAATATTTTCAAATTTTTCAGATCTGTTCTCTGTAATGGATAAGTCTGATGGCTGTTTCTTGTTCCTTGCTGTGCCTAACTGCCGAGATTAAACTGTTTTGTATACTGCTGATTTAAGAGAAATTAGGAAATTAATTTGTTTGTGGGCTCGTTTTCTTTCAGAAACTTCCCAGTGCTTTATGTTGTGCATGGCAACTGGATTATCACTATGTCATTACAAACCTGTTTAATGCAAGATTATTAGTTGCTCCTGACCGGGAATGAGTATTCTGCAATGTGGAAGCTTGGAGTGATCTCAACCAAAGCAAATAAAATGTTATCTTCTCATAGAAACTTCAGCTTATATACTTTCATGAGGGTGAAATTCAGTTCTTGGGATAATTAGAAGCCCGATGTGTGTGTCTTTTAGCACACTCTTGCGGGTTCATTAGGCAGCACTTTTTGGTTTTTTGTTTTAGTTTGGTTTTTTTTTCCCTTCCGGAAGGAAAAGACAGAAAGCACTGTTATTTTTCTTTTCTGTTTTTCTGAACTCCAAGAGTTCATCATTGATCACATCATCTAACTCGAGCTTCTGCCTGCTTGTCCCCAAGAGCCTGTTTATGACTGCTCCAGAAAATGTGGGCTTGTTCTTTGTTTTCATGGGCAAGAGCTGCTGGGTGCTCTTTCTCCTTGGAGCTACTCTGAGTAAGTAGCTCCAGCCTCTCCGCTGCGAGGGTTTTCTGCCTTTTGCCGAACATGACTGCATTGGGAATCAATCCCGCACACCAGCGCCGAACGTTGCCGGTTTGACCCCAAGGGCAACTCTTTCATTTGGATTCTAATTTGTGCAATGATTTGCACATCACTGGAGCAAAGTTAAATGTAAGAGGATACATTAACGTAGCAGTAAAGCTGGACTTGAAATGCACAAAGGTCAGGAAATGGAAAAATGAACTACCTAATAACATCCATTTGCCTCACTGCAGATGTATAATGGCTTTGATTTCCGATTAGTGTTTATTATAGGCATAAATACACACACAGTGTGCCATGGATGTGTAATATTGAGACAGATTAAAAATCTGCACTTAAAATTCTTTGCCATTATTATAGCAAGCATCTCTCCCAAGAGCAGCAGTTTCTGAACCAGTTTCGATCTCTGAAACATCTTGCAGGGAAGAATCCCACTAGACTGTGGGAGCCTATGACTCCATCACGCTGTTAAGTGACTCCTTTGGAGCTCTGAGAAACTATTCGTGTACTTCCCAAATAAATGGCCTGAATCTGGAAAGTTCTCTGCAATCTCCACCGTTTTTGGCTTCGTAGTATTCTCCAATACCAAATTTGATGATTTTTGTGGTGGATACTTTTGGAGAACATTTTACACAGTTTCTAACACCCTGCTTGCTGGATTCAGCTATACTGTTAAACACCTTTTCTTTCTTTCTTTTATTTACTTTTTTATTTACTTTTTTTTTTTTTTTTGCACTAGGAGTTAAACTTGCATGGCTTCTATAATTCAAAAGACCAAATGATTTTTTTTCTCACATAATGAAAAATAAATAGCTGCAGGCCCAAATACATACGCTTCGGCGTGAGAGACAGATGGGAGTAAGTGGATGGGGAGGCAGTTTCTGTGGAAGACAAAACTATAACCTTGATTATAGCTTTTAAAACCATATTTATTCTTAGCCCTGCACTGCCTAACATTTTTCATAGCCAATTGTATTGTGCCCTTAGTGACGGAAAATATAAACGTTCTTTTCAGCAATTTACTGTCCAGGTACTATATGATTTAACAGGATCGTACCTGGGCAAGAAGCAGGACAGTTATTGGATATTTTTTTCTTTAAACCTTTCCTTAGCTGTGAATTTGAAAGAGGATGATGTTTCCTTGAAAGCTACCGAATGCTGGCAGCCAAGGGACCCTAAGGGCTGTGGTTGGGGGATGCCAAATGGGGGAAAGGACAGTGAGCAAGATTGGAAGAGAGCAGCTTGCTGCTTCAGAACAGGGAGTGGATCCTGAACCATGACCTCAGTTACAGAGAGCAGAAGAGTTTGTTCCAGCTGAGGAAGGTCTTGGTATTACTAGACTGAGAGCAAGATTGGAGGGGAAAGGGGCAGCAGCAATATTCATTTTTCAGTCTTTTTGCTTTCACTTTTTTACAGTTCCACCCTACAGAGTTTTTCTGAGTTTTTCTCTTTCAGAAGATGCCTGTCTCTAACGCTGCAGTAAAGCAGGTTTACATCACAAAAGCTGTTTTGGTAGGCTCACCTTTATGTAAAAGGTCGGCCATAAAGCTCTGGCAAGTCTCAACATGGTGTGTCCCTTCTTTTGATGACTGTGGGCACTGCTATTTTTCTGCTTGTCTGTCTGGCCCAATGTGAAGATCTTGCTCTGGATCTTTACAGCTGGGCTGAGAATAGGTCCTTAAAATCTTCTTATATCATCTTGTTTCCTGTGCATCTATGCAACTAGATCCCTCATCCACGTCATCACTACCTTATATTTTTTGTGCAATATCCTCTTCAACGTGTCATCTTACCTTATCTAAAGTACATCAGAAGACTTCTGCTGTGATGATCCCATCACTTTCACTAGGCCAGCCTATTTTTTTTTTGTTTTGTCTCCTTGTCTTTTACAAAACAAAAAACAAAACCCAAGTTTTTGTTCCTCATTTGCAGGGATTATGAGGACAACCTTCATCTCTGCTGTAGAAAGCGGGAGGCTGACCCCTCCTCTAACTTGCCTACTGGCCTGTTAAATTTTCAGTTAAATAAATACAGTGTATCCCAATCTTCCCAGTATCCAAATCCAAACCTTACTTCATGCTGTTTTACCTTGAAATGCGTGTCGCAGTGCTGCTTTTGGAAATATGCTTTGTTTTGAGCCCACTGACACGCTGGCTAGTGTTGTCTCCTTGTTTCTTTTAATTTCCTTGTCTGTCAGTGTGCTAGCAGTGATGTGTGGTGTTGCAGTCATGTAATGTCTTTGGAGCGGACGCTGGAAGTGAATAAAAACAGGGCTGAAAATCCAGCCACCGACCAGTCCTTGCCCATGTCCTCTTATCTTGGCATCACAGGAATTGGAACAGTTTGTTAAATGATGGATTTGGGATTATCAACCATCAGTGCATATCTAATGAAGGCAAATAACCATGTTTGGTATCCACGTTGCGTGACAGGGACTACTAGAACTGTAGGGCAGATATGTTCAAAGAAATTAAAAGAAGCCGATGTGGAGCCGGGCCCTCTGCTCATGCCAGGGAGCACGGTGGCCTCCCAGGGACCGCTCACCTTGCAGTGGGCTGCGGAGCCCGACGTCCTCTGGAGCCTACCAGCACCGTACCCTCTTCCTGACCTGTCCTGGAGCACGAGATCCTCACGGCAGCACGTCTGAAGAGAGGACTGAGCTTGGCTGCTGCGACATGCGGTAAAATAATCAGCAGTAGTAAAACCCTGATGTTAAGCACTCCAGCAGAAGCTGCTGCTTGGCGGCTCTGAGGCCTCTGGTGGGACTCGGCTCGCTGGAGCCATGTGAAGAGGCATCAAGGAGGAATCTGCTTCCTTTGAGGAGGCAGGCGGCCCAACTGTGTCAGGCACAAGGGAGAAGGTTGCGGTGACGACAGCTCTGCCCCGTGCCGGTCCCAGACAGCAGCAGGGCACGGAGACGAAGCAGTGCGAAAGGGGGGAAATGGGGAAACATGAAACATGGAATGTTTCTGTCCTTTTTTCCTTGTCTACATTGATGTTGTCTTTCTTTATAGCCAGTTAATATCTGTCTTTTCCTTTTCTCTGCTCCTTCACATTTTCCCTTATTAGGGGTGACAGTTGCATTTGTCTGAAAAAAAATACCACCCTAAAATTTATTTTTATTGAAGTTTCTTTTCAACAGATGGGCTGTGTGATGTAAATAAGAGACCAGTTCTGCTCCTAGATAATCTGGCAAAGATCTCACTAGCAGTAGGACTTTTATATGGCTGGGCGATCTGTAGAGACTTTTTTTCATATTTGTTTTTAAAAGATCACCCATTAGTTTTGCTCGGTACATTAATATTTTGCAAATCAATACTTATCGCTGGCAGTATACAAAAAGACTGTTTGGTCGCAGTCCTGTGCCATGTGCTCTAGGAGACCCTGCGTGTGCAGGGGGTTTGGACTAGATGATCTCTACAGATCCCTTCCAACCTTAGGCATTCTGTGATTCTGGTATCAAACATTTAATTACTAAGTTCTGTAGGGTAAGCACTCATTTACATTAGCATAGCTGATTGCAGTCAAAAGCCCTTATATATTGTCCAACAGTAAAGATATTCTTTACAGGCTTTGTTAAAATATCCTTAGTGTCCATATTTTTTTAGTTCATGAAACTGAAATTTACTCCATTATGATGCATATTGTGTTTGAGATATTTGGACATTGTTTTCTATTTTCAGAGGAAGATTATGAGAGTTTTTTTTTATTTCTCTACATTTTTATTTTATTTTATTTTAGATTCACAGATTGGTTGTGTTCGTTCCTAGCACAGATAAGCTGTGCCAGCAGTGGACATTTCTAGCTTTTCTTCCACCCCTTTTTACCCATTGTGGCTAAAGGGTTTTCCTTCTGCCTTCCCTGTGTGTGCAAGCTCTTTCTGTGTGGTTTTGAAATGACTTGGTCTGCTCCAGAATTTTGATCTGGTATCTGATGGAGTTAATTTGTTTGGAACTGATTCATTTCAGTGGGCTCTGACTCAGGCTGAAATTGCTGCTCATTCAAAGCCTTTGACAACAGCTGCAGAAGAGCTACCTTTGGAAAGAGCTTTCCTCAACAGCTCAGTTTCCAGCCAAAACTTAATTTGGCTTTAAGAGCGGTAACTGTTGTCTACCCCACACTCAGAAAAATGTAGTTTAAGCTGTAGTGAGGCCAGCTCTCTGCTTGCTGGTCTCTGGCCCTCAGTGGAGACCGAGAGGGGAGCGAGGCTTTGGGCTAGGTCCGCACTGCCCTTCCTCCGCTTGACTGTGCTCCTGCAGGCAGCTGGGCCTGCTGCTTCAGGTGCCTGGCACTGAAGTAACCGGACATCGTTGGTGTAGCTGGAATATTGTAGATCCCTGTCATATCAGATCTCCATCTGATAACATCAGACATAGGAACCAACCAAGCTCCAAGGTGATACTGGCACCCAGAACTTAGGACAAGCTTGAAATCGTGTCTTGGTTACATCAAATGCATGATGGACCTAAGTGCCTAAGACAGTGTGTCTAAGTGTCTAAGACAACATCTTCAACACCTGTGAGCAAAATACTACATTCTTCTAAGCTACAAGATTTCTAGCTATGAGGAGAAATGTGTGTTTCCATATACAGTGAGAGTGACCTCCTCACTGCAAGTGGTCATACAGGTGGTGAGAAAAGTGGTGGGAAAGTAAAGCCTGAGAGATGTTTGATAGAGAGAATCCATAGGTGGAAAAAACCCTAGGAAAGAATGAATGTAGCTATAGAATGACTGTTTTGATTGAGGAAGAAAGGAGGATTCATTTCTCTTGACAACAAAGCTTAATCATCTCCCGTGCTCTTGGGTCAAAATGTGCCTATTTGTTATAACTTACACTGCATACTGTGTATTAGGAGCAAGACTATATCTTGGTGTGTGCAAAGGAATAGAATAAACACAAAAGTCAAACACCAAAACCTAAAAAAGGTTAATTCTTATTATGCTAGGTATTTATGGTAGAATTGGAATGCTTTTGCAAGGGATAGAGAGAACATATTTGTAGTTTTTGTGATATCTCACTATAGCCAAGATCCTATCACTAGGATTTAGTGGCTGTGTGCATGTTTTGCAGACATAGATACTGGTAGAAAACTGTATTAAAAAAAGATGCAAAAATGGTAATCACATGTGAAGTAATGTTTTTTTTTTCCACCTTTTTCTATTCACATTGCTATGCTTGTATTCTGATGACATTACTCAAACCAAAAATTGTAAGTGAATACATGATACCATTTGTGTTTCTACGCTAGCGATATGCGAGACTACGATTTCTGGAGAGTGTAGCCTTGTAACCACAAAGTTAGTGTTCTCAGGTAGTGCTGCTTGTTCTACTGACAGGATCACGCAGGAAAATGGAACTTACAGAATGAGAATGGAGTGATGAATTTAGTGGTTTTGGTAGAAACTGATTAAAACTATGTCGAAGCTAAAGAAGTTAAATTTGTTTGTTAAGTCTGATTTAATTTGAGAGTGTGCAGTTAATGAATACTCTACACACATTAACATTCAAAAATGGAAGTATCTGCAGAACCACTGTTCCCTGGAGTCATTTGTCACTAGAAGGAAAATGCCAGCTTTGGAACATAAGTAGCTGTTTGGTAATGCACTATGAGCATGTTGATAATACGGACTAACCCAGAAGAGTGGCCTTGGAGTTCTTTATAGTGATATCTCACCATGATAAAGCCAATAATAATTGTCCCAGGTACTTTGGATGTGATGGCACATGTCTTCTGTGCTAGGAGACAGCACCTTCCACCAGACTGACATTGCGGACTAAATGCAGTCATTATGCACTTGTACAAGCGCTTCCCAATTTAAAATATGTTCACAGCATGTGGGAAATTTATGTCTTTTTTTATTCAAAACGAAGTATTTTCTGCTCGCAGATTCACAATGAAATGGAATCGAGTGCTTTCTACGTAAAGGTCTTCAGACAGGGAGTGCTGTTTTTTATACAATGAAACGAGTTCTTTCCTGCTCAAACAAGGAAGGGAAAACATATAAATATTTTTAAAAAAAAGCAAGGCATGATTAGATGCATAACAAATGCTATCCCATGCGAGCAACACCCTGTACTTCGTTCCCCTCCACAATTCTTTCTTCCTTCTATTCTTGCTTTTTAAAGTGTAGCCTTTTACATTGCTCATTTCAGTCTTGCTAGCACTTACTGTAAGGTGTGGCATCCTCACTGCAGCTATTTTTGCTATAAATTGTGTTCGGTGCAGTAAATGAGGATTTGGGTCAGTAGACTGTAAGCCTTGTAGGGCAGTGTCTATAAAGTGACATTGTAGGTGTACAAGCATTCCGGCTGAATATTCTGCTTCATTTGTACAGCTTCTTGTGCAAAGGAATCTTGAGACATGGCTAATAATAAGTCTCTTGATTATTCTACATAAATCTGTCTTATTTAATAAAAATCAAAATGCTTCATTTTTCATGGCTTATTGTCGTTTTGCATTACAACGGCCTTAGCAGATACCAGGTTGGACAAAGAAACTGTGATTTTTCCTTCCACTTAATTGGTTTCCTTTCAAAAGGATGATTTGACTCCTCATCATGTGACAAGCATTTTGTGGCATACTGGAAAGCTGTCTATCTTTTTTTATGTGTTTGACTTGATGGCATGGTTGGCAACAAGTGGAGGATGGAAGGCTAATGAATAATGAAAAGCTGAGTGACTGAAATAAAGCTGCAGGGGGAAAAGGAAAGCAATGAAGGGAAATGGAAACAAGCAGCACAGATGTAAGCAGTAATCAGTATTTCAGTCAGTATTAGAGTATGTCTTCACATCAAAATTAACTCAAGTCCTAACTGGAGCATTATCTATCCACCAACTCATAGGACCCTTAACTCAAGTACCAGGGCACTTTTAATACAAGTTAGTCACATTGCCTTGAGGAGTGAGGGCAAGGTGAAATTCAAATCATTTCCAGCTACTTAACATTATATCTGTTCTGCAGTAACCTCATTGATTACCTTTAATTATCCAGAATGTCCTGCAAAGGACATACCCATCTTGTAAGTCTTCTGAGAAGAGCTGAGTAGAGCAACAACATCAAGAGCTGAACGAGTGACACTTGACTTGCGTTTCCATGTCGGGGAAGGCATCTCTCTCTTGCCGTCAGGAATGTCTCTCTTCTCATGGTTGTAAACTCTTCAGACCTTAAGCTGGGAGGAAAGGCCTTGTTGTCACTGGTGTCCAGTCACACAAAACAGAATAAGTTCTCAGTGAGGAGGGTGGATTAAAAAAGATTTCTCTGCAAATGTAACTAAAACCACTAGGAAGAAGACTTAGCTCAAAAAGTAGAAAGAATTTCTCCTAATATTGAAAGAGAATGGTACTGTAGCATCTTGCTAAACATAGTGTGTAACATGGAGAAAGCCAGATGCAATTGATTTTTCTAACACTGCCAATTGCAGCCCAAGCTGCTAAGCGTTGTTTTTACACTTGTTTTCATAGTAGGAGTTAAGGAGTAAAGTTGGGTTAGCAGTATCTGTTTCCTGCTATTTCTTTTTGTGCTGTTTTTTGCCATCCCCAATGAAAAAATAAAAATCTATTGTTATTTGCTCATTCTTACGTACTTATTTTCCTAGACAAAGCTCTGACGTCATTGAAATATAAAACATATTGTGAACACTGTCCACTATTTTCTTTGCAGAATCTGTACCAAAACAGGTTCCTGGGCCTGGCAGCCATGGCGTCTCCATCTAGGAACTCTCAGAGTCGGCGCCGCTGCAAAGAACCGCTCAGATACAGCTATAACCCTGACCAGTTCCATAACATGGACATCAGGAACAATTCCCACGAGGCAGTCACCATTCCTAGGTCCACCAGTGACACGGACCTCGTCACTTCCGACAGCCGTTCCACCCTGATGGTCAGCAGCTCCTATTATTCCATCGGGCACTCACAAGACCTAGTGATATACTGGGATATAAAAGAAGAAGTGGATGCAGGGGATTGGATTGGCATGTATCTCATAGGTAAGTTCCCCTTACTCCTTCACTGAGGGGTTTCTTGCTACTCTTAAATTTAGTTGTAAGAGTTAATTACAGTGGTATGGGCTAATAGAGCTCGACTGAGTGTAATGGTTTTGAGTGAGATTATGTATTACAGTTCCTTCTGCTCCTGAGTTGCTCTATTGAATTTCCTGAAATTTCAAGTTGTTTTGATATGGATTTTGAGAAAATACCTCCTGCGTAAAAAAGCATAATATTTTCAGAGTCCCCTCTTGTAAGTCCTTGAGTAATCTGTGACAGATGAGAGGATTTATGAGTCAAGAGTATGAATCATTCAAAAAAAAAACACAGAATGCCTTTTTCTGTATAGCCAAATGATATTTGATATGAACAATAATAATTATGGAGTGAGGCAGACTGCAGTAGTGTCACAGAGCCTTTTTTTTTTATATATTGGATGCCATATTCAGCCAAATACATCAGCATATTTTTAGCTTCTCCATCCATTTAAAGTTAACCCCACAAAAGAGAATGAGAAATGGTTTCAGTGGACTCTTAGCTGGCAGTTTAACTTCAGTATAAAATAAGCACTTTTTAAGCTGGCTTGGTTCCTCTGAAAGAGCTTAGTCCTGAAGGCTGTGTTCTTTCTTTGCACTCTGAAGTTCTGAGCATGTTCAATCAGTTTCAGCCACATTCCTGTGTGGGTTAGCAGTCTCAAAGATGCAAAGTTCTGGCAGTTTCTTGGCGATCAGTTCCTGTGTAAAGAATAGCCTCAGATTGGTGCCCCCACAAACAGAGATATTGGTAAAATACTGCCCTTATCTGATGAAGTGTGTCTAGCACTAAGCAAGTATTACAGTTCCAAAGCAGTATTGCATCTTGCCCAGACAGCAAGCCAAATTAAAACAGCTACAGCTGACTTGGGCTTATGGGACGCAGGAGGGAACTGGGATATTTTGGGGCAATCATAAGGGATGTTGTAAAGAGTTAAGATTATATTTAAGTTTATATTTAATTACTTCGGTAAAGGAGATTGGAAGGGTCGGCGTGATGTGGAATGACACACTGGGGATGCTGGGGACACAGAGGGAATCAGCAGTGTCACAAGCGGTACCTTAGGAAGCGTGAGAAGGATTGAGAGGGGAGGTCTGGGAATGTAGAGAAACCCTGATGGTACCAGGGATGGCAGAGAGACATGGGAGAAGGAGTTCGCGGTGCTGGAGAGACCTGGAGAAGGAGAACATGAGGATGTGTTATTTAAGACATGAGGGAAAGGAGGGCAGAGCCTGGCCTGGGAAGCCAGGCTTCAGGACTAATTCCCATGAGTAGCCTCATAAAATACCCTTCTTTGCAAATAAATAGAAACAGGCTCCTGAAATCTTAAGTCTTCTAGAAAAAGTAGAGGCAGGCTTCAGAACAGATGCACTAGAAAGATTGAGATTTGTTGGCTCTAAACAGAATTACTTGTGCTTACCATTAAGCTTGCATTTGAGTGTTTTAACTGGCATAGACAGGAAGACTTGACAGCTCCCAGTCCTAGGCACTAGGACATACTCCAAGGCTGTTGAGCAGGAGCTTGAACAACTTGTAAAAGACTCTGTTCCTCCTGTAGAAAGACTCTGTAGCTCCAGTCATCTGGCGAACTGGAGGCAAAGAATAAAGTCCACAGAGCTGTGACTGGTTCATTCACAATGTGTACGAACTGATCTGACCAGGTTTCATAGCTCAGACATAGTCTCAGGGGCTATGGAGATGCATCACTACATTTTTTTTGGTGGATAACCTGGATACATAGGGAATTCACTGGGAAAGAAAACTGCACTCTACACTTCCTCCTTAATTTATCGTGTCAAACAGGATATTGCTCAAAAACCCCCCATAAATATTGGAAGTACAGTTTGTGAAGTGCATCCTTGCCCCTGCTGGCTGAACGCCTCACGTTAATGGAAACAATGCACGGCATCTTCCAAGGAACACTTCTGCCAAATGAAAAATGAACAGTGTGCCCAGTACTCCAAAACCCAAGCGCTGACCCTGAATGTCTTTGCAGCTAGTGTTTTGTCTCTACCGCATCTGACTCCTGATCTGAATAACTGAGAAAATAAACATTTTTTGAAGGGAGACAGCGCTATCTCCTTCTTCTTTCTCTTCCCTTTCCCTTTTCTCCCCCTCCTCTCCTCAGTGGCGGTGACTGCCCGCAGGGCTCTATCTGATCCTGATGAGGCACAGGGAACAAATAACAATAACAAATAATAGCAAATAGCAAACAATAGCAAATAACAATAGGATCTGTAGCAGCAGAGAGCTGATGGTGAGAGGCATACAGCGCATTTCAGGGAGGTCCTGCTTGAGCACAGTTCCAGGCTGTCAGACTAAATGCTCTTTCATTGTAGTTGTTGTGCGTCAAGATCACCACACAGTGTGAACCCAACCACTGGAAGATTCATTCCAAATACCATGCTCTGATGTGCAATAAAGAACAAACGTAAATGCATCCTATACATCTTAAAAACATAATAATGCTGGAAATGAATCCCTAATTGTGACACCTGGAACAGTAAAGATTATATTTGCGGCACAGATTGTGGTCTTAGTAAGTCACAACTATGTCCTTACATGGGGTTTTTCTTTCTTCCACAGGAGAACCTATTAAATAGCACCTATTTCAGCACCTATTAAATAATAGTAAGAAAGTTTTAGAATCTTCAACATTTGTGACAAAATAAATCTGAAAGAGTGGGAGATATAGACATATAAATGGCTTACATTTCTCCTTGCATTTGTACAGTTTTCTTGAGTCTGTGCTTCTGCTTAAGAAAGAAATGTCCCGACTTTTTGGATATGACCTTCACAATGTAAACTGATATATGTCTATGTTTTGAATTAGCAGCCAGGCAGACTGGAACAAGAGAACCAAAGAAAGTATGAGCTTTTCTCAGTCTGCTCAGTGGGGGATTAGTGTTGAAGCCTGTTATTACCACTTACATGGCAGCACTGTTAACTATTTCATTGCTGCTGATCAGTTTGGTGTTTAGCTTGGAATCCATGGCTACAGTCAGATCCTTTTTTATGACTGTTTGGGTTTGTGAAACTTGAGCTAAAAGTCTTTATGTGTGGCAATACTTCAACAGCATGGTGAGTCATGAGAACATTGAGAAAAAATATGTCCATGAAGGGGACCAGGCAGTGTGCTGTTGATTTTCTATAAAACTCTGTGCAAGAGTGTTATTAATTTTTTTTCTCTTGGTGTTCTTTTGGGAGCTCTTGAAAATCTTGGGACAGGATGCAAAAGTAGAACAAAAGACAGTTCCCACCTGAGAGGAGTTTAATCATTGCCATTGTAGTATTCTAGGAGATATCTCAAATAAGGTTAACTAATCAGAGGGATGGTTTTGAAATACATAGAACTAAAATCTGCTCTCAGCATTACTCCCATCAATAAAATTTTGACGATACCAATAAACTGCAGATTTCAAAATCAAAGTGTTCCAAGTCTGGGGATACATAACTGATATAAAATGTTTCCAGACTTGGAGTGTTGCCTGTAGTTAAAAAACAAAAAAAAATGAGGCTTTGAAGAAGTCTGCCCTACGTTTAAGACATATTATGCCTCAAGAATAGGAATTACTTTCTGTTGCTGGTAGGCTGGAAGTAAAGATGTTCTAACTCCCCTGGTGCTATGTACTATGTATGTATCAGCAATAAGCTATGCACTGAAAATAGGTAAATTCTTTAACAACTTACCTGAAATGAGTTGTTGCCTTCCTTCAAGAAAACTATAGTGTTAAGAATATCAGCTTTCTTTCAGAAACTTGTCCCCAGTGCAAAACACAGGTAAACACCCACAAGAGTTAATTGAGAATTTCAAACCTCATTCCACAGGTCTGTTGCTATTTAAAAATCTCTGGAATTTTGAATTTTCTTTGTGTGGAAGATACCTGTAAAAAACATGCACACTGAAAAAAAGTTGTAACAAAAAAAGAAGTTATTCATAATGATAGCATATTTGTATTTTAACAAAACTGTTTGTTTAGTGGCTACTGTATGACAGATGGAATATTTCCAGCTTTTATCTCAGTTTCCTCTTCCTTTGTTATCTCATTTACTGTTACTATTTGCTACAATATAGAGCCTCTTGGATAAATTAATAGGGACTGCTGGCAGCTGCCTGTAGATAAAAGAGCTATCTTAGAATTACTGCAGTGGCATTTTAGCTGCTACTAGGTTTCACTTCTGTCATCATCTCCATATCTGATGTAGAGTAGTTAATGAGAAATGCTTAAACCAGACGAATCTTTTGGTTGGGTGTCTGTGCACACTGATGCTAAGAATTCATCGGGGTTAACATTAAGTCCTTGCCAATATACAATAGACTTTTTTTTCTTTTAGCATTTCCTTATAGGAAAAGCAAAACATTATTAAAGGCTAGATTTTAGGTTTAAAACTGTGTGTTTATATCTCCTCTTCTGCCCCCCCCTTTTTTTTTTCCAAATAGGTATTTTTTGCCACAATTTGACAAAAACAATTTGTAAAACCCTTTGATTTAAATATTTTTCAAGTTGATTTTAGGCTTGACAGGCCCACTGTTACTGTATTGCCCTTGGAAGCAAATGGAAAGATACACATATTTTCCCTGCACTAAGAGTTGGATCAGAGCGCGTTTTTACAGTTATTTTACCATATGTCTACTACATACAAAAAATGTCTCACCCTTGGCCAGCAGGGAAAGCAAATGTCAGCAATGGCACTGTGTGTGTGAGGCTCGGCACTGCGGGAGCCTGAGCTGCAGTTCTCGTCCCAAATTTGGCTCTAGCTCTGCATTTGGCTTGGATTTATATTCCAGAGTTACCTGTGTTTCTGATCCTTTTATGGTCTTTGGAGGAGAACTGTGCTCTGCTCTTAGGTCCCTTCCTTGATAAATGGCTTTGCAGCCGAGTCTCATGCTGCGCTGAGGCCCCAGGCTCTGGCTGCCGTCCCTGCTGCAAGTGAAGTTTTGTTCAACATTTGACACCTGCAATTCTGCTCGCTCTGTGCAACAGTGACAGAGGTGCCTCGTGGCCAGGTGACTTGCACAAAGCACAGCACTGTCTATTTTAGGAACACAAAGTGTTCGGGCAGCGAGCCTGTCATAAAAACAACGGAGCGCACACCCCAGTGCTGAGCAGAGGAGGTATCAGCTGTCACCGATCCTGGCAGAAACGTTACTGCAGTGATACCCGTTCCTTGTTCCCACCTGGCTCGTGTTCCCATGGGAGCACTCAGATGCGGTGAGAGTCGCTTCTCATCGTGAGGCCAGGTGCCTCTCTACATTTCTCAGTTCTGTGCCTGGATAGCTTCTTTAGCCAAATAAAACCAAGATAGGCCGTTTCCAGACCCAAACTGAGTGTGACACTGACAAAGCTCTCTTCATCAACAGGGGTAGTCACAAGGGACTAAAAAGCACCTGTAAAGGGAATAGTGCACTTGGCCTTTCAGAGAACTCGGGGCAAAGGACCTGTAGACTGCCAGCTCTTTTCCTTTCTACAGCTTAAGGATGGAGTACAGAGTTATCTGCTGGCTGCCAAAAGATGCCTTTTTGCATTTAGTGTTTCTCCGTGAAATGATAGCCATGGTACTGAAGCTCATTCCAGGTGAACCAGCAGGAAAGCATGTTCCACTTCAACTGACAGCCAAATGTCAAAAGAGAGAAGTAGTGCAGGCAAAGAGTGCACCACCTCATGCCTTCTCCGGAAACGATTGCATCTTTAGGCTGACGTAGGCTTCCCGTGCGGAGGAAGAAGGGACCATTACAGCTATACGGACCAGATTGATGATAAAGTCAGTAATGATCAGCTACTAAGACGTTTCTGAAGACCTTAGGTGAGGGATATTGATGATCCAAAAGCCAAGTTATGGCTTTGGTTCTGCAAAAAGCCTTAACCCATGCAGCAAGTTCAGACCTGTGGCTGGTGGCACAAACCTGTGGACAACGTGCACGTAACCCTTGGCAGGACAAAGTGTAACACAGGAGATGCATTCCATGTAGATTGTTTATTGAAAGTTCAGCCTATGTTCTTATTTTATTCATAGTTCCCTAAACCAAACTAAATCATTCTTCTCAGTGTTTTTTTACATTTGAATATTCTCATGCTGCCTTTCACACCTACCTTAATTGCTGTATATGCATTTAGCCTTATTTTTCTCATGAGTTCATCTCTCTAGCTCTATGGACATTTTTTGTTCACTAAAGGTCTTTCACTTGGTAATATGCTTATAATTGAATACCATTTTTCAAATAAATCACTCTGGATTCTCAAGAGATTCTTTACACTATGGTGCTTCCACATATCCATCCGAGTTGTTGTGGGCGGCCTTTTCTTTCTTTTTATTTTGGTGCAATTATGAAATTGCAATCTCCTAATTTTCAGTCTGTTATTGCCTCTTTCAGCATTGCTACAGGCCCATTTTTCAAGTATTATGAATTAATTCCCCCTTGTTATTAAATGACCATTGGACTGTCATTCTTGTTCAGATTTCAAATCTGAATGAATGTGAATTCGAATCAATGTCCCTTTATGTCATGTCTTCAAACTGCCTTGGGCTTGCAGCATCTCTTCTTTGAATATCCTCTAGCAAATATCATGAGCGCTCTATTTTATCCTAATCTTTATTTTCTAAATTCCCCCATAATCAATAGAAATGTTCCCACTGACTGTAAAAATTTTGGATCAGGCATTGTTTAAAAAAAAAAGAAATTAAAAGGAGTGCTCCTGTGTTTTACCTCACTAAACTTACCCCACCAAATATCTTATGTTTTCAGCATGCAGTGAGGCAATCAGGATCAGGTTTGTTTTGTTTGGATTCCTCCTCCTCATCTTCAGTTCTCCATGCAAGCTGGAATTAAGAAAATAAATAAATAAAACCAATTTGTAGCTGGCCAAGATGTATGTGAAGTAGCACTGAGAGCTCTCTAGATACCCTGGGAATATTTCACTTCTCAGAGCAGGCAGAGCCAAGTGGCTGCAGTGTCAGTCGGCACCAATATTTGTGCAGCCTGTGGGTCTGAACAGATATCGCTGAGCCTCCGCTCAGCTCCTCGCCCCTCTGCAGCTGGGCTCTGGGTTACTGGAGAGGACTAAGAGATTAAGGGGTGGTGCTGGAGCTGGCCACAAGCACCCCAGATCTCCCACTGAAAAAGAGGACCCACTGCCATAAGCTCCACATCTTGCTGCAGGCTCCACTGTGGCAGGGAAGGAGAGGGACAAAGGTCGGACTGTGGGCAAAACTAGATCAAGTGCAAGGCAGAGAGGGCAGGACAGTGAGGAAGACCTGGGCGCGTAGTTCATTCGCAGCCTTCTGAAAACCCAGAGATGTAACAGGGACTTGACGTTTGACAGTTTTGTGTTCGTTTTCACTCATGCTATTAGTGTCTTCGAAGATCAGACTGATACCTCTCAGCAGTAATCTGGAGGCCTCTGAGGTTGTAGAGGCAAAGGATAATGTCACCTGTGTCTCTGGAGGTAATGCGAGGCGTGGAAAGTTTGCTGCAAGTTGTAATCCCTTGGCTTGAGGGGTGGGCAGGAGCCTTTGGGTTTTATGAGCGCTTCATTCTACCTCACACGAGGTAGTTCAGATTTTAAACTTACCACACTTGTCTTTAGGTATACTTGGAGTGGGTTTTTTTCAGGACAGTGCCTGCTGTGCTTGGTGACCAAGAATTGTTGCAGTTCCATTTTCTCCACTTAATTACAGCTTATGCTCTTTCATCTCCCTGCTTCAAATTCCTTCAGATCTTTCTCTTGCCATGCCATCTTCTTGTTGCTCTCCTCCACTCACCATTCATGTTTTCTCCCTCCCAAGTTACTCTTTAACTGGGCAGGAGGGTAATTTTGAAGGGGCTAAAATGGAATTGTTTGTATACTTAAAGCACACGATTAGCTCTTAGATCAGGGACTGAGCTTTCAGCGCCTTGAAGGGTGAGACTTCTGTCCTCCAAATTGCTTTTCTGTAAGAAATTTTGTGAGGATGAATGTGTACTGTAAACTGCAGTGCATTTGTTACCTTTTTGTGACTTGCAGTAATTAGAGTGTACCCTCACCAGAGCGCTATGCTTTGAGAATAAGGCAACATGGAGTTTGAAATAAATGGAGCAATTCCTTGCAGATGAGTTTTGTGCAAGCTTTATACCTACCAAAGCAGTGTTGCATTCCTGCCTTACATAATAAGGCCACAGAAATCGGCAAATGAATTAACATAGTGAAGTTTCGATTCACATTAGAGCAGAGAAGCCAGTGGAAACATTCCTATTGACTCCTATAATGATAGTCGTTATTTATAGATTCCGACTGTTGTATCTTTGTAAAGAAGGAATTGGTATCATTCTTCTGTGTGCAGTTCTCACTAAGAGCTTGTCCCGTACCGAATGCTGACCACTTTTATTATTAACTTCTTGGTAGCATGTTTTCCAGACATTCGGTTTTGCAATGTTGATGGGTTGCAGAGAGCAGGCGCTGAAAAAACACTGGCATAATATGATGCAGCTTGTTACCATTCTGCACCTGTAAGTTGTAGAAGCTGCTGTCAGTCTTTTATGTTCTTCTGTGAATGCTGAACTAGGAGCTCAGAGAAGAAATAAAAAGCTTATCCATGTCTTACATTTGTATTATCGTGCAGAAAGTAATTTTGTTTTAGTGATATTCCATGCTTTGCAGCATCGTGTTCCCACAGCTTACCATGTAAATTACAAAACAGATCAACCAGAGCGAGGCCAATTTGTATAGAAAATGACTTTTAAAAGCATTCAACTAACTATATTCATATGTCATTATGCTACAGACATACGTATTGACCATAAGCACTTTTAAATTTCCAGCTAAAACAAATTTGTTCGACTAAAGACCATAAATCCTTCTGTAATTTCAGCAGTGCAGCATTTCTTATTCATAAGGGATCAAGATATAAAGCATAGGTTCTATTTTTATGCAGTAATTACGTTAAATTTATAGAAAGCAAGTGGGGTAATACACGGTGCTAAATCAAGTTAATGATGAGTAAGAGACTGGGATAACCTGTCAAGTTCAGGAACCTGTGTGACATGTAGTTCCTATCTCATGTTAGTCATTTGCGTCCTTGAGCACAGCCCATGTTAGTCTAAAGGCTGAAGTTCCCTTATCATTCTTGGAGAAGGTGGGAAAGGCTGATTACATTTACCAGCAAGATATTATTTGGGAAGCTGGGTGGTGGGAGGGTCATTTTTCTACTTTGCCCATCCTAATGCAGCCAAAGGTACAAAAAGGGTGATTGCACTGTTTGCAATTTGCTTTATGTCAATCCGTCGCTGAAAGCTCTGTTGACTGTGTTTGTTTCTCTGTGGGATTTTCAAACGCAGAGTTTTTGTCTGTTTAGTGTCTGCTGACAGTGCTGCAAGCTCCATTGCATTTTTTTATGGATCTTTTTGATGGGTGGCCTTTACCAATGTTTTTTTTTCCTAATTCCTCTGAAGAACAGCATGCTTTTCGTCAAGTGATTACAGTCTTTCGTCTGAAAGATAGCTTTTTTTGGTAGTGGTGGTTCTTTATCTCTCTATATATAGTGCTTGTGAAGTACGTTGGGATCTCTCAGCACGGAAGTGACAGTGCGGAATATTTTTAGTAGTAAAAGGCAGGCTGTGCTGTAGGTCCTCGGTGAGGATGAGCTGGCTGTCAAACCTGCTGCTGGTTCAAACCAACGAATTGCAGCTGCAAAAATAATTGCTGCCAGCGTGTCGTGGCCCCCGTGGCTCCCGCTCGCGCAGGCCGGCACCTTCCTCGCTTGTCTGCACGGGGCCCTGCAAGGTGTCCCCGGGCAAGGTGAGCCCTGGCCCCCGTATCAGCTCGTCTGCTCCACGCCCGGGGACACAGGGCCTCCGCTCTGACCGTGTGTCTGTGGCCGAGTGTTTCCCGCCGTCCAGGAGGCCAAGGCTCAGCCCCTCCAGGAGGAGCATCGGGAGCTGCCAGCTCCCCGCAGAGCTGGCTTAAAGGTTAATCTCATTTCAAAAATAAGGGGAGGGAGGTGCATTACAGTGCTTCATTGGAAAAACGTCAAAAGCCATTAGCTGCCGGTTGAAATGTATGAAAGGGAGCAGCATTAACTCTGCTCCTCATCTTGTGTAGAAGTGAAGCGAAGCATTTCACCATTTACCTTGGGGAATTAATGTGCTACATTTCTTTAAGGTCAGCTCCTTCATTACAGGAGTTCTCTGTAGAAATACGGAGTAACATTTGTTTTATCTTGCAGGTATTCCCTGTCTTAAACATACCATACCATCTCATATATGTGGCATGAGCACTTGTCTGGATATATGTAGTGTGCTACGCAGCTGTGTATTTTGCATAGGAAGGGGTGATTTACCCATACAGTATTTCTGTTGATGTGCTACATCTATGTCCCTGCTCAGGGAAGAGCACATGCGGCACCCTCTCAGCTGCCAGCAAAAGCAGCTCCGTAGGATGTGTTCGTACATCCTATCCACCTTGCTGCTGCTCTTTTCTTTTAACTTCCCAGAAAATACTTCTTTCCTTTCTTTGATCTTCCAAATATATATCTTTAAAAAAAAAAAGTAAAAAAAGAAAGGAAGGTTTCCTTTTTGGTTCTGCATGTGCTTTTCTAGAGTTAAAACTGATCTGGCCTAAAATCCCCAATACCTCCACATTTCTTGTGGTGTAAGAATAAGCTTTATTTGGAAGAAATTCCTCTTTCCAAAGAGGTGATACTTAACTGTTCAAAAGAGACAGTGCTCGCTGTGAGAAGGCCCTGTGCAAAGGATTTCTAAGTTACGATCTTTATATGTATGTTTTACTTGCATTAATTATAAATTTGTCCCACTCTTGCTCTGAATATCTAAGCTTCTGTCATCAGTTCCCTTTTTTTTAAGAGCTGAAAGAAACAGCCTCAAGGCATATTTTTTTCTCGTAACATATATACCTGGATGCCATTTGAAAGATGATACTTAAAGGCCCACAGCTTCTGCTTGAGATGGCCTGCATATCATGGGGCGCATTAAATTAAAGTTAGGACACTTTATTTGCTGCCTGAGCCCATATGCCGTGAGTGGCTGCTCTCTGTAGAGTTTGTAGACTGCATGCAGGTATGAGTAAGTGCGTGCCGGTGTCCATGCTTTTGCTGTCACAAAATGCCTTGTGACCGGGGCTTTTGCTTTGGGTACTTTCCTTTTTGCTCCCCCCTTCCTCTGTTCTGCATGGCAGGAGATAAGGTGCAGATGTTCCTTGGCTTGCCCTTTCCCTGATTCTCACCCATCGCTTTACAGCTGCAGACAGACCTGCTTTTCCCTGCCTACGTTCTTACCTCGAGAGCACTCTGCACATGCAGAGCCGGCCCTCTCCCAGCTTGATGTGCCAGGTTTTCCTGCCCCTTTCCGACACAGCGGAGGAAGGGGCTTCCCGCAGCCGTCTCTGCTGGCCTGGTGTGGGCATGTGCACGTGCTCACATTGCTGTCGAGCTGGAGAGTGAGTGGTGCAGAGTGAGCTGCCATTGCACGAGCTGTGGGGAGATGGCAATAACTGATCCCTGTATGTGCCAGCTGGCCCGAGCAAATAATATGCAGGAACGCAGCCCTTGTCAGCTGATTCTGGGATCTCGAGTGTCGCTAAACCGTGGCCTCAAATGCTTGCTATTTCCTAAACAAAGCCACCCAGTTTAGCGCCGTGAAGCCTCTGCAAGCAAGCGCAGTGCTTTATAAACAATGTATATGAGAAACTGGAATTACCCCTAATAGCCTAGCACAAATTAGAGCATCTTCAGCAGTTTGCAGAGGCTGAATATGACAAGTGAATGCAATGACTGATGAAACTGGAGAGCAGTGTGTCTAAATTGAGAACATTTCTCTGTGTCCTGGTAGGGTGAGGGGGGCTTGTCAGGGTTCCCAGGCTCCAGCTCAGCACAGCATCTTCATATAGACTCCCCTTTGCATATAGAGTGTTTCCTGGCCAAAGCTCTAAGGAAAGATGGGTACTTTTCTAGCCTTTTTAATATGTAATTTTACATTTAAAAGAAAACAAAACCAACTAGGAAATATATATGAAGAAACCATACCAAAGGATTTTACTGTTGAAAGGTCACTATAGAAATATAGTATGTGAATGTGCTGAAAAATGTCCACAACTGTAAAGAGGATCAAACCTGGATAGTGAAATAATTACTGACAATTAGCCAGTCACCAAAGGGAAAATGTATTGTAGATAGCATTGCCATTTATAATTATCCATTGCAATCATTAATGACCTCTTTAAAAGGATTTCCTTTGTAAATCCCTCAAGAGAATGGCTCCAAAGAGTTTCATGTGGGTAGCCCACTTATCTTCCTCCTTTGAGAACACTGTTGTGGAAAACCAAAGGGGTAACGTTGGTATCTGCCTGCTCCTTTTTTCTTTCAGTGAAGGTTTAGTTCTCTTCCATTAGAAGTGCAACCTCAGTTTAACCTATTTAATAAATATATTGGTCTTTAGTTTTCTTGTCTTTTTCCTTTGTAGATTGTTTAGCAACCACTAAGAGTGACTTAATTAACTTCTACTGAGTTACAATGGAGATATCTCCTTACATTCTGAAGTACCTTAATCCATCAGCATATTACTTTACCCTATTTTTTTTCCATGTATATATGCATGGAATAAAATCTGTTTGAAAACCCACATGCCTTTATTCTTTCTAATTTCTTTCCTTCTGCTGGAAAAAAAATCCCTCAGAACGTTCAGTTGTTTGGGCCTACTCGGATGAAACCCTGCGCACTGGGGCCTAGAGGCCCCTGTCTCTCCATCAGTTAGGGGGCTTGACTGAACTGCTCTGTTCTTGTGATGACTGGATTCCCACCCTAGAGACTTAGTTAAGCTCCAAATAACTCACAGAGCGGCAGAAAGCGCCGCGCCTGGTTTTGCCCGTGTCCCATCACTGCAGCCGTGGGGCCGGCAGCGGTGGGGCCTGCGCCCCGCGCGCCCCTCCGCAAGGCCCGGCGGCTTCTCCAGAGCTTCCTCCGGGCTCTCTGCCCCGCTCTCTGTTTTGTCACGCTGCAAACGCATCCTCACACACAGCCTCCCTGGCCCTCTGGTGTCTCTTTTGTTTCCTCGTTGACCCATGAGATTACCCAGCGAGTGATTCACCCGGCGTTCATAGTTAATGTGTTTTAATCTAGGATTTAGTGGCTGGCGCTTGTTCCTCGCTCTTGCTGTGACCAGTAATTAGCGTCGTTGTCTCAGGAGCAGCGTTTCAGCAGCCATCCAGGGCTCTCCGCAGCGAGGTCGACTTGGTTAAAAGGCATTTGTGCAAGTCTCTGTTCAACGCAGGACCGTCCTTGTCGCTGAAGGGAGAAATCCAGGAGGGTGCTCGCTGATCGCCGCCAACAGAGAATGCCGCCTTTCACTCGGCAAAATGCCTTGGTAGTTCAATGATGTGAAATCCATTTCACTGCTGTGGAGCTCCAGTAATGCGGCCGAGGCGGGGAACGGCGTGGCTCGTGCCGGGTCACTGCCTTGGCCCCCGAGCGAGTGAGCACTTACGTGTGGCGCAGGCCGGTGCCCCTGAGCCCCACTCCCCGCCAGCAATGGGTAAATGTCTGCTTTGTTTGCACTGCTTCTATTTATTGGTTGATGCTCAAAATCCCAAGTACTGGTTTGGCATGGTGGCAACTTGTATGGGTTTTTTTTTGTTCCAAAGGCAGTGTAAGTTCATAAGAAAATGAGGGTGGCTCTGAGGGCCACGACAATTTTTTTCTATGCTGCTGAGTAAGTCAGGGTCAGGGAGCAGTCCCGAGGATTAGGGCCAGGACGGGCGGGTGGCTCGCAGCGCTGTGGCACAGGCTCACGGATCTGCCTCAGAAAGAGCAGGCTGGGACAGTCTGAAATGGAAACTGGCAACAAGCAGAAACTGCAGTTACTGGACAACTGGAAGGCCGCTCTTCACCTGCTTTTATTTACCCTTAGCCTGTTGCAGGCAAGGAAATTGCTTTTTCTGCCCTCAACCTCGAAGCTTTCAGCATCTTAGTACAGGTTGCTTATTGATACAGACTTCTCCAAAAATCAACTCAGTAGCCTGACAGCCGCTTGGTCTCTCAACGTACTGAGAGTGGACCACCTTTCACTATCAGATATGTGGTTTTGAAAGCTGGGAGCTGTTTCTGTGCTTTTTGTGAAGGGACTCAGTGGAATTCTTCTTCCAGCATAAATAACCTTCCCTGTGTACTGCAAGAAACCCGTTAGGACAATAACAATGGTAGTACAGATGCCTAAATGTATCTATTCTCCATGATCTTTAAGGGAAGAATTGGTGCAAAGGGGGGTTATTTTTTGGCTATCATTCTCTCTTCTAGCTAAATAAGTATTTTTAAAATAGGTAGGGGATAGAACAGATGTTTTAATTTTTGAGCATTGTGTAGGGACAAATATTTTAATTACATTCAAAAAAACCTGTGATTTTAAGAACTGTATTTATTTAAAATAGAAACGAGTAGAAAAAAATAATTTCTCAACATGTGGTGCCAAGCTGTCTAGCAGCTATAGTATGTTCTGTTGAGCCAAAGGCATATTCTTAGTCTGGCTCCCTGCTTGTGCATGTTGTCTTAACAGGCAGTTGATGAGACTGTTTTCTTTGCTTGTAGATGAGGTCTTGTCTGAAAACTTTTTGGACTACAAGAATCGTGGCGTCAACGGCTCTCATCGTGGTCAGATTATCTGGAAGATTGATGCCAGCTCTTACTTTGTAGAACGTAAGTATTTTTCCAGTCTGCTGTAGCACAATTCAGCCACTCACTCCGGAAAGAGATTTGAACTGTCTTAAGTTGCACCCAGGATATTACCATGCCCAGTGTGTCCTTTAGGAAAGGCCACGAATATTATCAAAACTTTTGAGTGTATTAGGACTAGCTTGAAACTGTTAGGGAGCAGTAAACCACATACATTTTGAGGATATTGCATTATTTACATTTTTTAAATACTCATATAAGCAAATATTAAGGCCATTGACAATTGGGGATATATTGTTAGCAATAAGCTGCAATGACTGTAATTATGGTAGTTTTAAAAAGCTGAATTTGGGGACATAATTAACTCCAGGAAGACTCATGCCGATTCTTAATTCCTCCAGTGTTGGGTGGATTCATAGACAAAAAGGGTCTGGTTCTAATCTGTGGCTGGGTTGCTGTAACTACAGGTTGGTATACTTTGATATTATGACACCTATTTCAAAGGAGTTTCTCCTTGTAGTTCATACTATGCCCAGGGAATTTGAAGCAATGTAGTGTAACTACTTTCCATAACTCCTGCCTCTTTTTAAGAAAGATATGCAAATAATGAATTCTCTTAGGCAAAGACCTATACACCTATGTATATACTGTACCCCAAGTTAACAACATATCCAGACCGGGCTGTCCCGCATTCCTGTCCAAAATAAGCGTGACCATTCATGTCCTTCCTCTTGTAAAATAGTCACCATGAGCCAGTGTAAATGGAATTTATAACCTCCAATTTCCCCTAAGTAAACACAAGCTCTTCTTTTGGTAACAGAAACAAGGAATTCAAAAGACTGGGTTGGAGTCTGTAGCAAAAGAGCAAGCCATCTTTAAGAAGTGCAAAGAAGAAGATTAAATTGCTAAAATGTCAAATTTTCAATTGTACTGAAGTTTTTGAATAATCTCTAGTCTACTGGGGAAAATGCAGAGGTGATGTCTAAGCAGATAAAAATTGCATCACAAGAAATATTCATCTCGGATTGTCTGAGTTTGGAATCTTTGATATAACCTAAATTCCAAAGGAATTAGGATACGAATTATACTTGATTAGATTTGCCTCTGATTTTGACCTCGAGCATCTGGTATCAGCAGGAATGCATTCTGCTACATGCGGATGTTATGCGGATATTGAGTCCTAGAAAAAAGTTATGACTTTGCAGTATGAAACTGTTCTGTAATTCCCAGTGTTAAGATACATTGAGAACATTGTTCTAAAGAATTAACAGGGACTGCTGAAATGTCTGGCTTTTTAACTTGTATTTTGAGAAGTGCATTGGGGGCAGTTGTTTTTTTTTAATAGTAAGCACTTTCATTATATTTATCCTGATTTTGCAGTAAATATACATCTTTAAAGCAAAAACTCTTTGTTTGCAGCTGCTTCTTTGAGTTACTGTTACCAATCTGTGAGACTGATGATTCTTTCTTATCTCTGTTTAAAAAAAAAGAAAGAAATGTGGAAGAGGTAATATCTCAGAAACAAGTTTTTAAGAATCCTTGTTACATCTGTGTACTGATGAAAGGTGGAAGTGGAACTGGGGTTGCCAGCTGCTTTCTTGTCCAATCCATAATGAAAAAGGTGGAAGCAATGTGAGTGAGAAGCGTGACAGCCCCTCTAGGTAGTCCACATTTCAGGGCTCAGTCGCACAGTGAATTGTGTCAGGTTAACAACTTAGCCAAGCCTTGGTAGCTACTGCTAACTCATTGTGTGCACACTCCTCCTCTTGTTACCAGCCAACCACTTGATGTAAGGCGCTTAAGAGACATTTTTGAATAATTTATTATTGAAAGTATATAGGTGAATTTGAAAAATCATCACAGGTATTAAAGTCTGGCAGATCTGCAATAGGAAAATTCCTATCAATTCAAAAAAAAAAACAACAAAAAAGAGGAAATACATACTCATTACCATTATCTGTATTTTTGAATCTATAAGCATGTAAAACACATGAGGTGTTTGGGAGTATTTTATTCAAAATCCTTTATGTCTCCCAGTGCAATTATTCTTTCTCTCCATTAGTTTTTAGAAATTAAGAGATAAATGAAATACAAAATTCTAGTTATGTATCCTGTGGTCATGCTACAGAAAAGCAGTGTTTAAATATGGCACAGAAAACAGACATCTTATCCTTGCAGATGGGCGCTGCTTTCCCTGCGAAGGTCTAGACCTTGGAATAGGAGTAAGTAAAGGCAAAAATTGCTGGAGGTTCCTCACGGTGGTAGATGATCACACCAGAAAGCTGCTAACAGTTATTAGTGATGATTACTGGCAAAAAGAAAACATCAACTTGGAGGACCTCACTGGACTGAAATAGTGCACATCTTTTCACTATGGGCACAAGAAACTCTAGCAACATTGGGAGTGATCTGTAAAAGTGTCAGAAGTGGAAGATGCGAAGAAACGTATGGGAAGAAATTGCAACAATTTTTTATGTAAACAAAAAATGCTTGTGCTTTTATGAAATTGAAATTTTCTGATTTCAGATGCTTCTCTGCCAATATTATCAGGGCATCGCCCAGTCTAAGTCACTGATGATTTCTGTTTTTCAGATGTATTTAAAATTATGATAAGAAATTATTATTGCGCACTGAAAAACAGCTTTCTCGTTTTGGTACAGACTTCTACATTTTCTGTGTTTGGATGAAATACATACTGCTTTTTAACTTGCTGATAGTCAGGATTAACACAACCTAGACAGCCCTGGTACTTCTCCAAACAGAAATACAATTTCTAAATATATAGCTCTACAGCATTATCAGATAACATGGCCATATAAAGTTCATGTTTGTTTTATAGGCTTCTATTTATTCACCTTGAAAAGGATTAATATCTTTCCCAGCGAGGCATATGGCTTTCTACTTTGCATATCACAAACTTGCAATATAATGTTGTCAGACAGATATGTAATTGGTGTGAGCCAGAGAGGGAATTGCTTCCAAATTGCAGTGTGAATGCAGGCAGAACAGAACTCATCTCCTATAATGCTCAGCACATAAAAAGCCTTAGCAGCTGCAGAAGCAGTGTCGCACTGTGGCCAGTTTTGCACTTCTGCAGAAGTCTAGCAATTTGGGGGTTTATGGCAGCCTGTGATAAACAGTTAACATCCTCTATAAACATGTTGAGGTAGGAAGGAGGAGGGACGAGAGGTTGCATGTCAAAAGGGATGTGTTCTTTGCCTGTGAGAAAGCTTGGAGGGCGCTGCAGCGGAAGAGCCAGCCTCTGTTGGGTTTTCCAGGAAAGTAAACATGCTCTGCTTCATTGGAATTTCTGGCACAGTTTTTTGGCTTATGCAGCAATACGGAGAGAGTGCAGTAGAGCATTTCACTGGGCTATGACACAGCAGCTTCCTAATAAGCACACTATCAGCTAGCATCTCCCCCAAAAGATAGAAAAAGCGCTTGCACGATTCAAAATTGCATTGAAGGTAGGTAAATACTTAAAACGTCTCCATCCACCAGACATTATGTAGATCGTACTGTGTGACAGCTAAGAAAACCTTTTATGAGGGTAACCAGTCATCTGTATAGCCTTACATGGAAGCTACGAGCTGAGCATGCGGTTGTTTTGTTTAAGTTTGTTCCTGTTGTTGCTGCTGCATTTTTTATTAATAGCAAAGGCATGTGACAGGCCTTGCAAATAGCAGAAATAATAGCAATCCATTCCTGCTGACCTGGAGGACTAGCAGGGAAAGTACGACAAAGAAATCACGCAACTGAACAAGTCAGTACACTTACTGGAAAGACTGGTAGCAAATGAGCAATATGTCATAGTCCATGGGTAATATATGTCATATATGAGCATGTTTATGACGTGCAAACAGAGACATCCCCAAAACTGATATACGATAACGCCCCAACTGGGAGCTCCCTCTAGAAAACCCATCTTTTGCATTACTAAGCTGACTTAAAGGCTATTTTCAAAGTGCAGATATTCAGTGAATTTTGTAGGCTCAAAGGTTTCCAAATAAATGAGATGGGGTCATATTAACAAAGTCTTTAATGAAGGTGGAGTCCTTGCATTTTTTTTTCCTTTTTCTGGGCAGGCTGTGGACATGACCAGCATCCTGGAGTAAGTCCCTCTCTCAGTTTTCGTTTCCCTAACTTCTGTGGAATCACATACATCTTCACTGAGCAAAGAATGCATGAGGAGAGAAAACTGAGATAATGCAGCCATCGCAAGTCCATCTTTCCTTGCCCTTGAGCAAAGCAGAATATTTTGCATTAATTTAACTTTCACAAGTCCAGAAATGGTAACAGCTGCTACAATACAGAAGTATCTTCCTCATCAGTGCAAAAACTATTTAGCAAAAAGAAAGAGGGGGAAAAAAAACAGAAAAAACAGGGTGTTTTTCCCAATTCCTTGGAAAAGGTTTTGAGGTTTCCTCTCTTCATCTCCTTGCACACATACTAGTTTTATTGACACTTTATTGACACATTGATTGTCTTCTTCCCCACATGCACACTTGACACTTTTAAATTCCTCCTAATTTCTCAGCCCGTGGGTCCTAGACAGGTGTAATATTCATCTTGGAACTGGGCTTGTCTTTGGAAGAGGAAAGCACTGTGGGCAGTGGGCAGACAGCCCCAGCTAACAGCACGAGGCATCGCAGGCTGTTTCTCAGCTTTGGGCGCTACTGCACTGGTGTCGCTTGGCTGTGAGTCTTGGCTGCAGATGAGGCTTCTCCCCTGTCTGCCTTTGCACAGCCTGCCTTTCCACTTGGACAAGTTGTGCTGGCGCTGTGGGGACTGGTGCCATTTGCTGTTTTTCTCCTCCCCGTCTGCGTGGGAGGCAGCACGTGCTGGGTGCCCTCACGGTGGGACGCCTGCCCGGGCCCTGCTCTCTGCTCCTGAGGCTTTTCATACCACTATCTGAATTATAAAAGCTAAATTACATCTAAATTATAAAATCATCTAAATTATGCAAAGCTCAGGTTGAAGTGAAACCTCTGCCTCAACTGGGCAATAGAAATTTCAAGAAGCTCTTTCAAGATGAACTAAAAAGCTTTAAAAGAGAAATAATGCCTGATCGTAGGCAGGCCAAAGTCAAAGCAAATCTGTCTTCCCTAAGGCTTAGTTGCCAATTGCAGGGACCACAGCCTGATGTCTCAAACATGTAACTCTAAGCAAGCACAGCTGATGTATCAGAGCATCAAGACTGAGCATCTCTTAAATCCTGAGCCCACGACCAGGTAGTTACAGTAGGATTTACACGAAACTTCAGATCTAATCTGAACTTTGGGTCATCTGGGGGCATCATGGTTTGACCCACAGGTCTGTTCCTGTTTGCTGCTTTTCCAAGAGCAGAATTCCGTGGCGTAGCCTATGGCATCTGATGGGCTCGTGTAATGTGGAAGCAGGAGCTGGGCTCCCTGCCCCTCTTGATGTCTCTGCTGGGGGACAAAGAAAAGAAAGTGGAAATAATTTGTAAGAATGTGGTATCTCTGAGGGCAGTTTTGATTTTGATTTTGATCAACATGTAGTGAACTAGGATTATTATTATTATTTTTTAATTTAGTCATCAGTAGTAGTTCAAATGAGGAGAAATTCCTCATTCTTTTCTATGTACTAAGATAGGTTCTGACCTAAAGAGCTGAGGCCTGTTTTTTGAAGGTGTTGTATTTGATGGAAATGTTTGAGAGCTGTGCCTCAAAGTCAAAACAGAAGGTAGATTAAAAGGCGGTAGGTGGAAACAGGCGCAGAATGAAGTGACTTGGCCTGTACACTGGTACAACTGGAAATAGGACTTCAAGAACCCTGCTTATGTCTCATCTGTTATTTTCGGCAGCCTTTAGTGTGCTTGCAGGCGGCCCCCTTGGGGTTGACTTAGAAGTTGTACCTTGCAAACCAAAGTGCACAGTGCAGGATGCATTCCTTTTCCTTCTGTTCTCTAGGGAGCAAAGCTTCTGAGAGCCCCAGTTCTGAAAAGAGGAGAGGATTTGCATGGGGCTGCACTGCCTTCGTACAAGCGGGCCAAGCCTGCAAGCCTCAGGAGAAGTGGTGCCGAGGGAACTAGCATTTTGCCTTTCATTTCCATTTTTTTGTATTTTTAAGCCAGCTGTGGGCATCTTGAATTTGCTTGTTTTCCTTCCCAGGTATCATGAGGTCAAGGAAGAGCTTCCCTCCCACTTCAGCAGCACAGCTCTTGCCTAGCTGGTTTTCTGCCCAGGAAAGCAAAGATTTGTCAAGTCTCATGCCCTGGATGTAAGGCTGATGCAGCCGGCTGCAGCCTTGGTGCTTCCCTGCAGCCGGGTTGTGCAGCAGCCCATGCTGCCGCCAGCCCCACGCTCGGGATGTGCACACTGTAGCTCCAGCGGTCGGCCAGGCCTGGCGCATTGTGGCCCAGGCAGGGAGAGGGATGCAGCCTGGAGAGGATGTCCCCAGCAGCTGGTAGTGCCCAAGACACTCGCTATTATGTCCCCTTGGCAGATGCAATATCATGAGATTTCAGACCCTGGGAAAGATATGAAACTGAGCCTAACGGGAGAAGAAGCCTAGTCCTTTCTAGCTCTCTCTCCTCCATATACCACTCTTCTTTCTTTATGTTATTTATCTTTTTTTTTTCACACTCAGATCTGCCAATTCCTAACTTGATATAGAGAGATTTAGGAGAACGCGAAGAAAACTGTGACTTTGGAAGGAACAGGTCTTTGGGGCTCGTTTGATCATAAGGGAAGGGAAAAATTGACAAAAGGTTGAAATGCTTTTTTTCCAGTCAGGAACTCTCCTTGTCTCTGTCTCATTGTTTAATGCCATTTACAAGAAACAAGTGAGATGCAGAAGAGAAGAATTTAAAGTCGTGAGACCATTCCCTATCCCAATGTGTGTTAATTTTTGTTCTTTATGGCTCTAACTAACTGTAATTGTACAAGTGCAGAAATGCTCACATGTATATTTGTTTTGGTTTCTAAATCACATCAACGATATCCTCGCACGTGTTGTACTTGTTTTAGAAAGAGAACTCTCTTGTGCATGTAACACGTTTTCTACTTTGGCTTTGATGTCATTCAGAAAGCACTTGTGAAAATGAAGCGATGTTCTTGGAATCTAGTAGTATGGCTAATAATTACATTTTTTATCATCTAACCTAGTATTTGGAAAATGCATGAATAGATGTCTACTGTTTTACCTCTTTGAACTGTTGAATACTAGTATTCTGCACAATGGGTGCTGAAATCATGTACAAATTTGTTTTAATGGATCTGTGTAACTCAGATAACGCTGTTTTGTGCCTGCTAACCTTTTCTGCTGTTGAAAGGAAGAGATTACAATGTCAGCTCTGATTCAAAAATCAGTTATTCTTTGTCACTGTGGAATACTACTGGAAAGACTTTTTGGACTGTGCTGTCTAGGGATTTGGTGGAATTGCTCTAGGAGATAGGTCCCTTGTCTTTGTTCAGTTAGGTAGGGTACCTATATTCTCCCCTTGGATACCCCAGCATCTTTCATAGGCAACAGGTACAAGGTGCCCAGGTGCAGATTTTGGCCCTAGCGACTTTATCTTTTTAGCAAAATGGAAGATGAACTTTGTAGAGAAGGCAAGTGCAATGGAGATGGGAAGCAGCTGTGGCTGGAGGGATATCAGTCCACACACGAAGAAAAAGTCATACTTAAGACACCATGCTCCAAAAAGTCTTGTTTCAACTGTTTTCTTATCAATTAAATAAAAATTAGACTATATTCAGGTTTTTTAAAAGTAAGGATATAAGTTCAACTCACAGATGCAAAATAATTGAGGACATGAGGAAATTCCCTTGGCAGGGTGAGATCTCAGCATCGTCGAACCTCTGTTTAGGGGAGATCTGTCCAGGCACATGGTTTCAGAGCACAGGGATCACATCAAGGATTTGCCTGAGGAAGTAAACCTAAGAGGCTGCTTTAATGATCAAGCCCATAAATTGTTTCAAGGTCCTACAAAATAGTTCAGCATCAATAATCTACCATTTCTGATTTTGTAGAGTTTTATAGGATTTTTTTTGGTGATCCTGTTAAAAATGCCCTCAGAGTAATTGAGCAAACAGAATGTAGAGGACATGCATTAAGCACAACATTTTGCTTGCTTTGTGGAGGCTATAAATTTGCTTCTCATCTATTTCAAGGTTCTTTTATACCTCTCTAGAGTAGTAAAACACCTTAAGGGCTCTTTTAAAAAAACGAGTGTGACACAGGAAAATCTCAGTATAAATGGTGATAAATCCTTTCACTTAGCAAAGACGTTTGACACCAGTCCTGCTAAGTCATTGTCTGGTCTTGGCCAGACGTTATCTCTTGTGTCTTGTAGTGGTTATGGCAACTCATCTTGCTTGTGAAAATTGGATAGAGGGAGACGTTTGATATTTGGCTTTCCTTGCTAACCAGCTAGTAAATGAAGTCTTGGTGTTGCTGCTGTGGGACTCCCAGGTGTCAGGAACACCTTTTATATCCAGACTCAACTTGGGGAGCGAGAGCTCGGCAGGACTGAGTTACCTTCCCGCAGGTTCCGACACCTCTGCACCGCAGAGTCATCTTTCTGCAACATCTTTAGTGTTGGAAACAGGATCCTGAGTGCTTCAGGAGGAGAGTGTACACGAATTTTAAGCTATTCTCCAAACCTCTCCATACTTTAGATGTTCACCTTTCCTCACTGGGACTATCTGCAGTTTCCTCTAATATCTCAGTGTTGATGGCTTTTTGTAAAAGAAAAATCTTCAAGCAGATACTTTTGTTGTAATTGTTTCTTAATTAAATCTCCATGTGGTGTTTCTATCTGCCCTTCCCCGTTCATTAAATTATCGACGCTGATTTCCTCATGCATTCTCTGTTTACATGATGTAATGTGAATGATGATACCTTTGTATTTTTGAGTCTCCTTTACCATCAGTAGGTGCCTCAGTGAGAGCTCTCGGAGTCGACAGCAGTGTTTAGCCCAAACCCTTCCTCGTCCCCCGGTCACAGGGCCTGTGCTCTTGCTGACGGAGGTGCAGTCGCTTCAGAGGCAGCGGAAAGCAGAGGTGTAGGGAGGGGACCTGTTTCTTACTTTGGAGAGATGTCACGGCTCGCTTTGAGCTTTGGCCACGGCACTGGTGATGCAGACCTCCTTTCTTCCTTCTTGAGGCTGCTTTCAAGGCACCTTCACAAGTTCAGACTGCATGTGCTGATAATGTTATTTCCACCTTCTGGCCCCTTTCCCCGCCAAGAAAGGCAAAGGCAGAACCGCAGCCTGGCCCCGTGTAGAAGGGAGATCTGAAGATCTCCAAGGGTCTCTCTTGAGCAGCCTGCTCCAGGCTCCAATGTTTGACTACCCTCATAATATTTTTTTCTTATATCTAATAGGTAAAACAATGATGATAATAGTAATGACTTTGAAATACAAATGGGACTCAGGCATCAAATATGAAAGTGGAGCAAGTCTAACTTCATTTTTAAATAGTATATGTTCCAAGTGTCTTTTTACTTCCTCTTGCCCTATTCCTTTTGCATGTCTGAAGGCTTTGCAAGTCCCCCACTGTGATTACCACATATTGGAAAATTCAAACAGCAAACATCATGAAAAAACTTTTTTAAAGTATCAGGGGAAAAAATATCATCTTGTAAATAGAACATACAGGAATGAAGTTTAAAAAATAAATAATTTGCATTGTAAGAAGTAAGCAGGATGTCAGCTATAAAATAAATTGCTGTTTTGCCACAAGCATCAGGCGTATCTGGCTGTAGAAACATTATTAGCAATGTGCATGTATCAGAATTTAAGTGGTGAATGCTTAGCTTGCCAGCAGCATTCCCTCGGAGTGGGACTTGGAGCTGGAGAAGCATGAAACAAGGAGAGCGGAGTGTGCAAACGCAAGCCAGGAAAGCTCTCAGTGTAGCTGCGTAATCTCTCTGCAAAAAAGACACACCAGGGATTTTTTGCAGGCAGTGCCCTTGGTTCCCAAGGGTCCCTCTAAACTCAGCAGTCAGGGTGTTGCCTAGTAGAGACTTTACAGACCTAAAGCACCTGGCATTCTCCATGTCTTTAAAGTCAGTCTACAGCTGAGAACATTTCAAAGTGTTTCAGGGACTTCTAGAGGTTTCAGAGTCTCTGTTTTTCTTCTTATTACTTTGCTGTTCGTCAGAGCTTTTGAGGGGAAATCGCCTTCTAACCTGGCATCCTTGAATCACCCCAGAGAACCCACACAAGCTAGTGGGTGATAAAAGCACCTAGGTTTTTGAGCATCACTTGAACAACAGATTCATCACACCAAAAAGCTGATATGCCAACAACTTCGTATTTGATTAGTATTAGATTTTTCAGTCTGCTTAATTGTCACGTGCAATTTATGGATAAAAGAATGTGTTTCATTAAAAGAGAATATCAGAGCACTGTTGGGATTTTGCCTTGCAACAAGGAATTCTTTGTAGCTGCTGCAGCATATTTGTGAGCATTTCTGACTTCCTGGCCTCTACAGTGTGTTTTAGCCTGGAGAGCTCCTGCAGGTGCTTTTCTTCGTATTGCTGTTGCTAGAGGTCTTTGCCCAGAGCAGAGCCTACCCTGTCTGTAGCCCAAGATGCAATGAGGAGGCCCTGCTCCCATATAAAAAAACGTGTTTATTTTCTGCTTGATCACTGTGGCATCCCATGGTCATAGTGGGGAGATGAAGCTATTTCTTTTCTTAATCTGTAGGATTCCTTAATTTAGCACATTTCCATATTCAGGCTTTAAGCTATTTACCTGTTTACAGGATATCTTGACAAATTTTATTAGGTTTTTATATACGCAGTAGATCTTTTCCATTCCTCTTTGTGAAGTGCAGGAATTGTGTCTGGCATGACATGAAAATGAGAAACAACTATACATGGAGTTAGATTATATTTTGATGTTATCTTTTCATTTCCTCTTTTCTACGTGTTCCTCCTTAGATTTAGGTGAATCCATCGCATACTTTTTTTGTGTTAATGTGGAAATGTAAAAGAAAAGCCATATAGAGAGGAAACTAGAGGGTCAATTGCAGCAGAGTCAGCTGTGGTGAGTTGAGACGTTACTACCCCTCAGCTGTCTGTGTGGGCTCTGTGCCAGACATCATATCCCACCACCAACCCAATTTTAGAGCGAGCGTTTGACTATGGGCCTTGTTAGTGGTTGCTGTTCCGGGAGCTTAGATCATTGTTGGATGCTTCTCCTAGGAGCCTCCGCCTGTCACCAGGCAGACTGATGTAAGGCAGCGCTTGGGGTTGAGTGAGCTCGCGTTATGCTCCCTGTAGATGCGCGGCGCTCAGATGTGCAGCGTAGCCTGCCCCAAAGCCTCTGCCTCTTGCTTCTGTCCACAAATTCCAGAGCCAAGGCCATTTTCATGGGGGCTCAGGCCACTTTTTCATTTGACTTTCACTCTGACTTGAGGGAAAGAAAATCAGACTTTCCAGGGGAAAATTCATTTACAATAGTACTGGCTTCCGTTGCTGAAGAGTTGTGGCAGTCAAGCAGAGCAACCAAGCTTCCTGTGACTTCCACCTTGCAAATTTGTAGGCACTCGTAGTCCAAGTTAATTCAAACCAGAAGCTTAATTTAAAGCTTATCCTGCAAACTGTGATGAGGTTTCAGCTTTGGCCACAAAGTGTGGTGGCTCTTCAAGAAGACTGATTAAATTCTCATTATGGCTTGTAACACCTCCCTTGTACTAGAGCAATCATGGAGTGGAGCTCTGATAACTGCTCTCCGCTGGCAGCTGTGCCTGGGGAAGGCAGGGCCTGGCTTGCAGCAGGGACTGTGGCTGTGGAGGGACTCCCAGGTGTTCTCTAGAGCATCTGCTTCCAACGAACCAACCTCTCGTTGCACCAAAACCCCTTAGCAGTGCTCACAGCAGGCAGGTGTGTGCCGGTGCATAAGGGTAATAATTCACCCTTGCATATTTCTCAGCGAGGTGTGAGCCATTTTGCAGGATGTTGCAGCTGGTACAGGTATAAATCAGATGGGAGGAAGCCTTTGCCCTTGTTGAGCAGCTCTGTGGGTAGCGTGGCCTCAGCTCCTGCAGGATTTAGAGACTGAAATCGTGGACCTGCTGCAGGCATGAGAATCCAGCCACTTGCTGAAACAGGATTTCACCCCAAAGTGTCACCGTTTGCCATGTTTCAAAATTATTAACTCTCGTACATATTCCTAGAAAAGCATGAAGATTAGATAAAAATTGCCTTTCTCTCTTTGCACTTTTGCAACAGGAAAAAATAGCTAAATAAATTGCTCCTGGGATTAAATTTTCTACAGTAGCTTAAAACGAGTACGGAGGTGTTTTGCGACAGAGCTGTGAAACCGTGAAAACTGGGTTAGTAACGAACCCCCTAAAACAGCCTTGACAGCAGCACTGCTAGCAGGCACCTCTGTAATTACTGCTTCTCTACAAAGTGTGCCGAGCTTCTGTGGTGGATTAAAATTCCCATATTGCACTTTCTTCTATTAAAAAATGACTCAGTGGAAACCTTTTAAATGTATAATATGTGCAAAGATGAAGTTTCTACCTCTAAACTAGCCTATTTTGGTTTTGTGCAGTTAGGATAATAGAGTCTGGTCTTGCTTTAGCAGATCTATTTCTTTTTGTAAATTTTATAAATTTGTTGCATTTTAGATGCAATAAAATGATGAATGATATCTCTGTGACATGCATGAATAATTTGGCTAGCCTAAGCGTGTTAGATACTGTGGAGAATAAATCCAATTGCTAGTGCATTTAGCAGATTTTTTTTCTTTAGTTAGATATTTTCAAACTGAAATAGTATAGCAGCTTTAGAAACATTTTTGGAAAAGGGCAGTGGGATTGAGTGATGTGTGGGTGTGAAAGGAAAGGATTACAGCTCAGAAGACTTTATTCTGCAAGGAAAATAAGAGGTGCATGTGGTCTCGGTCCATTGAAATTCACGGGAGCTTTTCTGTTACTTTTAACTAGAGACGATTCGATCAGGCTCTGGATAGTTAATAAGGAACACATCCTAGAAGATTTTTTTTTTTTAAATAAAGTATGAAATTTGTAAGCAATTTTTATTATGCTGTGGGATAAAAACTACTTAGTCCTTCAAAACTGTTTCATTTTAGAAGCCATAACTTGTTAAGGCTGACATAAAGATTCTTGCACCTTGGTATCTAATTCAAGGTAGCATCTGCCACCCTCCCAGAGGTCTCCATGCTGACGTTACTGCTGGTGCCTTCTGCAAGCCAGCGAGAAGATGAATCCTGGAGATACCTTTACCTCTCCTGGAGTCCAGGTGGGGTATTCAGCAGCGGGATGTCCATGACATCCATGATGTCCATGACAGCAGCATTATACAAGTGGACAATATATACATATATATTTGCATTTGCCTTCTCTTGACAGACCAACTTGATTCTATAAAAATGTGTGTCTTAGGCTGGCCTTCTGCTACAAGGTAAATTTGATCCCCATGTATCCTGCCAGTCCATTTGAGACTTCAGACCTGGAATATTCATATGTTAGTAAGGGATGCTGCATATGTTGTGAATATTAGCTGTTACAGATCCTTTAGTTTACATAAGGTAATGTCTAGTTCATAGCGGATGATTTAAGAATTTTGTTTTCAGATTAAAAAATTCCAGAAGAAATAGAGGAAAAAAGACTACAAATCAAATCTATTTTAAACCTGCCCTGGAATTCACTATCGCTGCTTTTAAAATCAGAAATATCAAATTAGTAGGACAACTAACTCTGCTCCTATGCTCTCAAAAGTTCATTTATGTTTTTTTTCTTTTGCCCTTTCTTTTTTCTTTCTTAATCCTGTACTAAAAATGACAGATTTACTGGTGATGGTTAATAAGAAAGATACTTTAAACATCATTTCTAGTGGTATTTTTATAGATTCTTTTTGGCGTGGTAAGTCATAGAATCATAGAATGCCTAAGGTTGGAAGGGACCTCTAGAGGTCATCTAGTCCAACCCCCCTGCACACGCAGGGCCACCTAGAGCACGGGGCACAGGACTGCATCCAAGCAGGTCTTGAAGATCTCCACAGAAGGAGACTCCACAACCTCTCTGGGCAGCCTGTTCCAGTGCTCTGTCACCCTCACTGTCAAGAAGTTCTTCCTTAAGTTCCCGTGGAACTTTTGATGCTTCAGTTTGTGGCCATTTCCTCTGGTTCTGTCAGTGACCACCAGTGAAAAGAGGCCAGCCCCATCCTCCTCAGCCTTCCTTGAGGCACTTATAGACACAGATCAGACCCCCTCTCAGCCTTCTCTTCTCCAGGCTGAACAAGCCCAGCTCCCTTAGCCTCGCCTCATAGGGCAAATGTTCCAGGCCCCTGATCATCCTCGTCGCCCTGCGCTGGACTCTCTCCAGCAGCTCCACATCCCTCTTGTACTGGGGGGCCCAGAACGGGACACAGTACTCCAGATGTGGCCTCCCCAGGGCTGAGTAGAGGGGCAGGATCCCCTCCCTCGACCTGCTGGAGATGCTCCTCTTAATGCACCCCAGGATGCCATTGGCCTTCTTGGCCACGAGGGCACACTGCTGCCTCATGGTCAACTTGTCGTCCATCATGACGCCCAGGTTCTTCTCTGCAGAGCTGCTCTCCAGTGAACTAAAAAAAGTTCCCTATAAATACTGTGGCAAAACCATGCTCCTGGCTGTGTGTTTTGTGCTTGGACCACCCATGGTAACGAGTTAGGGCGACTGCAGGAGCAGTGCGGGGGCTCCTGCGCAGTGGCACCAGTGCTGCGGGTCTCCTTGGGCTGCCATACACAGGCCGCAGTTCTCCTCAAGGTAGTGAAACCAAATGCAGATGACCTAAACATCTTGTGTTTGGTTTATGTATCTGCCGTGTATACAATAAGGGTGGATGGGGTTTGTGCGGCGGGGAGCTGGTTATTGTTATCATAGCATTGATGGTAGACTACTATTTGGCTTCCTAAAGAGCTCCCTTCCCGGTTGGTTCAACCCGGGTGCTGGCTCCAGGCATCTACAGCCAACCAGTTGGACCAGTGGCTTTTGGTCTTGCTTTCCAGTCCTTCCTTGCTTGACTGCTGGGCAAGGTGCCAAATACAGTGTTTCAGGGAATGCTATACCCTGACAGTGGGATTTATAATATCAGAGGTGACAGGGCTGCAGTCCAGGAACTGCTAAGTCATAAAATTGCCTGTGATTGAAGGGGAAATAGGTACAGGGATATCTAAGCAAACAAGCGCTTTACAAAGTTCTGGAATGTACGTTTCAATTTTTGATTCTGGCCTAAGTAATAGCCTTAAATCCTGCGATAACCTGCTCAGTCCAGTCCCCTCAAGTCAACATAGAAGAGAGAATCACCAAATGCCAGCATATACCTGGTAGGATATTAACCGTTACTGGGTTATTACGCTGCCCCCAGATGCTATTTCACTTTATTGGGATTGATTCTGAATGTAACTATGAGCATTGCACTTTTCCAGACTGCAGTAAGAGCCGCAGCTCTTGGCTTTTCCGTGTTATTGCATATGGGCTAGCAGGGGTGAGAGTCGCTTGTCTGTGGCAGGAATGTGAAAGCTGGGATTAGAATTTTTGTGCATATAACAGGCAAGTTTGGGGAAGAATGTAATAAATATTTAACTGTGAATGAGCAGTCATACAGGTTACAAATGCACGAGTGATTCAAAGGAAGTTTATTCCGGTCATCCTTTCTACACTAATTTTTCTTTTTAGATGCCCTTTACCGCTGCTTTTGATTTTGCCCAGCTTATCTGCAGACTTCTATCTGGAAAGCAGTACTTCAGAAGTAGCCTGTCTGTGAGCAGCATTGCGCAGTCATCCCGCTGTGTGTTCACGTGTAACAGCTGATGGGTCTCGCTCAAGCTGTTTGATGATTTGCATTGGGGTTTTCTTTTCACAGGGCAGTAAGTTCCATTGTATTTACTGAGAGGGGTTGAGAGTGCTCAGTTTTTGTTTTTGTTTTTTAAAAAGGTGTTCCTGTCCATAAGCTCCATAAGGCAGACATCCTCACTCAGGTGACTGACATTGACTTTTGGATACTTCCTCCTCAACAGGAACTGACAATGATGTGAAGACCATGTATTTTTTACAATCCCCAAGTGTATATTTTGATATATTTTACTACAGAATAGACCTTTCTGACTTGGCAGTACCTTGACTAGACTGCTTGTGATTCTTTGTCCCATACATTATTTAAACGTGGCATATCCATTTCCTGTGTCCTAAGATGTTCATTTTTGCATATTGTGAGGTCATATGGATTTTCAGTGATTTACATAAATGTAGCATCTGGTTAATAGTAATTTCTCCCCATAATTCCATACCTTTATTGCACTTAAAAACAAAGTACACTCAGTGTTAGATTCACTGATCTTTTTGCAATTCGGGTATCTTAATCTTTTATCTTTAACCTGTAGGCTACCTGTTTTTTTGGAGCTAGTAGGTGACTTTGGAATTGCTGGTTTTCCAAAATGACATTTTATACTAGACTAGAACAATTTTCTTCCCTAATTATTACATTGCAAATAAATGGTGAATAGAAGTATTAAAAAGAAAAAAAAAAAAGTAGTAACATCAGGAGATTGCAAAGAGAGAACTAAGGAGAGAAATAATAGTATTTTTTCTTTATATAATACTTTTTCCTTTGCAGCTTTTTGATCTTTTTCTTTGTGGTAGCTTGTCCTTTAAATCAGATAAATTCCTGTGGAAATTGGCAGTAGGGACCATAATAGCAGTGGCAACTAATCAAGATGGCTTCAAAGTAAGCAGCATTTTCTGGATGGGTCAGCAGCCACGCGTGGGCCATCTCGAGCAGGATGTAAGTAGCCATTCACTGTCATGGGACTCAACCACATGGAGCAAATTACCTGCTTTCTGCATCTATGATCAAATTTGTAAAGGGAATCATGTCAGTCAAAGTGTGTGTCTTGCAGAAGGTTATTTAGGGACCAATATCAAAAGAGCAGCAGTGTTTGGGTCTTTGTGAAAGGAGAGCAGAGAGGCTCAGTACTTCGGTATGTTCCAGCATTTCCTGTGGGTTTGAACCCAACTCCAGTCAGAAGAGGTCTGGTTAATGGTTCCTTCTAAAATATAGTAAATCTCTAATGAGTATCTCCAAGACGTTCATACTGTTCTTCAGAAAACGTTCAGATTTTCTTTTTTAAATCCAAACCTGAAATTCCAGTGTTAATGCTCACTCTACGTCTCCATGCTGATGCCTCCCAAGCCCTTCATAGTTTCCCTCTTGTAAAGAACATGATGTCACCTCTGTAAGCAGAAATTTCCATTAATTCCTTCCCTGTAATGGAGTTTCACAGGGGGTCTTGTAAGACCACACTTACTGTTTCTGTCATTGTGTCTGTCACTATCGGCAGTCTGTTTAACATCTGTAGCAATAGACAGACACTAGCATTAGTTAGATGTAAATATATGAAAAATATATAAAGAGCACAGCCACGGCTTCTAGAAAAGAAAACTCCCTTCACTGCCAACGCAGAAGCGAGAGTGCCAAGGGCTTTCCCCATGGAGATGCTCAGTGCACTGGCTGTCGGCATCTGAGACCCAATAAGCTGGGAGACTGCACAGACCCAGAGAAAAAAGGGAGTTGCAACGGGACTGTGTTTTAGTAGACAACTCTGGGGTCTCCAGTGCGTCACATGGTAACTTGGGCTTTGAGTTTATGCTTCCATTTAGCAGTTCTCAGTGGAAAAAGTAACGTCGGAAAAAGTAAACCCGCATCTGCCACGCACATCCCTTGGTGGGTTTGTCAGCAGTGAACTGGGGAGGAATTACAGCAACACTGTTTGGGAAGGGGGTAAGACCAACCTGTTAGCCCTCATACCCCGAAGCAGCGCTCTGTTCACACTCCCCTGCTCTGCCCGTGGGCTCTCAGCATCACCCTCCTGCTCCCAGGCAGAGGGCTTGCAAGGCTGAAGAAGAAGGAAGAACATACCTTAGCAGTAGAGTTCACAGGCAGTTATATTCAGAGCTGGTTTTGAGTGGGCAGGCCCGATGATTAGTTCTAGTGGTAATAGTTGCCTCTGTGAGCTTGGGGCATGTAACATACTAGAGGTAACATAGAGGAGCATCGTAAGACTCTTCTTCTTTTCTGTGCGTGGGGCCAGTAAAAGATGCCTACTGAGAACTACTGTGTGCTCTGAATATAATCTAAAGTGGCATTTTGCTGTCGTCTTTTACTTGTATTAGGGTGTTTGTACAATGACAGTACTGAACAGTCTTTGTTGTACGATAACATAATGTGTAATTCTCTTAATCATCCCAAATTGCTTTTAAATGTAATGGTTAGAAAGAGCAGCAACAAACAATAATCTTCTACTGTCGCGGGTAACTGGAAGAATTTGAGCACTAAGAAGCTACTTCTACGAGCATTTTGAATTCTCATTCAGCCATCTTCTCAAATTGACCATTTCTTGCTTCGTTGTCATGGAAATATTAGGCTAAAAATATCTTGAGATGTGCAGCAGAGATAGGAATGTGTGCATGCTGATCCTGAAGTGTGACAAGTGTATTAAAAAAGAAAAGCAGCCTCTGTTACCACGCTGTGAATAATAGTGCTCAGCTCCTGATGCTGCCTTTTGCATCCAAGTACAAAGGGTTGTTGTGTAGGTAAGAGTTGCACCTTGTTGCCCAAGGATTTAATTGCAGGACTCTGTTTGTGGAAAGTGAGCTGCGTGGCAAGAGCTTTAGTGACTGTGGGTAGCTCTCAGTTGGGGTTACACTGCAAGTTTCAATATTGAATATTGTGGTTGCTAAACACAAGGCATTCTTCTTGTTGTAAAGCATTCTTGTAGCAACTAGAGAGAGCTTGAAACGATTGGCTTTGAGACCTGGAGAGTTTGCAGAGGAACCACAGAATGGATGGGACACGCAGGAGGAGGTGGAGGAGAGGTGAAGGCCACCGGCGCTTCGTTTTGGCACAGATGCCTCTTGAAAGGTGACTTTCTTGGGGAGAAAAAAGAAAACTGACTCATGGCAGTTTGAGTCTGTTTCTAACTTCAAATGCACTTGTGTTTATTAGACATATGTGATTAAAGGCCAGTTCAAGGAATACCAGAGTAAATGTCTTGAAAAACCTGCTGCTAATGTTAACAAAAGCATGAATCCTCCCTAATTCTAGTGCAGGGAGCTGAGCCTGGCTTCAGACTTTCAAGATGCCCCTTTTTCTGCTACCCTCTCCCTTTGCCAAGTAGACAACGGGATGAAGTCGTGGCTTACACTCTCCGGTGTACGGCTCCGTTCCAATTGGGGTGACAAGTTTTCTGCCAGTACAGAAATGCCCGGTCCGCCCATGTTTCCCGATCACAAAGAAGAAAAAAGTGTTGTGACATAGAGGGGTGAAATTGAGGCCCTTTGCTTCCTAGGGCTACTTCAGAAGTTTATACACTATTTCTTGCTCAAGGCTGTGCCTAAAGGCATGATGCAGCCCTATGTTTAATTGTTTAATGTTTAATTAAGACTTTAAACTACCGGTGCCCCAATAAAAGCAAGGAGCTGATGGCTCACAGACCAGTGCTCTAGGAAACAATTAACTTGAGACAGACGTAATACCTGGAGGCCTGAAGAATATCATAGTGCAGCAGAAAAGGGCAAGAAAAGCTTGTGTCATCTGGTCCATCCCAGTGCAAGATGGGGATAGATGTCTTTTACAATTTCTAGTTTACACCTTTATCTGTAGTCTCTGAACCCAGTATCTCAACCTACTGCCTCTGCTGGCACTCAGGACAAAGCTCAGGGATGTCAGTATTTCTGTTTTTGTGTGTGTGTGTGTGCATGCATTTATACAGAGTTTTAATATACTTCATTGTAACTGAGAACAGAATTATGCATTATATCTCTTGTACAAAATCTTCCCCTGAATATTCTTGGCATCTGTAATGTAACTAAGAAGACAATTTGGTTCTAATGTATTGAAACGACTACCTGTCCAAGTGTGAGGTGATGCTCATTTCTAGTGTGTTTTGGCAGAGGCAGCCTGTTAGTTGTTCTCTTTTTCCAGAGAACAAATAGCTGCATGTGTATATGAAGTCTTAATAGCCAATGAATTTAACTGGCTGGTTGAGCAAAAAGCGGGGATTTGATTCACCCAACTGGACAGGAGAAATTAATAGAGAAGATTATTTGAGAGTAATATATTAAAGTAACAATAGACAAATGCGAATGCAGAGATATTTTTCCTCTGATAATCTATCTTGATAACAAAATACCAAAAGTGACTTGTGTTCAAGAAGACAAGGACTTTTAATGCAGAAATGCTAATTTAAAATTTAATCTTGTTGCATTTTAGAAGTTATTTTTCTGTGGTAAATGGAATCAAATGTGTTTGATTCCGCCTTCAATATCTTCTTTTTCATGCAATGTATGTGAGTACTTACACTTGGGAACAAACTTTAGGCATGGTTTCCAGTTATGATGGACTCAACTATCATACATTTACAAATGCTTTGATGCTTTCAAGTTTTTCTCATATAAATTGCTCACTTGCTAATGCTGATGCCGAACAGCTCATCGTTAAACTGATTTACATAAAAACATTATATGCCTGCAGGCACCAGGCTTTCATTAAACTCTCGATTTTAGTGCAGCGCTTATAATTTGCAGTTTGCAATGAATAAAATGGGTGTCTCAAACAAATTTTCCTTCCTTCCTCTAATGAACGACAGGTGAGTACAAAAAAAAAGAAGAAAAAAAAAAAACCCAAAATGTCATTTACTCAGATCAGTGCCTATCAGTTCTTTCTTTACAGCAATCCATAAAGGGAGAGCAGATAGATATCACTGGTAGGTTTGGCTATAAGTAATCAATCACATAGAAGACCTGACTGCCTGTTTTGGGTTGGATTCTGCTCTCTTTATGATTGTGAAGCAAATACTTCTGTTGGTTTCAGTGGCATAAAAGATGACTCAGTGCCAGCCAAGAAAGGCTGAGTCTTCCCTATCTAGCCTTTCTGCAGATACTTTGAGGAGGAAGCAGTTACCTTCAGGGACATGAGCTGTCTGGACAAACTAAATTCCCTCTGGAGAGGCAGTTGTCCTGCTCTCCACAGAGGTGCCCAGAGGTGGCACGGCCTGAACGAGCTGAGATCCGCGCTGCAGAAAAGCCTTTCTGGAACATGCCAGCACAGATGGGATTTCCCAGGCGTTTAGATGGTAAAATCAAAGAAGTCTCAAATGAGTATATCAAACTGAATTTTTTGCAGAGGGTTTTAAGTTAGCTGAATCTTAATGTGTTTTTACCAAAACAGCAAGAGATACATACTTAGTACAGAGACTGCTGCTCCAAATTAGCATGAGGGAGGTGTAAGAAGTGTCATAAAAATCTTTTAAAAATGTGTTTTCCTTTACCCTCACAGCTACAAGTTTCTGCATGAAATTTTCCTGGTGTTTATCTCTGTAGGCTTAAGACAGATGTCCAGCATGCAAAATTTTATTCCAAGTCTCTACTGCTAGAGAAATATATAAGCAATCAAAACCAGGGTGTGTGATGGAAAATGGCAAACTTTAATCAGCAATCCTAGCAGTCCTGCCTGTGATAAGAAATTCATACAAGTCCTGGAAACGAACGTATAAACACACATCCAGTGCAGCCGCTGCATTTGCATGGGTTGCCCTTCTCAATAGGATATTTTTTTCATAAGGGAAGTACTAAGGATTAGCCCGTGAAATTTAAATCTCTACATCCTTTCTGAAAAAAATGCAGGGAGACTTTGTTATATTTCTCTGTTAATAAGACTCCTGGATTCCCTTATGTTCCTAAAGCACAATGAGAGGCAGGCAGCCAAACCAGTGCCGGTTTGCTTTGCTTGCACTCAGGAGTCCAAGGCTGAAAAAATACCAAATGGCAGCAACTACTCACGGCGCAGTCACGAGTGGGCAGCTCCCTGTCCCTGCGTGTCCCCAGCGCAGTGACAGAGGGGGCTGTGCACAGCTCGATCCGAACGAAGCCGCTAGGGAGCACGTGGCAGCCAGAGCTCTGGCAGTTTCCCCCAGGACTGCGGAGACTGGCCCACTGTGTGCGAGGAATTCACTGCTGCCCTTGAGTCACTTGTGCTCTCACTCTCTGCACTGCTCTGCTGCTGTCCATGGGCTTCTGAATCACATTGGCAAGCACGGGAAGTCAACCTGAACGCCAAGAGGAAAGAGCACCCACACATCGCAATAACGGCGGAACGAGGAATCAGCCCTACAGTGACCGACAATGATGAGCAGGTTGTTACGAAGGGAGGCGTAACGCTAGCCCTGAATGTGCAGCGCTTGCTACACCGCAGAGGTCGGCGGTGCCACCAAGAAGGAAAGCTCTGAAGACAAAACAAACCTGCTGGGGTTGGCTAATTGGTCTTTCAAGTCCCAGCTGCAACTATAAGCGCTCAAATTCCTTATGTATTATTGCCAAGTTGCAGTACGGGATAGAGGTAAGGTTATTCGACTGGTCTGGTGGTGTATTTCTGCATCTGATCAAGTTTGCACTTTTTGGCTTAAATTTAGTCCTGATGGTAAGTTTCCTAGTTTCCTAGTTTTTTTTTGTTTTTTTTTTTTTAATACTGCTTACTTTTGAGATATAGTTTTCTTGCAAAAGTGTGTGCCTAAAACTGCACAGTTCAATCTTAATTCTGCCTTCAGATACGTTGTCCTTCTTCCCTGCAAGCATTATAACAATTTGAAGGTTGAGATTTTAAAATCTTGTATCTTGCAATTTCTCTCTCTCAAAAAAGTGTCTTTTTCTGACAGTTGTGCATGTCCACGTGTGTTTGTGTCATATCCAACACAGAACAGGACAGGTAAAAAGTTGTTTAAGGCTCAAATCCTGCAACTGATAATTAAAGACAAGTATCTGTGTGAGCCTGATTTTTTTAAGTGTTTCATTGTCTAAAAAATGCTGTATTTTACAGAGACCATAGACAGTTGTGATACTAAACATATTGTGAGCAGGTGCAGTTTGCAGCCTAAGGAGGTGCCCAGTCCGTTGGTTGCTGAGCAGCAGACCAACTTGAAGGCTTATGGGAGGGCAACTCTTGACACAGGCAATTTTTGCGGTACAGTCCAAGATACATGAGGCACAGAAGGAAATTTCTCCAGCAGGTTGTTTGCATGCAGCAGCAACAGCCACAGTAACGTCTCCTTGCTGTCCTAGGGTGCATTGATGCTATAAGGTCAGACCTAAGAGGAGGAAGGATGGGACAGGACAGGACAGGACAGCACATACGCCTGCGTGCGGGGTTGTATGAGAGGCTACTGATACAGCTGCCAGGGTCTGTTCTGTGCTCAGTGGAGGAGCTTTGGTGAGAGATTGCTGCTTCCTCCTCCTTCCTTAGGTTTGACTCTTTTTCCCTGCTTTCTTCTACTTGTTTTCTCCCTTAGTCCTAGTCTTCCTCTCCCCTGCCTCCTTCCTGTCCCGCTCTCTTTGCCCCGTGTTTGTCTTCTAATCTCAGTCCTGCTCTTCTCTAAACCTTTTGTACCAGTGCACTCGCTGACTGAATTAGTTCTGCATCTTCCCATCAGATCTGCCTCTGCCTCTCATCTAATCTCTCCATCTTGACTTCCCACAATAGTTCTTTGCCTTGTTTTATGTTTTTTTCCCCATGCCAGTGCTGCTTTCCCCTTTGCATTCAATCACAGTTCCAGCCTGCACTGACACCCAGACCCAGTTACTCTATCCCCTCTCAGAGATCCCTATGTAATTCTGTGTAATTCAAGACGCTGCCCTAGCAATCTGATTACAGGCAGTATCTTATGTTTGAATATCCTACTTCTGGGTCTTCTCTAGGAACAACTTTATGATTTAAAACTTAATTGCTTCCCTTCTCGTGTTGGTTCGCTTGTTTCCCACCCACTTACCATGGGCAGCTGCCTTTCCAATTACCGTTTTTTGACATCTTTCATTTTTTATGCGCAAAGTTTGTCCCAAAGCTGCAGCAGCAGCTCTTTTGGTAACAGATGAAGCTGATGGCGAATGGCTCTATTTTGGAGACTGGCATTTCTTCCCCGCGAGGTGGTTGTGTGCTCAGAAGTGCTTAGCTAAGGCCTGGTCACCTGAGCCATTTAACTGAAATGGAAAGTATCACGGGAGTAAATTACAACCAGATTGTTCAAGTGCCTCATGTGCCTAAAATACTTCTATCAAAACGGGATATTTCCTCTCTCCCCACAGAAAACCATTTTGTCTTTCCTTGAAATACCCTTCAGAAAGTTTTTTAACCTAACAAGCAAAACTGCTTAATCCTAACAGTGCTACCACTTACGTTTGAAAGAAAAATCCACCTTTTCACTGAACGCTAAGCTGCTGAGACCAGACCAGCCTTAGTAAGTGAGGAATGGAGGATTATATAAGGGCAAGTTCAAGTTTGAAAGAAAGAGGAGGGATTTAGGGTAATTTCGATGAACAGATCTAGAGGAATGAAGGAAGACGAGTAGGGATGGAGGTATTTTCAAAGATAAGAGCATGAAATAAGTCAACAGGAAGCATAGCTCTGAGCAGAGGGCAGGAACGTGTGGGTGATGGGAGCCTGATGGAGGCTTCCAGTTTTCAGTAGAAACTCCATGATGGAGGAGTTTTCTAGCAGCACTTAACACTTCTCAAGGCTTTTCTTTGAATCAGGTGTGATCTCTGTGGTGCCTGGGGAAGGGCTGCATCACTGCTCCTTCACCCTTCTCCAGGAACGTTCCATCCATGTGGAGTTTCAGGTTAATAGTGTTAAGTGGTGACTGTGAGCTGGGGTGTGAGCAGGGAAACAGGATCCCTTCTGCAGTCCTCTGGCTCCACTTACCTCCCATACCCTGTTTTGGAGGCCTCTGGGTAGTTGCAGTTTTTGGTATAATTCCAGCAGATTAGAGCTCACAAGTGGGGTCTGTTTTGTTTGTGTCAGTGCAGAGGGAGGCAGTACAGTGGCATGGAGTCACACAGACAGCAGACCTAGTGTAAAGGGAACACAATACTGTTTTATTCTTGGTCTGTGGAAGCTGCCAAGTGGCTTGGTAATGGTCGTTGGCACGAGGATGTCTGAGCATCTCCAGATACCTCATCTCTTGGAGGGTTTACCAGTCTAGCTGCTGTTTATGCTAATTGAAAGGACATTGTATCATATTATTATATCTTGACTTTAACATTTCAACTCTACAGCTCCATGCAGTGAACTGTTTCTCATAATTACTGAGATAAAAATAACAATGACAAATATTCATTTATAGTGGAGATTAACGGGATGACACCTATCCCTGACCTGAGCACCACACAGTGCTGTAAGGGTGACAGAACAGAGTTAAATGTTCTCCTTTATTTCAGAACAAGCCAATCTACAAGACTATAAAGCAAACAGCCATCATACCTGCATATTATGTCCTAGTGCCAGCTGGCTAATATTCAGGATAATTCATGTTATCGCTTTGCATTTATTTTATATGCTTTCAATTCATCCGCAGAGGCAATGGAACCAAGGCAGTGAATGCATCTAGTTTGGAAAAGCCTCTTTCAGAGTTACTTCAAAAGTACAAGAATAATCTTTGGAGGGATTAAAGTGTTTTGCTGTCATAAAAGCGACACCAACTATGGAAAGAATGGCTCCCAGACAGAAAGACTCAACTAAGACTTAGTGATATTTTTGTAAATAAAGATGTCATATGTAACTTTTCATATGTTGGAAGTTGTTAAAGTTTTACCTAGAAAATGAATGTCCTTGAATCCAATGAGTAGAGCCATTTTCATGTTTCCAATATGGAAAAAAAAAAAAGTCTGGGAAAAAAAGGAAGAAATAACAGGAAAACCAAAAGAAAGCAGTGTTCTCCTGAGTTTTCCAGATAAAGCTCAAGCTAGAGAGGCTCCCATAGCCTTTTCTGCCACCAGACCCACTGCTTGAATGAAACCTTTTTCATTTATAACTCACCATCAAAATACCAATTCCTGAGTAACTCCTCTCTGCCACCTTTTGGGATTGGTGGCACTTGCATCTTGATTGCTTTCTTTTCACTCTGCCTCTGTATTTGGACAATCTGCTTGAAAACTGGATTAGCAATAATTGTGTGAAACTGAGAAGAGAGGAATCTTCAGTATCCGTGTGGTTATTATCTTAGTATTTTTTTCCATGAAATTATTACTAATGTTCAGAGTATCTCAAAAAAGATATATTCATTCCTTTTTTCTCCTCTATTATTTTTAACATTTTTGGTTTAATTACATAGATCATTTTAAACCACAGTGTCCCAACATAAATGGTAACTGAGTTCCTAGCCACCAACCTAAGGCTGGATTTCCTGCTGAAATTTATATACCTGGACATTGTCATATAGTCTACTAGCAGAAGTTTTATTAAGCACATGAGATAGATAATAAAAAAAAAGCTTTTCTTTATTCTAGCTGTAAATGTTCCGCACAAACTGTAGCTAAAAATCTCCAGGGGAGAAGAAAATTAAAATTTGAATAATTGGTGAGAACTGTGTGTTACAGCTATTGTTGATATCATCAACTTTTACTGTCTGCTCAGTAAGTAAATGGCTTAGGTGCTGAGCTGTTAAAAGTCCTGTGGAGAAAATTGCAACATGGAAATTCAACCTGGACTTGCAGTTTTGCAGGGCAACAAGCTCCTCCAGCTTTTTTGCTGCCAAAAGGAAACAACTGTTGTTATAGTTCTTCTAACCAGGAATAATTCTCTTTTTTAGCTGAAACGAAAATCTGCTTCAAATACTACCATGGCGTGAGCGGAGCACTGCGAGCCACAACCCCCAGTGTCACGGTGAAAAACAACGCGGCTCCCGTAAGTTTTTGTCAACCTCTTTATTTTCAGAAATCTTCCCTACTGTCACTCTCCTATGCACTGCTTTCCTTGCCTGCTTTGTATACTTTTGCATTAAAATTGAGCATAATGTTTGCATTTCAATGAGCTGTAGTACCTAGGAATGGATAGCCTTTTTAGTTAGACATGGATTTGTAGGCCAGAAGGAGTTGGCTTCAGCTATCCGCTTTGCCACAGGTGACCTCCGTGCTTTTGGGCAAGTCACACATCCTAGCTCTGTTCCCTTCTGCTAAACAATATCTTCTATGTACTGGGTGTTGGGAGACTCAGCTGATGGATTTGGGTCCCTTGGATTGAAAATACCGTAAATGTCTGGGAAGTGAAGTTTATTTCACTTTTTTTAAGGTGCATTTTTCAAAATTGAAAAGGGATAATTTTCACTGTCACCTTTGAGTTTCAGAACTGGATGGAACTGATTGTTTCAGAAGCATCAATGGCAAGGTGTGGCCTTTAGGCCCTGATCCAGCAAAGTACTGAAAGTCATTTTGATAGACTAAAGTTTCACTGAAAGCAATTTTGATTTGCTAGAGCTTAATACATCAAGTGCATCAAATGGCTCTTGAAAAGCTGTATAACTTGCCTGGGTTTAGAGAAGTTAATCCCCCTAAGAGTGATTTTTTTTAGTAGCCCAGTGAGAGACTTTGCTGATTGAGAGAGTTTCACTGCCTGCCAGTGCCAGTCTTGTCAGGGAGCTGTGTAAGGAGTTTATTGCAGGAAGCTTTGGACAAAGACTAGCTCTGATGTTGTTTATCATGGAAACTGAGTTCAGGAAAGGCCTGTCTTCGCTGTAGGTATATCTAGGTTTTAGCAGACAGCACTGAAGCTTAAGTTTTAAAAGTTCTCTGCCCTCTTCTGAAGAGTTGGAATTCAGCAGCAGCTAGAAATGGAGTGCTGGGCAGCAGCTGTCAATGCATCCCCCAGGAATAAAAGACATTCACGTCTCAGTGATGTGCTTTTAACACATGCTCAAAGTGAGCATGTTCGGGGCGGTACACCTGTTCGGGGCGGTACAAATTTTTTTCCTGTCTTCAGAAGCCTGATGTGACCTTGAATATTTTATGGCAAATTCAAAGTTTGTAGGATACTGAAAAGTACTCTGTAGTGAGCTGATTTGGGAATAACCATTCGTTTCCTGGTTAGCATCAGTTTGGGGGGACCTTCTATGTCCTTGAGTTGAGCCTCAGTCTTACCTGCAAGATAAGCCCAGCAACCAAAACAGTAAATACCAATAGGCTGAAAGATTATAATAATTCTTTTTTATGATTCATGTCTATGTCTCAGATTTGAGTTTGAACAGATTAAATAAAGTTGACAAGTCTAGTGTGGAAGGACAACTGTTTCCTTAATAAGTGTCATCAGTGTGTTTTAAATTAGCACAAAATGCCTGAAAGCTTGCACCTTTGTCTTAAGTAGATAATTTAATCTAATTCAAGCTCTTGTTTCTACATATGTGGGAAAAAATGGCCTTCAGCAGCCATTCATTTTTAGTGGAATAGAAGGACTTCCCTTTAAAAGAAAAGTCCTCTTTGTCTAGAAGTTGTAGATTCATCCTTGAGATTGGGTGAGCAAAAGAAAATCCTATTGTGACCTTCAGCTGTACATAACTGAAATATAAGATGTTATGAAAAGTAATGTCAGGTAATAGTTTTCCATTTGAGGGTCAAAACAGTGTCCCTGGAAATAGCATTCTCTTCCTTTCCAGATAACAAAGACATCTGCACCTATTTTTACTTGCCCACCAAAGATATCTACACCTATTTTTTCTTGACTTTATTCTATGTCCCAGAATGGTATGTGTGCTGTGCAGTTGTGGAGAGACCAGCAATATTGTAGATACATTGTCAGTTCCTCTGCTGTTGTCTGACGATAGAGGGCTGCATGACGTAAATATTTGGTGCATGATAACACAAATGTTAAGCAATGAAGAACAACAAAAGCAGACAGCAACCAGTTCATGTAGTTTGAGCCTAGGTGACTCTCCTGTATGAATGCAAGAGAAAAAATACTGTAGATTGGAAAGCTCCTGCATGAGTGTAGAGAGGAATAGTAGGCTGATTCTTGTGTGTACCAAGGTTTTTAGCTAGCTAAGCTCCTTCAATCACTAATCCCAGCAGAAGCCCTCAGATGTTTTCGTCCATCTGGCTCTCAGCACTACCTGTGTAACCTTTATTACCAGAATATTTGAACGTTTCACGACGTTCTGCATCCCTGGGAGGTGGTGGTATTCCCAGGGAAAAGAGAAAGTAGAAGATGAGGGGTTTGCCCAGCCACACACAGTGCAGATACTGCTCTTAGAGCTGCACACCCAGGGATTCTTGATTTTTGCATGCCATTTCACTGATTTCATAATAGTGATTCAATGAGGAGGTCTGGTGGAGAGAGCAAATTGGGGAACTGTTGGGCTGAGTTTTTTTTTCCTTTACTTTGTTTCTTTTAAAGCCCCAGTTTTCATAGAGGGGGGGAAAAGTTTCATTTCCGACCGTCTACTTTGAAGGAGACTTGCAACACGGGAGAAGTGGCAGAAGTGCTTTCAGAAGAGACCATGAATTGAAGGATTCCAGACTCATATATTTTGAGTGGAAGGAGAAAATGTAAAATAAATCCAAATATAATCTGCCAGATCTATTTTTAAGCATAATTGTTCTAAATGGAGATTTCGAGCAGTGATCAGAAAGTTCTCCAAAAGCGCAAGGAGCTGTTCTGGTGAGAGCCAGCACCTTGCAATGCTTTTTGTGCACCACCAGCTCGGTGGTGGGTGCCGCTGGGTTCCTCCCCATCCCTCTGCAGTCATTCCCCCATGAAGAACATTGAGTGGGCAGCCCCGGCTTATTTTTGGTCTCTGAATCATCATCTGAGAGAGGCAAAGCAGGGAAGCAGTTGTTTTGTTTTCGCTTTTCCTCTGCGTGATCAAGTCAGGCCTGTGACAGTCTGCTCCATTCACAGCTCGTCTGAGCTCCTGGAGACTTCTTATCCTCGGGAGACCTGACAGACAGAGCCCCCCCCCACCCTTAGCAAACTCGACACAGCAAATTACTCAGTTGTTCACGGTGCCAGCGGGATTCAGGGCACGGCCCCAGGGTCCCCAATGTGGCATTGCTCCCCCTGCCAGCTCTGCTTCTCTGCCTGGGTTGGCCTTGGTGCAGCTCTGTCCCAGAAAGCCGTTCATCAGGTCCTTGGGCAGGTCCCAGTGGTGTTTTTTTTTTTTTTTTTCCCCCTCCTGGAAGAGGGAATCCTGTGGTTGGTCCTTGCTCAGATTTTCCCCCACTTTTCAATCAGCAGGAGTTTCAGCTGCAGCTAAGGGAGCTCACCGGGAGAAAATCTCCTACTGTGGCTGTAGGGGCTGAAGGTTTTTGAATAGCCAGTTCCCCTTGAACCGTGGGGAGTTTTGCTTTTGCAGTTAACGGTGTCACAGACGCCCCCTGAACCGGGGGCTGTTGCTAGAGTCCGAGGGGAAGCGGCTCTGTGTGTGTGACACAGGCATCCCTCCTCACATGGCTTGGGAAAAGCGTCAGGGAGCAGCACTGGGCACAGGCGCCTTCCTGAGTCTGTTCCCGCTGCTCCCGCCGGCTCTGGGTCTGCAGCCCAGGCCGAAGCACCCGAGCGGGTCAGTCCGCGCTGGCCAGGCGCTTCCCTCGGGGCAGCCCCTCAGGACACATCTCTCCTGTCTGGTGAGGAGCCCTGTGAGCTCCAGCGCGCAGCAGCGCCTGGAGAAGCCCAAGGTCTCCCCATCCGCCTGTCTGTGCTTTGCTACTTTGGAACGGGGCAAAGGAACTGGGAATAGCTGTGCTGGGAGCTGGAAATCCACGTTCACACACTACTGGGATAGCATATAACTGACAGCGAGAAGGAATCCTCTTCCAAAGAGAGAAACACTGCCATATTAGTTGGATGACTGCGCGGCACTGTCTGTGCTCCAGGCTCCGGAACGTCGCTCGTCTCCAGAGCTCGGAATGTTCCGCTCCATTTGAATCGGCCTCCCCAGGCCCTGCCCGTCGCCCGCCGGGTGGGATGCCCTGCAGCCGGGCTCTCCGCAAGCAGCCCTGTCATGTCAGCCTGGCACCATGGGGCGGAGGGCTCCGCGCTTTGCGGCTTCCCCACCGCAGTGGCTGCCAATGGGGTTTAGGGCAGGGAATAGCCCTGCGGGTGACAGCAGTGAAACGGAGCACCTGCCGCTCCGAAAGCAAGGAGCATCCTGGCTGCCTTGGATTGGCTTTGCTGGGGTTTTTTGGCATACATAAAACATATTTGTTTATGTGCAATAGTTTTTACTTCTGTGATCATAACGATCATAACCTTTTCCTTGGTGTAGGTGAGATGAGCCATTTCTTCAGGAGAAAAGGACATTTTTATGGCATCTAGAACTCTTTGTTACCTTTTTATCTAGTCATAATGTTGTAGCCATTAATTCACCTTTCCATCAGATGTCAATGGAGAAAAATGAATATTGTTTATTTAGGAAAAGCTGTACCTTCCTGGTGGGAAAAGCAGGTTGTGTGAAAATGTTTTAATCTAAATGTGACTCTCTGGCAGGAGGATCAAGCAAACACAAGAGCTGCATACTGAGTGAGAAAAAAACCTTTTTCCCCAAAGAGTTTATAGCCTAAAAAGATAAATTGGATACATCACAATTAAAAGACAGTAAGTGGAGAATCAATGTTTTAGCCTTAGGACAAATGTCTCTGCTAAATTGGGCACATTCACTAGCTGTGTGTTAGATGCAAATAGCAATGGGTAATCGAACCTCTGGAGCTTTTGCGCCACAATTTTTGTCTCGCAGATCATTATGGCACTCATCAAATCTACCCAGCAGTGTGGGGAAAGCTTTGTAAAGTGGAGCTAATTTCTGGAAGAGACCCTCCCCACACCGTGTTTATGTGCCAGCACGGCCTCAGCTGGGTTTCCCACAGCAGCGATTACCGCTCCGTAAGCTCCTGCCCTTGGAACGGGTCTGGTCATTGCCGAGGACTTCCTGCCGTAAATATTTGCACTGGGTGCTATCACGTCAGAGCGTGGGCTGCCAAGGAAACCTTCATAATGGAGCATTTTACCTCATTTCCATGTTTGTGCTGCAAGCCAGGATGTTACAAGCGAATTTGCGGGGATGAGCAGGCATATTTTTCATTCTTTCCAAAGATTGCATTTAAATTCACAGCTGCACTTTTGCTGTTGCTCTATGTCTTATTCTGTGATATGTGACTTTTAAAACCCTCTGTAATTTTAGAGCATCGCTGTGTCTGGAATAGAGCTAACATTCTGGTTTTGAGAGTGTAAGAATAAAGTTTGAGAAGCAGGGGATTAAGAGGTAGCAGAAACCTCTAGTGGGTTCTGCACACTTCAGCAGTTAAGGTAAAAAAAACTGTGTGGCAAACACAACATCAAGCTGTTGCAATTAATCACAGCAAGGATTGCAAGCCAGGTACATCTCAAACATGTGTAAGTAAGTGGTTTACCTTGCAAGGATCAGCGTTTCTGCAAAGGCATCACTTCCCCGGAGGCTACTGCCTCTGTTTGGGTGACCAGGCATAAGTGAAAGAACAGCCAGAGGATCTCCTTCACCTATCTGGAAGTGAGAAGTAGTCAGAGTAGTCAGCTCCCCCAATTTGCCACCATGCTGGCATCAAAATGCCACCAGTATCCAGCCTGCCGCCATCTGTCTCCTCCTAATCTGATTACCTGCAGAGGAGATAGAGTCATTCAGGAATGAGAAAGTTGAGGCAGAACTAGCAGGGGAAGTCATTGAAACTGGGAGTACAGTTTTTGTACAGCAGTCGAGTACAAAATGCTCTCTGCCAGGACAGCAGTGTAGAAGGGCCTCTAACAATATAAATGCTAAGAAACAATTGCTCTAGTAAGTGACTTGTGCTCATTAGCCATTCAGGGTGAAAAATTCTTAAAAAAAAAGCACTGAATCCAAACACAGTGGTGAATGGAGGGTAACTTCTGTATATCATTCTGGTCTGTTGGAAATAGCTGTCCATTTTAGAGCTTTTTTCTGATGAGATTTTGTTTGCAACAGTTGCAATGCTCCCCACATCCCACTGAACATATATACTCATGGGTTGCTGCTGTTGAATTGCAACTCCATGAAGGGGTGTTACGTGAGAATACAAGTCTTGGAATTAAAAAATATAGAGAGAGAATAACTGTAGAGTTTCTTCAGCGTTTAACAGAAGGGCCTGTATTTCATTGTTTTCCTGTAAATATTAAAGGAACAATTTGGTCTCTTGTGTATGAAGAACCTGATGTTGTCTGGAGTTATGAAGATGTAGTGCCTCACAGTGAGCTAATCAGAGGTAAAATATAGTGTTACCTCTGGGTTGGGCGTTGGCAGAGATTTTAATCTGTGCATAGGAAATACATTAGCATTTTTACATTATGGAGGTCTGTGTGCACTTATTTTGGGCTTGTTTTGAGATGTTTTAGAGAGGTGAAGTTAAAAATAGAGAGGGTTTTCACTAGTAGTCTGCTGTTTTGAGCTCCTGTTGGTAGCAGCACCCAAAGCCCCAGTCTGACCTTGGGCCCCAGGGCTCTGTGCTCTGCCAGCCGGTCCGAGAGCTCCAGTTAACAAGCGTTGTGAGAGCAGAGTTTCCTGCCAGAACTTGTCCCCATTAGCTGCAAAATGCAGGAGAATTATTTTTAGTGTGAGAGCAACACTCAACACATTCGTTACAGCTAAAGAGTGTCATGAATTCATTTTTCCACTTTGGTTTTGCTTCATTATAAAGCCATGGTAGTGTTTTACAGCCTGATTTGCAATATTCAGTTATATTCAAGCATTCCTACTCACATGAGCAGCCCCCTAATAGTTGCACAGTTGAGCCTTTCGTTCAGTATAATTACATTTTTTGGTTATGCTTTTCTATATTCTAATTAGCACTGATTTGCAGAATCTGAAGGTAAATGACATGTCCAAATTATTTCTTATCGCCACCTCAGTATCACAGGCATGTTTTAAACTCCAAATACATAAAGGACATTGTATTTACACTACTGCTACTCTCTCATGTGGAGAGTCTTCCATTTCTATGAGTTAGTGGAAGCAGAAAGCAAGGCCAGTGTGTAATTAATCTGCAACTGCAACGGAGCTCCAGTGGCTGCATTACAAATAATAACCTCTTGCTTCCTTTCTTCTGCTCGCATTTTAAATTGGGACAGTTGGCTAGAGATTTTCTTTAAAGATGAAGAAGAATCATTTGCACTGCAGGCCCCTTCTGACTGTTCCAGCTTCAGAAACGCTGGCTTAAATCGTCCTGATTCAGTAAAGCTGGGGCCACATGTTGAAATCCCTTCACCTTACTGTTAATTTTTAGGGATTTTCTTCCAAACTTGAAGATGTTTATAAAAACAGAAGAGGATTAGCAATCAGAGTCACTTCAAAATACAGTTTTCATCCAATAAATTAAAATACGCCAATAGCTAAATAGAGAGATGGCCCAGTTCTGTGCAGCTTGTGGCTTTTTTTTCCTCTCTTGAACTTGACTTTTCTACTCAGCACAGCTCCAGCTCTTACGGCCGCCAGCTTCCGTGAGGATGGACTTTCACCGCATGGGAGAACATGTCACGTCGTGAGCAGGGCTGAGCAGAGCAGATGCACGTGATACTCTTTGTGAAGGATTCCCTTTTCGTTGGTCTAGCTCAGCGGGTTGGGCCTGTGCTTTCCAGCACATAGCTGCTTGCGTTTTAGAAGTCACTTAACTCTGTAGTCTTCATCATTTCCTGACAGGTCTGGATGAAGGGGAGAGATGTAGCATATCTGTAATGAAAGGATGGGTTTTCAGATACCACCCTCTAAGATGATGGGGTTCAGGACTGGTCTGAGAATGCCTTATCATGAGAAACAGATCCAGAAACTCTTGAGTGATTCTTCTGCTCCAAACTCCCTGAATATTACACACATTTTCCCAGCCTCAGAGCCACCCGTGTGGGTGCGAGGCCGATGCGGGGGAGCGACCGAGCGCGGCTGGGCATGCTGCTGCCCTGGAGGGATGCCGGTGTCCGTGGGCACATGGAGCACGCGGCTCACGCAGCTTTGAAGCGGTTCACCCAGAGCACCAGGACAGGCAGCGGCTCTGTAAATGTTGCTGATGATACGTTGAAAACCAGTGCCCTTTTGCACCCCACAGTAATGCACTACGGAATGAAAAAACTAATCCTGTATATCAGATGCATCTCTGGCAGAGCGCCTGGCACGTGGAGTACAGTACAGCTCCATGCGGACCAGGCAGCCAGGACGCGTGTTCTCCTCTGCGCACAGGGGAGAGAGAGGGATCCACAATGGAAGTTGTGGTACTGACACCCCTAATACTTTGTTCCTACTTATGCGTCTGATAACTTCGTAATCTCCATATTTTGTGTTGCCCATCATGCCCCTGCTGTGGGTGTAGCTGCCACTGAATTAAATGGTGAAGGGAGTGCATAGGAAAGAGCTGGCATCTGTTACATTATTAAACAAACCAGTTCTTTAGGATGCATTCACCAAGCTTTTGCAGCTGTGCAGGGATGTTAGCAGGGACAGAATAAAAGGCAGGGGTAAGGCCACCATTTGCCCATCTCCTGCTAAAATGTTGCCAACTCCTTGCCCTCTCGTGGACTCCAAGCAGGCAGAACTAGCCCTGGAACTGCAGAGCAATCCCTGTGGATCACTGGACACTCTGTCTCCTTCACCTCTCCAGTCTGGGCCTCCTGCCTGCTGCCCTCATCTCCCTGCACACTGAGAAACAGTTTAAGGAAACAGGTGGGCCTTATCATGGTGAGAAACTAGTGGGGATGCACAGATTTAGCCTTCCTGGGCATCTGATCCTATATGAATTTTTAAATGTAGATTTAACGGGGCTTAATTAGCAGACTTGCAGTGCAGCGTGGAGTTGAAATGAACAAATAAAAAGGATGACAGATGGGGAACTGGAGTGACTTTATTTTAGCAGCACCGAGAAGATCATTACACAAGCCATTTATTTGTTAATGGGTTCAATACGTGTCTGGTATTTCCCAGCCACTTACTTTCCAAATGTCTCTTGTTATGGTCACATAATAGCCATGCTAATAGTCTGCACATCATATTACTGCCTGCTGCAGTTTAGTAAATTATGGAAAGCTTCTCTGTGACTGTTCAGCATGCTGTGCTAGCGTAATAATTTCTGTTCTGGTGTGCGGTGCTAACAGAGTTCTCCCCTCTGTTACATGCAGGCCTTGTGAACGCAGCATAAAGCTCATGACAGTAGTGTAGTTGTTGCTATCTCATATCAGCATAATTGGGGATGTTCTGGCCTTTTAGATGTTCATGTACTCTCTACTTCTGATAAAATCTGTGAAAAACAGGACAGCTCTTGGAGCTGTGGGGAATATTTCAAGTTTTGCTGAGGGAGGACGAGAGGAAGGAAGGCTTCAGAGCCAAGGAGCGTGCTTGGGAATGATGATGATGGACTTCTGAAGGAAGCAGCTCCTCCTTCCTCCCTGCAAGGAGTTACTTACTGAGATGAGACACAGATCACGTCTAATTGATTGTGTGCGAGGCACAAACTAAATTACGAGGGGTAATCTAGGTTACATGACCTACCTTTCCAATATGTATCAGTCCATCAGTTGCAAGAAGATTTGATTTGATGTTCCTTTACAAAACAAATGGTTTCTGCCCTTTCTTCCTGTCTTTATCAATTTGATTAGTAATTTTTAATCTTGTATGGATTGGCTGAAGCCTCACTGGATGGCTGGGAGGCCTACTAGCAGAGTTTTTGAAAGCACATTGCATTCTAGCTGTTTTTAATGTGCATTTGAGTAGCATTTAAAGACAGCAACATTTATATATGGCTTGTTCTAGATTAAAAATTTTTAATTTCCAGTGGGAAAAGAAGGAACATAAGTACAGCCAGGCTGAATTCTCTGTAAGATCTTTCAGGTACGTGCTAAGAATTAATGGTTTGTGAAGCACTTTCTAAAATGAAAGGTGTTGTCATAGCCTTTAATTTGTGAATAATTCCTATTAGCTGATGAGATAAAGCAGAGGACATGCGAGCAAATATTAGCTGTTTTGAGAAGCAGAGTTTCTGCTTGACACGTCCGTCCAGGCCGCTGAGCATACTGAGCCATGGTCATCAGATTAGAATAAAGAATAAATGACTCATGTTAGGGAAAGAATGCAAATATTAGCTGAGTGACAGCTGTTTGTGTGGATAAGCTTTGCAAAGGACTTGTATAAATTATAAAAGGTGTAGAGGGAAAGGCATGAACTTAGATAGTACTTACTCAAAGCAATGAATAAAATCCCACATGATTCTCTAAAAACTTATAAAGAACAAGGCAAAATACGCAGATGGAGCTGGGGCATTGAAAGGAACTTGTTTTATAAAACTATTGTAATATAAAACCTCTGTGATAATATGAAAATAAAGCATCAGCAATGCTAGGGAAATAAATACATCAGAATTATGAATTTATGGGCTCATTTAAAAAAATCTGAGATGTTTGTAAGAGATTAGTGATTTCTAAAAAAATGTTAGGATGCCAGAGGCTCATCTCATCTCTTGATAATGGTGATGGGTGTAACAGAATCTGCCGCTGGGTTTCCAATATTCTGCTTAGTGAAAAAAGAAGGGAAGAGAAGGCTTAAGCTGCAGAGAAGATGTTTAAAAAGATGTTGTTAAGGTTTTTAAGTCTATTGGTATAGATCATGCCAGTCTGAAAGCTAGATTCATTGAAGATAATAGAGATATTCTTGCTGATTTTGTAGGGCTTTATCTCAAAGTCTAGGTGAACTTTTCAGAAATTTAAGCTAGATATAATTTGCTTGTCATTTACATTGTGTATCTCTGTCTGACTTTTTAATTAATCTTATTGTGCTGTAAGCATGACACTTTTTTATTTAGAGTATAATGCAAATCATCTAGAAGACAGGGGGAAAGTTAAACCTTCTGCAGAAAGGGGTGAAGGGGACTTACCTTCAGTCTGTCTCTTGGGACTCTTACTGTGCAGCCTCAGATGCCCTCTGCGCTGTCTTGCCATCACAACTGTAGCTTGCAGGTTTATAGATGCGAGGGAAATGTCTAGGACAGAGAGATAAGAAATGAACTGAGTATATCACTGGTGATTTTAATGTGCAAAAAAAACCCCAAAGAAACAGAGATTCAATGTACGGTTGAAAAGACTTGAGAAGTTCTTAGCCAGAAGTGTTAAAAGGTCTCTAGACACCCACAACTGAAGCAATTGGAAGATGTAATGGAATCAGGTACTCCTAAGCTAAGGAGTACTTCATTCCTATGGCCAGCTGGAGAGCTGATGTAGTCGAAGGAAAACAGGCAAACAGGTACAAGAGCTTTTCTTGTACCTGTATACATTGCTTGTAGCGTGAATACAAATCAAGGTCTGAACTTCAGCTTTGGTTGGGAGCTCCCTGCCCAGACTCTTACTCCTGCCTTTCAGCAGGTGACACATCCAAACGTGGTTGTTTTAAGGCATAGAGGGAAAGACAGACATCATTAAACTGGCCTCAGCTAGACCTGTATCCTGCACTGAACCCCTGTGGGTAGACATGGTTCTACAGTGAAATTTTATCTCTGCTGGAGCTGACAGATGCCATTGACTTTGGTCCTGCAAGTCCATGGAATGAGTTGCAGGGCGACTAAACAGGAGAGGAAACAGGATGGGAAAGGAGAGCGGCAGTGGGACAGCAGCTGTCTGCAGACAGCAGAGATGACTGCAAGGTGAAGTGACGTGAAATACTGAAATGTTGGGACAAAATTTATAGGTTCTTTAGATGATAATGCTGTAAGAATATGGAAAAGGAGCAGATGTTGACACAAAGCCAAAAAGTTGTTAAATGGCCGCACCTCTCATCACTGCCTGCAGATATCTGTCCTAGCAGTGTAGTGTGTGTGTTTGTGTATTTATATCAATTTGCACGAACACGCAAGCCCTGTCATAGTTACAACATCCTTTCCACCTACTTCTTTCTTTGGCCTCTCCTATGTTTTATACTCTTAGTTTTCACATGTATATTTCCGTTTTTTTCTGCCAGTAATTCAGTCCTAGGTTCATGTTTTGTTTGAAACTTGAGTATCTTGTTTTGCCTTCAGTAAAACAGTTTGCTTATAGTTCTCATAAAACTCAGATGATACAAGAAAAGAAGTGTTACATTATGTGGAGAAAGGTGATGATCAGAAACAGCTTAAAAGAAGAAGAAGGATTACAATTTATATTCATGAAGAATCAGAGTGAAAGCTTCACGGTTACGTTTTAGGTTTGCATTTCCTGGTTTCTAAGAGCTTGCCAGGATAATCATGTTCTCTTAACATATTTTTGATGATGAAATGCCATTATATAATATTGTTTTATACTTTTATAAATCATCTTGGCTGTAATTATTACTTGTATGAGAGATTAAGAGCACAAGAAGCTCCACTGGGGAAATGGATGTAGGTCAGTATGTTATACCTCAGCATACGTGCATAGGATTTTTTTTTTTAATAGAGTTCTGAATTCTCTGTTCATTTTTAATTCTGGAATCTCCTGAGAAACATTTCTCCACTTATATTGACCATCTGTCTGTTTTTCCCAGCTAGCTGGCTGAGTTCTCAGACAGGGACATTCCGTGTGTGCGGAAAGCAGCACGCCATCCTCCCTGCCTCAAATCTCCAGTGTAAAAGCAGGCTTAAATTTTGGTGACTGCAAAATCTGATTGAAAGCAACTAAGATATTTTGGTGCAGCTCCTTTTTAGCTCAGTGGATCTGATTCCTATTTACACTGAGGTCTTCTCTACACTTCAGGCAATGCAATTGGATTTTATGAGGAATATAAGAATAAATCACATCAATTAGATCACATGTTGATAGTCTTTGCAAAGAGCTACCAGTGTTACTCGTATTGGCTACCTAAGCCTGGACAAGAGCTAAACCTGCGGTGACCTCACAACATTTTGAACAGACTATCTTATTTCAGGTGTTTCAGCACGTTTATGAGCTGTTGTCTGGCAGACCAGGACAGTAACTGGTCTTTGGTGATCCCCGAGGTGAAATCTTTGAAGGCTGCTAATGTCTGTTGCCACAGGGCTGGCTGAGCCGTTGGGGACAATGGAGGTACTGCCAGAAAGGGCTGCAGGTGCCTGTAGGCATCAGGAAACCTTGGTTTTAGTAGCAGCCCACTTGTTTCTCCCATTCCTCCCAGCAAGATCTAAGCTATCGCAGCCACTTGGCACATGTGAAAGCTGCCAGCTGTGCTGGTCACTTGGAGACCTCCTCTTCTGCGGCAGTGAGGAGCGTGGCAGTGCCTGAGGCCCAGCTTGGCATGCTGCTCCGACGCTGCCTTCCCACGCAGTGGCACCCTGTGGGTCTTCAGGCCTCCTGGAGCTGCTGCTCCTGAGAGTTTCCACCTCTGCTGTTCAGTTGTGTCCTGGAGGGGCAGGAAGGAGGGGGAGGCTGCCAGATCTCTGCCTCGTGGCAGCCTCACTGGCTACTGCGAGTGACATGTCGCTGGCACAGAGGAATAGGGCCCTTCTGAGCCCCAGCGTCCGGGGCTCTGTGGTGCTGCTCTTGTGGCAGAGGAGCAAATAATGCTGTGAAGTCAGCGGCAAAGCTCTTGCCACTAACAAAGGGGTTCGATTTGACCTCGAGATTCAGCAATCCTTGCTCACGTCTCGCTGGCTGATTTTTAGCAGCCCAGTCTTGTCCAAAAGGGGAGGGGAAAAGTTGCGTTTCTTGTAAGCTCCTTTCCAGGTGGTTAAAGTGACATGTTCCAAGAGGATCAGACCTGTTCCGTGTACCCCAAAGTTTTGTTGTCAGGGAAGGAAACAGCAGAGTGAACCTGGCCTCATCCCAGACCACTCGTGGTCACCACAGCCTCCAGCCCCTGCAGTGCCTGCAGCTCTGCACTCCTCCACTTTCCCCTTCTCTCTTCCCTCCGTAGAGCCATGGATAAGTGAACTTGGCAGCTGCCTCTGTAATAAGTGGCTGCCTGCTAGGTAGAGGGCAGGAATGTCCCTGGTGGGGAAGGAGAGATGTTTTACTTGGAAGATACCAGCCTTCAGGTGAGCGTGGTTGGCAGAGGAAGGCATCTGAGAATGGAGGCCCTGTGGTGCTGTGGAGTGTTGTCATCTCCATGAGTATTATTCCTTGGCACGGGGATGAGGGTGATGTGGGTGGTTTGATGGTGTGGGGTATCACCCTGTTAGATGCCACGCTCCATTCCACCAGAAGAGTTTCACAGGGTTAACTGAAAAGTTTGAAGCTAATTTTGCACAGATTTACACTGCAACAGAAAACACCTCTATTGCTCATAGGACATGATTTATTTATTAGCATATACAAGAATTAAATCATTATGCATGCGATAGCTAATGATTTCTCTGTACTGACAGCACTCCTGCATTTAGTTGATGTCCTTTCCCCCTCCTGTCATATTTAATGACTTTACATGTAGAAGTCTTTTGCATCCAATATTCATCAGGTGAAATCCTTCCTGAGGCTTTCCATGATATCTAAATTACTGTAACAAATTCAACTGTTATCAGAGATTGGATTTCTCTGTGTTTTTCCCCCAAAGTCTGTAGCATATCTCAAGGTTACTGTAATATCCAGCCATAGTCATTGTTAGGATGAGTCTGGTGTCTGTCTTTCCCTCTGGTTGGTCTGTGCTGTTATGTATGAGGAGTGGATGAGAGAGCTGGGCTTGTTCAGTCTTCAGAGAAGTCTTAGCTGGGATGTCACTTATGGCTTTAGTGGGAGGATGTAGAGAAGGACTCAAGACTCTTCTCGTAATTCATGGTGAAATGAAAGAGGCCATGGACACAAGTTACAACAAGGAAACTGTGGTTGGATATTAGGATTTTGTTGGGTTGGTTGGTTAATTGGTTGGTTGTGTTTTGCCATGAACATTTTGTCTAGTAGACAAATACTAGAATGCGTTGCCCAGAGAGGTTGGTGGGTCCTTGGAGATACTCAAAATGTGGCCATGTAGGGCCCTGAGTATCCTGATCAAAACCTGATCCTACTTTGGCTGCAGGGTTAGACCAAATGACCTCCAGAGATCTCTTCCAACACAGGTTTTTCTATGGCAGTGTGATTATGATAGGATAAGATTAAGATAGCTAAGTGTTTTCTCATAGGTATGATGCACAAGATATGCCAAAAGATACACAGGAGAAACACTGAGTTTGAATGAGACTGCATTAATAGATACCATAAACATAAAGGTTTTTTACTTCTCTCATCTCTTCTATGCCATCATAGCTGGAAAAAAATGTGTTCTGTGGAGTGTAAATGTTTTATTAGTAATTTGGCAAGATTGAGGGGCATTTGCAGCAGCAGACATATTTCTTTATTTATTAAATCAGGTGATAAGTCTCTGCAGTCACCTCATTTCTGCCTAAAGCAGGACCCAAGGTTGAAAGTAAAGGGCCTGTAATTCACCTCTGGGAAAAAAAAAAAAAATAGACCTTCATAGTGAATTGATATTTGGGGCATTCATTTAGAGGAATGGGCCCTGTTCACTGATTTGCTGCTGCTTTTATGGCATAAGGGGTCATTGGCTGGATTCCCTGGGCCAGGCTCTATGAGAGCAGGATTAATGCACTGAGCCATTGCTCAAAAACAGCTCACCTGAAGAATATGGTTGTCTCTTACAGCCATGAGCATTACTCATCTGTGTCCTTGTCCCAACCAAACCACCTTAGAGGACTGAGGAGCCTCTAAAACTCTTAAATAAAGACTGCCTGGAAGCTCCAAGTGCTGCTGTAATGCAGTTTCTGAAGATGGCATGGGTATGTCACAGCATCGACTGTTTCCACAATATATGCCCTACATTTTGATCTCTCTCATCACTTTGCAGTTCAGAGAGAGAGAAAAAAAGACACTAGTGGCAATTTTTAAATTCTTAATAGAAGAAAAATATTTTCTTGAAAAGGTTGAATTTATCATCTGTGGAGGCAAATTTTATGCAGAACTGTAGGATGTGAATAGTGCCCACTGGGCCTGTCTTGCTTGTCAAGCTGGAGCTCCCAGTTTTTTCAGGGTGTGTAGGTGCTTGGGTTCACTCTTCCTCAGAGGATAATATTTACAGGCAGTTTTTGCTGTCAGTGCTTAAGCACATGAGTGCTCTGTGTATGGAGCTGTTAAATTTATAGCACTGATCTTGTCCAGCATTAAGGCAGTTGGGTGCAAATCTGATGTAACTTAGATTTCCTTGGAGTCTTTCTTTTCCAGGATAATGGTGTCTCTGGAGAGCAGAGAGCTGTTTAGTAACTGCAAAGAACCTTTTTTCCCTCCTAACTGGAGCAGAGGAAGTGGAAAGCAAGAGCCTTTTGTATAAGTAAAAATTTGGTTTGCACACTGGGGCTATAAACAACTATCATCTTTTGGACTGCTTAAACTTGTGGAGAGACTTGTTAATGCTCCAAGGCCCATGAACATCAAATAGTGTAGCCAACGTGAGCATCTGGTGAGACACACTGCAGAAAGCAGTTCTCCCAGAAGTTTGCTACACATCCAGGAAAAGTTACTGTGAATTAGATATAAAGCAGCAGCCACCTCCGGAAGATCAGCCCGTGCGCTATTAGCATGCATGTGTGGTTGTAATCAAGTACCCGAGACCAAGAATTTACTTACATGTATTTTCAGAAAGGCAAGGAAGATGGACGTCTCTAATCCCAGCTTTTCCTCTGCCGCCAAAGGATAGCTGTTGTCTATTAGGCAGAACTGTTGAAACAGTAAAAAGGTGGAATCTAATAAAACTTGGGAAGCAAAAAAATTAGACTCTGTGGGAGGCGCTGATTTGTTGCCTTCATTTTGTTTATTTGAAAGTGGTTGCTCATAATGTCCCACTTTTGAAACTGCTGGTTATGCTGAGACGGCATCCCACCTGCATAGGGCGTATGGGCTATATGAGGTACCTCATGTCAATGTGGAGACCTGGCCCACCTGGTACCTGCTGTCATTGAACTCCCCGTTGTCATCAGCCTGTGGATAGTTGAAGACTTCACCGATGACACCAAACGGCAAATTTGGTCTACAGTTTAATTTGAGTTCATTATCTTGAATCATTTGAAAGAATTCATAACATTTTCAATGAGTTAAAAAAAAGGCTTGCTTGCCTACTTGTTAGCTAACGTTTTTAAAGGTTTCTAGAAGAGATGCTTGTGGAGCTAAAAGCTTCTATCATCTCCTTGGAAAAAAAATGAAATGATCAATAAACATTGCTAAAAGATGCAGCAAAAGCAACTTCTGCAGATATGTGGCTATTTCCACATGCCTGCCAAAGGAAAAATCTCCCTTTGCTTAGGGAACAGCGTTCACAAAGCCCAGGATCATAAGGCTAGAGCAGAACTGACCGCCACACAGCAGGAAAACTGCGTGTGGCTGCAGTCCTTCGGGGACCCAGCAGGGACTTGGACTCTGCTCCAAGGCGGGGAAATCGGCTGCCTGCTCTTTGGAACCACCTGATAGAAAAACAGCAGGGCCCTGGCTTAACAAGCTAACAGGATAAGCGGAATATATTGCATTCAAGAGCGAGATTAATTCTGTTAGCAGAGTGAGGGTTGTAGCTGAAACATTACCACTAATTAGTGCTAGGTTTTTGAAGTGGTGCCATAATTTCGAAGTGGAGCCATCATTCTCTCAGCTCTCGCCTTCTTCTTTCCATGAATCTCTTCCTTATATCCCAGCGCACTCTGCGGTCCGAGATGCAGAGGAAGTCGAGTGATGGGGAGGAAGGAAGGACTTTCTAAGTCCATATTTATTTAATCAGGTTTTTTTCCCCTAAAACTATTCCTTTTTTAAAGCCAGCACTGCTTCTACTGTCCCCACTGTCTTCTACTTGCTCAGAGGTTTGCCTTAATATTAAGATTTCAGTGAAATCAAAAGGCAGCTGAACTAGGTTAGAAGAGAAAAAAAAATGAGGAAGGCTTCTTGGCACCTGTGTCATGTACATTGCTCTGCCAAAGTGAGAGCTGGAAGCTGATTTAAAAGGACGTCAGGAAAGCAGTGCAGAGCAGACACGAGTGCGCTCCCCTGAGCCTGCCAACCTGGGGAGCTTTGGAGCTGCCCTGTTCCTCAGGGGAATGGAGATGCACAGAGAGGGAGGCAGGCAGAGCACGGCACTTCAGCTTCCTCTTCCACTCCTGACTCCTGAGGTCAGGCCATTAACCCTGTTTATTTTATTTCAAATCTGCAGACAAGTTAATCCTTTTGATAAGCAGAGAACTGAGAACTGGAGGCTGAGCCAAGCATGGCACCAGCAGTTACTGGACAGCCTCTCCTGCTGCCTTTGGAGCAGCGTAGCTTTAGCTCTGACACATCTGGCACTAGTGCTCTTTTCTTTGGCTGATGCACCAGTTAGGACTGAGCAAAGGCCATTTTTTCACTGGTGATTTGATCCAAAATAGGCTACAATGCAAAAATCCAAAATGCAAAGAGCATTTTTATCTGGACTCCTGATTTTCAATCTTAAACCTGACATATACAAATAAAAATATGTTTTGCTACTTTACTTTTGTATTCTTAGCCCTTTTTCACTGTGGCCTTCCAGCTTTCATACAGATTGTATGGTACTGCTTGGAAGTGCGAGTCCCTCTTAATACTTTGGTATGTTCTTAGAACTGCTTTTTGTTAAAAGACTTAATAAAAGAATCATCTTGTTAATAGATAGTATGTTCTAGGCTTGTGCTATGCCAATTTACAGTGTCTGGGTATTTAATCTACATGAAATAGTACTACAGTTACAATCTGTGCTATCGATGTAAAATATTCTAGATTTTAATTAACACTGGAAATGTGTAGGCTTAATATGTAGATCACTTCCAGACTGTTTACCATAGGAGGAGTCATCACGTGCAAACAGCTAGTGTCTAATGGCTCTGTGCCACATTTTAAGTGCAAGGACTGGGTTATGTGAGATAATCTGCGTCAGTTATGCTCATTAAAAGATAGCAAGATTTACAGCAGAAGCTACTGAAGTAATTTGAAGCAAAATCTGGCTATCAGTGAAAAGTAAAATTTCTTAAACCTGCGGTTTCTTGTACTTGCAAAGAAGAGAATTTGCTTCATTTTAATCCCTTTGTCTGTGTGGCCCCAAATGGCCCTTTCAGAGAGGAAAGTGTGCTCCTTAATGATAAGACTGAGGCGTAGCTGTGCCTTGCTTTCTGTGTGTGGGTAAAGGAGCACATCCTTGCGTGTGCCAGCTCTGCGTGTCTAGATATGGTAGAGACATGCAGTAAAAACGCATTAATCCTGTTACATATCAGCAGGACTGTTCCAGTAGTGAGGCTGGGCTGTGCAATACCGCAGCCTGCTAAAAGGATCGTTGCGACCCACGCAGGGCCTGCTGAGCAGCACGTGGGCTGCGCGCGGCAGGGTTTTCCCTTCACAGATACTTGGCACGGCTACAGTCAACTCTGCTGCCTAAAAGCAGATTATCTCAGGCAGGACCAGGCAGAAGTGGTTCCAGGCTCTCCCCAGCCGGAGCTCACAGTGTCCTTGTGTCCCAGAGCATTTCTCTCGCCACGGCCTCATGGGATGGGGAGGCTGAGCCTGTGCTGGGTTGTGGAGGTCAGTCCAGTTGCAGGAGGAGGAACCTTGTCCTTGTTACTCTCTATGTATCTGTATAGACCAGTGAAGGGAAAGGTGTTTTAGGAGATATTTGGAGTTTCTTGGCCCCTCACTAGACAAATTACCACCGATGCACATGGAGTTTTGTGTCAGTAAGAGGTGATGGACGTAGTACTCTGCGGTTTCTAAAGGTTTTTATTTCTATAACACAGACTGTGGCAGAGAAGGAGTCCCAAGAGCTCCATTTGCAAGTGTGTAGCCTACATTCCTGCTCATTCCAGGTGACACGGCATCATCCCAGCATTTGCAGGAACTACTCACAAGGAAAGAAGAAATATTATTTTTGGCTTTCCATCATCTCATTCCGTCTGCTTTTTTTCTCTCTACTGAAAGAAGGAAAAACAAAACCAAATACGGACCTTTTCCAGAATTGAGCAAGTCCTGAGGGGCTTGGATCTGACCTCAGGTATCTCAGATTTTACTGCTAGCCATGAGCTGCTCTGGAGACTGTGAGTGGTGCGTGCTTCAGAGGTTGGGAAAGCCTATAGTAGACCAGTGAAAAAGGTCATTTAGGTAGGGTGTGTATACTGGAGAATATTTAAGAATAAATACTGATACTTCCTTTAACTGTTTGAGTTCACATATTCCTATCATGGCAGTGACGGTTCTCATTAAGCAAGGAGAAGGAAGGAAGGCTTGAACAGAGTTCAGGGGATGTGTAGTCTGAGAAATTCATGTAGGCTTGAATTTGCATCTGAAGTCCCTCGCACTTAAAAAAAATTGTAAATTAATTTAGTATGAGCTCTCATTTCCAAGATATAAGGAGCAGTGAAGTTGTAGAGGGCAAATTACATTTCATCATTTTCATCCAAAGACATCAGTCTAGAATAACAAGTGATGAAATGAATGTTATTTTTCTGTTGTTGTCTAGATAGGTTTTAACTGACAGTGGAGAAGACAGATCTTTTTACCTCCCTATGACCAAATTCAAATTGCAATAACAAACTGCAGATGTAATTGCATTGCTGTCACAGAATCAGTCTGGATTTCTTCTACTGTGAATGACAAGAAGGAAGACCATGACTGGTGCGCTTGTTCATCTCAAGCTGCAAAACTCTAAATTCCAGTGAGAGCGGTTTTAGTGATAAATAGGGAGCATGTACTCAGCTTCATCCTGTACCATACAGAAAGCTTTTAGCCTGCTCCTCACTATTGTCATATGACAATACAGACAATACAGACACCAGTACAGGCTGGGGACCGACCTGCTGGAGAGCAGCTCTGCCGAGAAGGACCTGCGAGTCATGGTGGACGACAGGTTGACCATGAGGCAGCAGTGTGCCCTCGTGGCCAAGAAGGCCAATGGGGTCCTGGGGTGCATTAAGAGGAGTGTCTCCAGCAGGTCGAGAGAGGGGATCCTGCCCCTCTGCTCAGCCCTGGTGAGGCCACATCTGGAGGATTGTGTCCAATTCTGGGCCCCCCAGTACAAGAGGGATGTGGAGCTGCTGGAGAGAGTCCAGCGCAGGGCGACGAGGATGATCAGGGACCTGGAACATCTGCCCTATGAGGAGAGGCTGAGGAAGCTGGGCTTGTTCAGCCTGGAGAAGAGAAGGCTGAGAGGGGGCCTGATCAGTGTCTATAAGTACCTCACGGAGGCAGTGAGGAGGATGGGGCCGGCCTCTTTTCATTGGTGACCACCGATAGAACTAAAGGAAACGGCCACAAACTGAAACACCAAAAGTTCCACAGGACCTTAAGGAAAAATTTCTTGACGGTGAGGGTGACAGAGCCCTGGAACGGGCGGCCCAGAGAGGCTGTGGAGTCTCCTTCTGTGGAGATCTTCAAGACCCGCTTGGATGCAGTCCTGTGCCATGTGCTCTGGGTGGCACTGCGTGTGCAGGGGGGCTGGACTAGATGACCCCTAGAGGTCCCTTCCAACCTTAGGCATTCTGTGATTAGAAAGTGATGAATCTGAACAGGAGCGAATAGTTTTTTCTTTTTAACCTGCAAGCTTGCACTTATACTGGGAGACTCTTTTTTCATTGTTTTTAATGTTCCTGAGCTGTTTGCTTTCATCCTGAAAGCCTTACCTTCACTAGACGGAAGTGCAAACAAAATGACCTTATCTTGTCAAAAAACTGAGGAGAAAATCTTCGCGTACTCAGCTTTCTTCACATAGTGAGCTAAATCAAGCCACGCTATTGCTCTATCCGTCCTCCTTCCCCAGTGTTCCGACTTTTTGAAACATCAATATTAAAGTAAAATTACTCTCCCGACCTTCATGATACCCAGGCATAATTTCTTCCTTCGAGAAAGGTGTTACTGCGCAACATGGGAGGCATTCCCGGGGGCTGTACTTCAGGAGCGAAGGTGGACCCATTGCCACCATTACTATGGTGTGCTAGCCAAGGGTCAGAGCTGGGGGACATGTTACCTTGTAACTGGAATACCGAAGCAAATCACATATATATATAGGTTTGGGATGGTAGACCTGTGTAGGGGGTATTCAGATGAGGAACGAGGCACATAGGAAGTGTTACAACTAGGATCTTGGTTGGGGGAAATGGGGTGGGAAGGAGAAGACAGGGAGGTGACTGTGACATTCACATGCTGAGGTCTTTAATGACCTATTGATTCTGTTGGCGTGTGCCCCCATCCCCACCAACCTCACTACATTGCTTTCCTTCATTTTTTTTTTTTTCCTTTGCTTTCCTCTGGACTGTGGTAAAATTGGAAATATTTCAAAAGAGTGTGCAGGTGTGTTTAAAGTTATTAAAGTTAAATGCTAAACATTACCAAAATGAACCTATTGTGTCTCAGGAAGCTGTTCTGGAGTGAACTAAGGAGCCTGTAATTCAGTTAGGCAGTGCTCCTTTTGAGCCCCGCTTGCACACTGCAGCTTCAGACAGTGCTGAGGAAGCAGGAGTCGGCTGCTGCCGGCAGCTGTGTGCTTGACTCATCGCACCAATATCCGTGGGAGTATCCTGGCTGCTGAACGCCTCGTATCAGGAGATGCTTGTGAGGCTTGGTTTGTATTCATGGTAATGCTCGACCTTTCTTGACCTTTGGAAAAATCCTCCTAAAATCCTTCAAAAGTATGAGCTAGATTACAGGAAATGCTGTGTGTTTCGTGCATATCCCATATGCCGTGATATACTGAAATAGAGCACAATTGGAAAAGATCTGATATTGTTTTCCTTGTGGATTCTTTTTTAATTAGAAAGTGCCAGAAAGCATGATATCTGTAGGTGATAATCAGCCCTGTTTTATCCTCGCTCAGAGTCAATGTTAGGAAGGGGTTTGTAGTAACTTGATTTCTGTGGGTAGGAATCCCTGGCATTTTAAAAACATGTGGAATAGGGATTGGCAGTATCTGCTGCTGTTGTTAGTTCTTGTTCACAGCTGTGTTATATTCTTTAGAGACAAGGCGGTGAGGTAGAATCGCTAGAGAAAAGCGAGGTTTCTCCTGGGTTTGTGGAGCGCTGCTCCATCAGCAAGCTGAAGAAAAGCCACAGCATAGAGGGAGAAGCCAGTGGTTCAAGGAGAGCTTGCAGGCAACAGCAGATAGCAGAAAGCCAGGTTAAGGCACCCAAAGGTCTGCACACTGTCTGCTACAACCAGGAAAGTTGCTAACATTAGTTCTTGGAATACGGAAAACTAGGGTTAGGAAAATGATGTCAAAATTTCAGAAGCATCAAATCATGTCAGAACTGTTTCCCATTGAAAGCCAAAGGGAATATTTATAAACACCCAAATCATTTAAGAACTGAGTCTCACGTAATTCATGGATGCTGTGTCTATATGGTGAAAACCAGGAGCTTTTACCAGGCCTTGGGTACAGATGTGCACAGCAGCCTCATCCCACAAGTTGGTGTTTGCAGAACCCATCAGTTGCACCCCAGTCTGTTCAAAACATCAACTAATAAACTATTACTATTGATTGGTGTTAGAACTAGGAACCCTGGAAAAATGTTTAAGGACTGAAAAAAAAAGAGCACGTTTTGCCATACCTGCATATGAGATCAGCTGGCCCCAGTCATTGTCCTGGACAAAATCATGAAGAGCTGAAGAGTAGCAAGTACAAAAGGAGAATGCCAGTTAGCGTAGTAGTGTGAAAAGTATGTTTTTATGAGGAATTTTTTTATCATTTCTTGGTGTGATTATGGCTTTGGATGATAAAAGGTAACTGGGTTCTTATCATGATATTCACAGAATGCACTACAAATCTCAAAGACACACATAATATTCTGATGTAAACTCTTTTCAGAAATCAGTGGTGACTTTAATAAGTAGATTGAAATCTGGTTAATTGAGAAGTCCCAAACCGTAATTGCAGTTAATTAGTTGTGATTTAAGAGGGCGTTTGTTCTTGATGCCACTCTCTTCAGTAGCCCCTTTTCTTTTTACATAATCTGCGAGAAACAAACTGATGGTGATGAAAAGTCAAGCCCAGCAGAGGCCATTTTTTAAATGGCACCCAAATCCACCCTGCCTGTTTTTAAATCCATCTAACTAGGCTGCACCAGGTTTGGAGCTCTCTGTGGCAAAGAACAGCTATTTTCCTAAGTTAGGCTTTAATGCACAATATTTAACACACTGAGCAGTGAGTCATGGCTGAGTGGGACGTTAGTTATGTTTGCCTGGCAGAAGGTGGAGCTTCGCTGTCTGAGAGTACTTTTTTGTCTGAAAACCGCACAGCCAAACGGGTGTGGAGCTGCAGCCCGCCTGGAGCAGAGCAGCACCAGCTCCACGGCTGGAGTGCGGCCCGCGGCTCCGGTGGCGCCTCCGGCCGTGCTCTGCTCCCTCGGCTGCTGGAGCCTCCCAGCTGCCACAGCAGGGCCTTGGGGAGCCGGTGGGGACCAGGGGACTCACTGGGACGGGAGCACTGCAAGTAGCCTGGGTGCTAATTCACACCCAGCAACTGCAGCCCATCAAGACACTCGTTAAGATGAAGCTTCTCATTAAAACCCACAAAGTGGGCCTGACACCCCGTCTTTGGAGCGAGCATAAGGACCGCCTGTTGATAGAAGGGATAATGGGTACAAACTGAAACATGGGAAATTCCACCTCCATGTGAGGAAGAACTTCTTTCCTGTGAGGGTGCCTCAGCCCTGACACAGGCTGCCCATAGAGGCTGTGGAGTCTCCCTCCCTGGAGATCTTCAAGACCCACCTGGGTGTGACCAGCTGCCCTGTGCTCTGGGTGTCCCTGCTGGAGCAGGGGTTGGACTAGGTGATCTCTAGAGGGCCCTTCCGACCTCAGCCCTTCTGTGACTCTATGATACCCTTTTCAGATTCACCCTCAGTATTTGTTATTAGCAGCATTCACCCTTGCAGTGGGCACAGGATATTAGTGAGTCCTGCAAGCTGTGTTTCTCACATGCATGCAGCACATTTCCTGGAACCAGAATTTCTACTCTACTAACAGCAGTTTACAAATACAGCAGTTATTATTAGCGGTGAGAGCCACATCCCCGTACTTATGTGCTACCTGCATCCCTTGCTTAATAAACAGTTCCTGTTTGGGTGTGGAATTGCTATATTTAAAATTAGAGAAGTATTTTTCAATTATTATGTTTTCACAAGGAAATTTTTGCAAGAAGGTTTCGCTAGTGGCCTAAATCATTTCCTGGATAAAAACGTGGTGTTCGTTAATAGTCCTCTTATAGATTCTTTTTTGACTACGCTGTAAAAAAAGAGTTACTAAGCAGTATGTCTGTTCAAGGGCTGAGACTCCTCTCTCTGATCAATATTCTTCTTCCTGCAGATTTTTAAAAGCATTACCAATGAAGATTCAATCCAGGGACAAGGAAGTCGGAGACTGATAAGTTTTTCACTGTCAGGTAAGTCAATGTTGATGTGAAGGTTTAAAGTCCAGAGAGCAGGAAATAAACTATTAGAACCCTTCTGTTTACCTATGTACTATATGCACATATGGGTATATACATGTACATGCATGCTTTTATGACTGTTGCTCTAGCAGTGGCATTGAGATAGAGAACTAATATGTGTCCTATGATTATTGCCCCATCCTCTTCCTTCAGGAGGAAATGTTATGTGCTGAAGCTCCTTACTCAAGTAGAGTTTTGGGGTCAGATTTACTTTAGGCAAAGATCTTTCTGTTCATGGTTAAGTGTGATGCTGTGTATTTAGGTCAGAGAAAGCAAAATCAAAGACCTGCACTTTGCTTGGAGCAGAAGGTGCCTGATTTGTGGCAGTCCTCTGTTTCTTGGAGAAGACTTTTCACAGTTTTAGTCTGGACCTGAGACAGATACACATTCCCTAAATACAAGTTTGTTTTTATTTTTCTGCTATGACTGTCAGGCTTTTCGAGCCCATATACCACTATTACTCCTCTAAAGCCAGTGTTCACCCTCATTACTGACTTTAAAGGCTTAAAATGGTTCCATGAAGCAACCATGGACTATTTGGTGTAGCCTTGGTGACAACAATGTGGAAATCACCACTATACAAAATTCAGTTTGTTGAAAGAGAGTTATTAGGAACAAGATTCTCGTTTCGGAGTTTTGTCCTACTTGAGTGTTTTCCATGTTTTTAGAACCTGGAAGACAAGGACTAAGGAGCTGAACTAGATGTGAAAAATCCTTGGGAAAGCAGTATAGGCAAAAGAGAATATTTTTGATATACTTTAGTTATCCTAGTTTGGAACTTTTACATTCATAGACTGTAAAAAGACCTACACTCAGACAAGCATCACATTTATAAGATTGCCTTGTCAGTATGATTATTTTAAGCTTTGTTCTAACTTCTGTTGAGGTCAGCTAGAACTTTGTGCGTCTTTCTTGTGAAACCTGCATGTTAATGTTTTTTCAAAATAGGTTCCCCACTGCCGTTCTATGGAGGTTATATATGCTGTATGGCAATTTGGACTGAGGTTAGATGGGGCTCTTTGAACACACAGTTATTTTTGCTATGTGGGATACTGGGCATCCAGCCTTTCACACTGATTTGTTAAAAAAACCCCACAGATTTAGCTCTATAGGAATAAAGAAGTAGAATTAATATAAAAATAAAAAATCTTAAATACTCACAATGCTTAAACATGACAAAATATTGGACAGAATTGGCATCACTTTCCCATTCTTTCTAATTCCTTGGCCTAGTAGTCTAAGACATGTTAAGAGTTATAATTTGTGAGACTTCTAAAGCGTATGACCTCAGTGAGACCTTTTATAAAACCAAACCATCTAATTTACAGCTTAATTCAAAGTACATAAGGGCCATGACACATAGTACATTGGGAATATCTTATTCTAGTGGTTAAACAGCAATTCATTTGCATTTGTATCACATCCATATTAATAGCATGGTCATGGCCAGATATTTGTAGAGCCTTGAGCATACAGTTATTTTATCAAAATCTTTGGTATCAAAAGTACTCAACTCTACCCTTTTTTTCCTGAGAGCCTAAACTTGAGGCATTTCAGTTAAACAGATTAACACATCACAAGGATGTTTTTATTGCCTTCTTATCTAATAAACAACAAAAAAATTGTCAAATTACAGCTATTCCTTGTGTCTGTAATACCAGCTAGTAAAACTCAGACCAAGCTGGATCTTCCCAAGGCATAGAATGAGGTAGGAATCCTTTCTCCCTATGCCACTGTAGTAACAAAAAACAAACTATTGTCACAAGTAGACCATTCCTCCTCACTTTCTGTCCTTACATATTAGCATACTTGCACTATCACTGCCATTAATTAAATTTTTTGTCCCCAAATTATGAGGTATAGTTTTTTTTTGTTTGATGGTTTGTTTTTGATTTTAACTAATTTTAAGGCCATTAGTCTTCACCTGGGGACAACTGGGTGTTGCACCAACAAAGCCATGCTGCCTCAGACAGTATTTCATCTAGACTGTGTAAGGAAAGCTATGTTTTTTATTTTATTAATACTGTAAGAGACAAAGTTGATAGAACGGGAGAAAAAAGTCTAGGAGTAGGCCAAATTCCCCAACCTGCAAAAGAGGCCATGATCTTCTTTGCTATACTTGCCTTGAAAAGAGTTTCTCTGTAGATGTTTGTGGCAGAACTGTTTGTTCCTTCTGCAGGGCTTTTGTTTGTTTTTTTCAGAAACAGCTTGGACAACATCATACAGGTTTCATTGCAAGTTTTGCCTGAGGAAAGATTGCTAGATTGGATAAAAATGTTAACCAAAAAAAAAAAAAAAAAGCATAAATCAATGCTTCAGGGCAAAAGGAAATGACTAACTTTTTGAGAACAGAAAGATGAGAGTTTTTATTACTTTGGAGGGAGATTTGTCTTCTGAGTATTTGCTTCTTGGGGGACTGGAAGTTGGTCCTGTGAAAGGTTAGTTCAGATTAATAGGTTCATTAAGAACACTGATTGCAAAGAAGATAATTTCCCCATGATTAGGCTTCTTAATCTTTTATATGATGACTGTATTATTAGAGCTTTCATTATTTAAAATGGTAGAAGAAGTATTATAAGCGTAATTTAGTTAGATTTAATGTAAACTTTAAAGAAAACTATACAGCTACTTGTCATTTACTTTCCCACATGACTTTGCTGCTGTTACCATGAAATGTCAGGTTTTGGACAAGGTGACTGAAAGTGTTAGAGCTCTCTTGCATGAAATACGGAAAGACGAAATGTGCTAAGGTTCCCAAGATGTACCAGCCACTCCACTCCACTGAAAGGTCATCGTTTAGCGCCAGTAAAATACATTTGCTGAAAGTCCTTGAACTCATTCTTTTGACTAGTGTAGATACAAAATGTTATCATGAGTTCTGCATGACATGCTTCCTGCATTTGTCCTTTCACAGTTTCACTCCACTGCTCCTTGTAAGAAGCTATATATTGTGTTAAATAACTTTTCTCGAGCTTTAATATTTCACACATTTTATGTATCTGCACCTTTTTTATTTACAAGTGTTCTTGTGGCACACATGACCAGAAGAGCAGAAAATCATCCTTATCACACCATCTTGAAAGTTTTATTATCCTCTTTTTATGTAACTTTTTGACCAGCTATTCAGATAGAATCACCTTTCAGTTTCTAAAGTCAGTGTCTAAATCACAGTTGAAGGTGGTATTAGGTCCTATAAATGTGCTTTTGACACTGCAAAGTGCTTGACCAAAATCCACATCTATAACAGACAGTATCTTCAAATCACTTTTTGAAATTCTGGAGATGAGTGTCTGAATTTATAGTTCAGCCTCTGGCCACTATTGTTGTAAATTACTGCTGTGAACCTACTCCTTTTACCCTCTGCAAATCAAGCTAATCTGCCTGGCTGTATTCTTCATAAACCTGAATTGCCAATGGCTTCAGTTTTCCATACTCTTTTAGAGCGTGTGTTAGAATGAGATCTCTTTCTGCCATCTCCAGTATACCTGTGCATACAAAATACTGCGGTGCTCTAAGCTCACCGACTGAAAGGCTTGAGAAGGTTTGGCATTCAGCTAGTGCAATATCCTGTGTAATGGGCAGCTTGTCCGTGCTAGGGGTCGCCAGCTGCTCGTGTTTGGCTCCGTCGTGTCCTTCAAAGTCATCCTCCGTATCTGAGGATAACAAAAGATGGGATTTTGCTCCTGTGAGCAACCACTCCCTCTTCCTCCTTAAAACTATTCCCAATGGCAGCTCAAACTTCTGCTGTATTTTTCTCCTCAGTGAAGATAATAATAATAAAAAAGTCTTTTATTTAAATAATTAATTTCTTTATACCTGTTAATGTATTAACAGACCTGTTTTCTTCCTCACACTTGTTGTGCCCTTCATACAAATGAAAATTCCTTTTGTATTCCCTTAGAATTTCCAATTTGAGGGGAAAATAAAAATAACTTTTCTCTATTTCTTTCTTCTTCCACATATTTAAGATTTTGTCTGGAAGCCTCATTGTGACAAAAGTGTTTTATGTTCATCTATAAACACCTCCTTGTTCAGCTACACTGACCAACTCTGACTTAAAGGATTATTTTTCTTTTCAAGAGAACTGGATTTTATTAACAGATTTTTTAGAAAGACCACTGTAGGTGCCTGATTTAAACTCTGGCACATTGCTGGTTACAAAGCTCATTCAGTAGCTATTGAAGTCAGTTATCTTTTGCACACTATGCAGTATCCTCTTCATTATTTTGCCATATTGAATTTTAATACTCCAAACCTGCACCTTAGTGCATTGTTTTTTAGTGGGTTGATTTCTAAAATTTCCATAATATTTGCTCTCTTAAAATCTCAACCAAATGCAGCACTGCCAAAATTTGTGATGACTTTCTTTACTCTGAATTCTAGAATCAGATCCTAACAACTGCTGTATGAGTCATGGTGGCATTTCCATGCCAGTTCCATATTGCTGCCTCTTCCTATTAAAACATCATTGCACTTAGGGTAGCTGTGAGCGCATAGCAGAGGCAGTGCTCACCTGCCTCCTGGTGAGTCTTGAACCAGCAGGGCTTTGGTGTCCCCTGCTGTGCAGCCATCACCAGGCCTTGTGTGGCTCAGCTCAGTGTATGGACTGCTGCCCTCTGAAACAGGCCACCCGAGCTCTGGGCACGCTCTGCATAAGCCATTCCTGTGACAAGAGAAACAGACACATGAGCGCCCTGCCGACTGCATCACCTCAATGAGTGTCAAGCAAGACACCAGTTCTGTTCAAGTACATTTTTTAAATGTCAGAACCTGAGTTAACAGCTCTTTGAGGATTCACAAAGGAAAACTGAAGGGAAATGTTTGATCTCTCCATTGATATCTTAATTAGAGGCTCTTCTTTTGTGATGATGGTTCGTGAAGATGGTTCATTGTGCCTTGATATGTGCACTAGCAGGATCTCAGTAAGATCATAGTGCATAATTTTTCTTTTTGCCACTAATGAGCAGGCTATAGAGATGATAAAATCTGTTTGGGTATTCACCAAACTAGATTGCAGTCTGAATTTGACTGCTCTTTTCAGTGCTTTAGCAGCTTTGCAGTGTGTTCATTTCATTTGGTGTGCTTTTAGATACAGGGCATGTTCTGGACCCGTTTGACTTGTCTCAAAGATGTCTTCATCTTCTCAGAGGCTTAAATGACTCGTGAGCAATATGTATCATTTCCTGGATCTGAGATGATTACCTATGGCTGGTACTCTAAGTTAAAAAAATATTGAAGTGGTGAGTTGACCATAGAATAGCTGGAGCTTTACAGTCTTTCCAAGAAGCATCAGTGTTAATCCTTGCAAGAGAATTGTAATCACTTGGATGGTGCTTGGAGACATGAAGGACATTCAGTCCTTGGTTGGAAGGAATCTGCCAACTGTATTAGAATATTCATATCAGCTTCTCAGATAACTCTGCTCCTCAGTGGCCTGTGACCCCTATGCTGATTTGCAAACTCTGTCTTCAGTAAAGTAAAAATTTACACCATCAAGAGACCTAGTGGGCAGACTATTCTTGAGACACATTTATAAACTGTGCAGAATACTCTTCTGTATCATTTCTAAAAAATGTTCTTCCATGGCTGTTGGGGAAAACTTGTGATCTTTTGCGAGACCAGTTTCCAACTTCTTTAACTTACTATTTGCAGAGTGATGATCAGACCAGCCACAAGTTGTTTAGAAAACAGACTGCTCCTGAAACTGTTTATCAATCAAACAGTCTCATTTTTCTGTGCTTTTCTGTCCTGCTCCTACAAACATGAGTATGGTGCTTTCCCTCTATTACGTTCAGAGGAAACTGGAACATCCTTCATGGTTTTGCTGAACTTTACCATCTCGGAATCTCCTTGCTGTGCAAGACAAAATGTGACCCTCATGCCCATGAGCTGCATGTCTCAAACAGAAGCCCTTAAGTTGGAATAAACTGGTAATTCACTTCATGATAGCCACTGCCAGGCATTGGCAGAGAGTGCAGTGAGCCTGGCTGTTCTGGGGCGCGTTGCCTGCAGCTGCTGAACATGCTGCTGGTTGCCGAGGCTCCACATGGGTTCCTTCCTTCGGTCATTTTCATGAGAGATGGCCTGACATTATCGAGGTGTCTAGCCCCTTTCACCCAGAAGGGTAGCTGGGAAATTGGCACATAGCATATTAATATCTTTGCAAGTAGCCTGGATGAAAATGCACCTTTGAGAAGCATGAATGAATTATGTTGGTAGCTTTTCCTCATATGCTTCCATGTTTACATAGATACTGCAGGGTACAGTAAGATGAATCTAGGTCTTTGTTGGTTTGTCCAAAGATTTAGCCTCTAAACTGTCATTTATAAATACTGAGTGTTTTCAGAGCCTTTCGGTGAAGACAATGAAGATGAGAGAGGAATATTTTCATACAGGGAAGTAGAATAGGTGGTATTATTATCCTTCCATTGGGATGTTACTAGGGAACTCAGCAGTGCTAACAGAGTACCAGGAAACACCTGAAAATTTAAGGGCTTTTTATTTTTCCTGTGCGTTTTGCTAGAAATTTACAACATTCTTGGGTCCCACATCTTTTTTTTTTTTATGGATGGATGTATTTTTGATACAGTGGGATATCTGTCCTGGAGACAACTAATTCTGCTGTTTCTGCAAGTGTATTAGATAATAACATTTTCACATAATTTCACATAATTTTAGCAAGAAAATGACATAGAGATTTCCTGTTGTGTGCTTGGCTAAATCATCTCTCTCATCTGAGTACAACAATCAGAGTACTAATTAAGGTTAGGAGTACATTCACCTTCATGACTACGATTAATTCTGACAAGTAGAAAAAGGTTGGTAGGTCTTCCTAATTACCATCTTATGAGGAATATATATGTATATTTTCTTTATAATACACAGTACATATATATGTGTATAATAAAATGATAGTAATCTTAATTTTTATCAGTATCTTATTTCTCTGCATAGCATCACACAAAGATAACACAGTTACTCTTTGAAAAAAAAAACATTAAAAACATATATAGCAATAAATATTTCAGTTTGAGAATCTTTTGAGGAGATATCAGAGAAGAAGCAGCTGAGATCCCAGAGGTATTTCTTTCCTCTCATGTGTTACAGCCTTACCCCGTTGGGCTGTCGGGGCCGTGTCGTTAGTGGTTCTCGTACAGCCCTAGCTCGCAGTTTCGGGGATGCTCTTCTAGCAGTACAGCTACTCTGCAACACAGTTGGCCACGGAGGATCTCAGCAGGGCTGGTGGATGGAAAATATGTTGGCTACACAGAGATTGCCCACTTGGAAAACAAATCTATACTACCAGTTTGAACCAGATCCTTTTCTCTGTGTAACGCTGTTGCTGGGACCATGGCAGTTTGTATTGTCAGAGCAGTACCTTCTCATGAGCCATAAGTAGTGATATTCACTGCTTTTATTAGTTGTAACTGTCACCGAGATGCATAAACCTTTCTCTAAAAATAAAGTCTGTTTCAGGCCCATCTTTCCCACAGCTTTTGAAGTCCCTGCCATAGGAGTTGCGGGCTGGAATATATGATTAAAGTCAAGTAGAATACACAGAACAAAACCAGTTGCTTTTTAGCCTGCACATTTTATGGATCTTACCATAAGTTAAGGAAGCAAAATACAACTCGATGTGTCTTTGCCCAGGTCAGCTGTTTTGTGAAAAAAAAAAAAAAAAAAAAAGTTGATGTGGAAATTCTATGCATTTCAGATTCATTCAGAATATCTTCCTAGGGGGTTTCATATGGTCTCCTGTAACCTGCTAGGACAATTGATTTCTATCAGTTAAAAAGGAATGGAAGTCCTGTGGCAACTAATGTTTTGAACTCCCCCCTCCCCCCCAAAAAAGCAAAATTACTTATTTAACTTATATATTTAGGAATACATCTAAGCAGTTTCGAAAACATTGTCTTGCATATCATTTTGTGGCTCTTCAAGACAGAGAAAGAAAGACAGTAGTGTGAATGCATGTTAGTGCTTTTAGCCCTGTGTGAAATAAATAAACAGAAGAGTGAAATCTCCATACAAAGAATGGTGGAAAAGAAATAGCTACTGAATTCACTAATGAAAGAAATGGATTGGGAAAAAGGAAGAGCCAGAGGCTTCAGTTTGTAGCTCTTGCTGGCCCTGAATTGATGAGATTCCCGGAGATTGTTCTGCGTTCCATTGTCTTTGCAGGGACAAATCATAACGGCCCGCGTGTCTTTCTTCAGGACCTTTTGGGAAAATTTTGTCATAAGCCCCTGCAGTTTTTGTCTGAGTGACTCGTATTACCCTGAGAGTTCTGCAGCTAAAAAGGCCTGCTCAAAACCTGGGAAATACATGCAGGAGTTTTCCAGAGTTAGTCCAGATGAGACTAACTGATGTAGGAAAAAAAAAAGTCTAACAACTATATTTCATAGAAACAGAAAATTAAAACCTATGATGTGACATACATATTGGGTACCTAATACCATGTCTGTGATTAGATGAATTGATCTCTTTTTTAGAGCAATGCTGTCACTGGAGTCAGGCTGAACAATTTCTCAGCTCGTTAGAAAAATCAGCAAATCACTTTTATTTGGTTGTATAAATGTTGATATAGAAGCCAAATTTCCCTGCACAAGCAGGTTGTAAAATTTGCAACTTCATTATATAATGCTTTGTAAATTCTATATTACTATATTGTTATGGTTTGGCTTTAGACTGCCTCACAAGAAATGTGAGTTTTTTTTTATATTCCCGGCATATTATTTGAATTCCACACCAATTTTGTCTCTAGTTCTCCTGACCTTCCGGATGGCTAACAGGACTGTGAGAAATAATCCGAATATTTACATTCTTTCAGATTTCCAGGCTTTTGGTCTGAAGAAAGGGATGTTTTTCAATCCAGATCCTTATCTGAAGATTTCCATCCAGCCTGGAAAACATAGCATCTTCCCAGCACTTCCTCATCATGGACAGGAGAAGAGATCCAAGATCATATGTAATACTGTTAACCCTGTGTGGCAAGGAGAGGTAAGCAGTTTGTGTGTGACAGATTTTACTTAAAAAATGGAAGTGACTCCAGCAATGTTCCTTGAGTTACTTGTGAAATTCTTGTCTAAGTAGCCATTGAACTAATTTCACTTGAAGTGCAGTTCATGATTTGTTTTTTTAGTGCAAAAGGCTTAGTTTGCTACAAAGATGAATAGGATATAATTTATCAAGTTGTTTATTGAAGCTAGGCATAATCCAGAGTTGAAAAATAAACTTGCATCATTAGAAATGCTACTGCTAGATTATCACAGTGCTTTTAGAAGGAGAGGAGACATGTGAAGCAGGGTAAATACATCATGCAAATAAAAAAGAATCTGCGAGTGTGATGATTGAAAAATGCCAGTGGTAATGAAAATTAAAGGCAACTTTGGCACATTTGCCTATCACCCTGAAGATAATACTTTGTAGTTTGGTGCTTCTTGTAGAAAGGGCTTTGTAGGTATTAATGAGATCTGAGAGTTTAATTGTTGCCTGTTGTTTTTCAATTACACTCAAAATGGCAACAGACAACAAAGGATGAGAAGTCTCTTCAGAATTAAAGGAACCTGGCACAAAGGCTGTCAGTTGCTGTTGTTCCCCGTCAGACCAATATCTCCACTTCAGGAAAGAGTCGAAGTAAATAAATAGACGGTATAAAATTATTCAAATTAAATGCAAATTGCAAAATCCTATAGGGATAATTAGTTCAAACTGCAGAGATGTGGAAGCATGAGTGGAGAAAGACAGGAAAATATCTCTGAGTGCTTCTTCCCTACAGAATATGGTCTAGAAGTTAGCACATTGGTTTGTGCAACACGGGAGCCAATGCAGAGGAGGTTACATGGCGAGGGGGAGGACACCTCAGAGATAGTCCAAGCAATGTGCTTTTTAGCAGGGCTTCATTAAGTGGGAGGTCCTGGCACAGAACGTCTGCCCGGCTGCGGTTTCTTGTTCCAAGCATCAGCTCCGTTTCACTGAGGGATTCCAGGCCAAGCTGAGAAGCTGGAGCTGACATGGAAGATCAGGGAGTTGACAGAGATGTTTCAATAACATGCAAAAGGCCCGGGCATAGAGGTGAGGAAATAAAAAGGGGGAACTTGCTCTGTGTGCCTGACGCTCAGTGCATGTGCGTTGGCACACAGTGGAGATGCCAGGAGCTGAACTCAGAGCAGGACACAGGACATGGCTGTGGTCCCACCACACTGGAGCAGCCAGAAGTTACCTGCCGAGGTGGCACACAAGTTGTCCTCGATCAGAAGGAATGTATCAGCTCTGCTGAGGGAGGCTAAAAACAGGGAACTCAGTGTTGCTCTTGGCAAGGAAAACCCCTAGCCAGTGCAGCTTGCTCTCACGGTGAGATGCTTTTGTTTTGCTGGAGGGTAAACAGCCAAAGAGTAAGGATATGACCCTGATAAAATGTCAGGGGTGTCTTCTCAGGCCATGGGGGTTGGCTGAGTTTATGGGCTGACATTTGTTTTCCAACGGAATTTTGCAGTGAGGAAAGGACGGACAATGAAATGGCCTAATTGCAGGCCCAGGAAAGGAAAAGAGCACGGCTGGCTCCCAGCTCCCCTGCTCTGCGCCGGGATTGTCCGGGCTGCACACGAGCTGGCTGCTTCTGCAGAGTCTAAACCAACCACATGGTTGTTCACGTGTCCAGTCTCTACCTTCTCACCGAGTGCTGTGGAGATGTTGGCTGCAGGCACTGGGACTGCAACCTACACACGCCAGCTGGTCTGAAGGCTTTTTTTAGCACTGAAAAGTTGGCTTTTGTTGCACAAAGCTTTTCTTCTGCTTTGGCCCAGCATGTGGCAAGGGAAGGAGGAAGACTACAGGCTCTTGCTGAGTAGTGGTAGTAGTCATTCTTCTGTCCACCCTTTACACTGATAGATAGGAATATATGAAGTGAAAACCATTGAGCAATATCACAGCTATTTCATTAAATGGATCACTCACTAGTTTTTTTCTCTTCCCAAAAATATTTTAGGCAGTGATTGATTTCAGAAGGATGATTCTTTCCTAAGATTTTTTGTCACTATACAATCTCTGCTTGTCGGTAGAAGCCAGATGGTCCTTTTTTTAATTGAATGATATATGGCTGCTAAATGTCCTTGATGAAGTATGGAATATGAAAATGAAACAGTTTATTCAGTAGAAATATCTGCACAGTGGAATCATTTTTTAGGCTTTGATTGCCTTTTGGCAAATTCAGAAGTAAAGGAGTTGCCTGAGTTTTGTAGGAGTTCCCCACCAAAACAAAATCCTACAGATTAAGAGAAATTTATTTATTTGCTTTTGTCAGTACAATCTGATACTCCCCCTCTTATACTGACTAGATATTATTTGCACAGTAACCCCCTGCTTTATAATAACTGGTGGCAGATACCTGACGTGCCCGAGCATGTGGCCAGCAGCTTCAGTGGAGTCAATGACTGGAGCTGTCTTGGGGTTGGAGTGGGGTGCCACATAATGCCCCTACATGCCTTAGTAGACATCTGTTTGGCAGCTCGCAAAACTGCAAGAGTGTAGCAGGCCCCTTGGCCTGCCATATTAACTTGAGGTAAAATGCAGTTAAAATCTGGTAAGAAAATGTTCTTTTCCCAGATACTTTGTTTGTCTAGTAGAATTGAGAAAGGTGAATATTGATCATATCTCTTCAATTCCCTGCTGTTAGAACAGTGGTGTTTATGTCCATATGGTTTCTTGTCCTGCTCTCTTTAAAAAGATTTTGCCAGCAAGAAGTACAGATCTGCCTACAAAATTTAAGTATAATAGAGACCCTCAGCTGCCTAATTCAATAGGTGTCAGCTTATTTCAGTGTCATTTTCTTCAGCGCCAAGGTATTTATTTTTGTTTCTTTGAAGGATTTTGAGCAATTAGGCAGCATAAGCAACAAAGCCAACCGGCTTAAGGGGTTTACACACCTCAAGCTGTTTAGCAAATTCTCTCAGTGATTTTTGCAAGTGGAGTACTTGAGGCCATCTGGACTTTCCCTTATACATACTTACGGTATTCCTCTTAACTGTAGTAGTTTGTTCTAGCTAACTGCTTTTTAATATTTTGTTTATTCACCAGTGAGTGGAGAGAGAGCCAGAGAGTGGAGAAATGGACAGTGGGAAGACTATAAAACTTGCCTGTTGCAGCTACCCATGCGTTTAAGGCAGCGGGAAGCACTATCTGTTAGGGGACACATCAGTTTTTGACTCCAGTGTGGGCTCAGGTGAAGGATGCTTGATGTCCTACAAAACTAAGAGTGGTGCAAAGGATATCTGGTGAAGGATGAATCTTTTCAGTACAAACATAAACCATTCCAGAGACTTTAAACTGTTCTTATGGCTTTATTTGAATCAAGACTGTGCCTTTAAACTAGAAGCAGGTTGGTTTTGTTCTGATTTTGATCCAGTACTGAGAGTGCTAAAGGCTCAAAAATTATTGCCTGATTTCACCCGGAAGTCCAAAGTGCGGAAGAAGGGGGAAAAAAAAAGCAACAGGATTATCTCATTGATTGAACTAATTGCATTATTCTTTAACTAGATAGATAACCTTTTTAGATAACCTTTTCCACTTTCACTGGCAAATGCAAAAAATCAGCTGCAGAAACAGAAAAGCCATTACCTATAAGCATAAGTCCAACATGGGCTCAGTGAAATCTAGATCCTGAATTCAGTGTGAGCTTTGCCAAAGGCTTCTTTGCAAGCAGGTGAAGCCTCATGAGTGGTAGGTTCACTGTGAAACATTTCTGTACATATGCCAAAGCAAAGTGTTAAACAAATATAGCTCAGCTATACAGGAAAGCTGTGATTTTGAAGCTGCAGGTTTTTGAATATCTGGTGATGGTGTAAATGTGAAGGCCCAAGACATCTTCACTTCCTTCAGGAATGGGTTACAGTGAGGAAAAAAATAGGTGATTTTAGTATATTCTTCTAGAAGAAATACATTATAATTGCAACTTGCACCTAGAAGACTGCATTGGTCTTGCTAGTCGTATAGCTGAGTGCTCATGAGAGTCCTCAAATATTTTCAGTCTGTGTTGCACTAACTTCTTTGTGGACAACATGGGAGGGATGAAGGAGAATCATAACTGGCTCTTGAAGCAGTTGTTTGGACTTTATTTTTCCAGAAGTTATTTTCAGTTTCTAATGGCTTAGTGCTGAAATTTGCTGTTAATGAAGAGACGTCTTTCAGAACTATTTTAAGCTCTTGGAGAACTTATAATGATCCTTTTAATCAGTAACTCTGAAGTTTAAGGAACACATGAAACAAATGAGAAGCAACTTTTGTTCTCCCATCTGTTTCAATTAGAGAGAGATAGCAGTTCTGAAGGAAAATCTAGGAATTCAACTCATGGAAGACCCTATTCCACTTCTAAGGAATTCAGTAGAAAGAGCTGGCTCAGGCTTGGGAACAGCAGCACAAATTTATGTGCTCTCCTTTTACTACAGGGCAAGAAACATTGTGCCCTGCCTGAGTAAGGTACCACGTTAGCTCTGGCACTCTGTGGTCACCGTTGGATCCCAGGGCCAGGGGCTGTTTGCCAGGGAGCCCCAGTCTCCAGCAGCAGCGGAGCTCTGTGCCCAGCAGTGGTGAAATTGCCGTGTTTTGGGTTGTCCCTGCTGAATACAGTAGCAGGCTTGAGAAACTGGGGTTCCCCACCAGCTTATTGGGTGGTTCAGTGAAGTTGTATGGGACAGGAGTGACGTGGGGGGAGAGGGAGGGTTGAATGGGGAGTGGGATAACTGAGATGGAAAGCGGTGAGTGCGTTAAGAATGTACTTGGTTCACTGGAGCATTTGAAACAAAAAACCCACTAATGAAATAGTCAGCTAAAAGACTAAATCTGTCTTCATCCATCAAAAGTAGTTTACAGCCATTTAAGATTTACTTCTGCTCATATTGTCCCTGTGGCATGATAACTATCATAAATATAATTTCTGTTTAATTATATCACTTACTGTACTCCAAATCAACAGCCTAATTCTTCTGTCACCTCTGTTTTAATTTACCCGCTTCCACCTGTCACCTCTGTTTTAATTTACTCACTTCCACCAGTTATACTGACTGTTTTTAAATGACTGAACTTGCACTAACTCTGTCTAATTGCTCTAAATGGACATATCCTGTTCATTTCAATAGTTTCCTTAGTTCCACTGAGAGCTAATCGCTAGGATAGCTTTTAACTATCCATATTCACAGATGCAAGCAATACTGGTAAAGAAAAAAAAAAGTATGGATTAATCCTTATTATCACATGACTTTCTATGAAAATTATTCTTTTTTTTTTAAACTCTAGAAGTGGTTTTATTACCCTGTAAATGGACAGGGCAATATAGCATTAGCATATGCCTTCATTCTTCACTGTATGTAAGTCATGTACAAAATCCCCATGCGATCTGTTCACGTTTAGAAAATGAATCACCTGTGTATGTAAACTCATTCTCGGGTCTGGGAGGAAATAGGGACTAAAAAGCAGATTATGGTCTGAAACCTCTTCTGTGGCATTTACAAGAGTGTCTTCAGATCTAGCTCCAAGATGACAGCAGCAGTGTAAATTCAAATCTTTATTTAGGTTGCTGGGGTGGTGTGAGCATATGAGCAAGTTGGCTGGTGCTGTGTGTCTGATTCTGCTGTATGTCTCTGTGAATGCTAACCTAGAGGAGTGGACTGTGTAAAACATGTGCAAAGGAGAGGATAATCTGAATGACGTTCTCCTGACTAGAGCCAAACGCATGGTACATCATTTAGCTCACATGTTGATATGCTTCTGTTCAGAACTTGCAACGGAGCAGTCCCAAACTGCATGGACTGGGTTACTTGCTGGTGAAACTAAGCCAAGTGACGTGCTCCAGGTGTGCAGCTAGCGTTCTTCAGGCAGCAGGACTGAAGTTCAATCCCAATGACTGGATTTAGTGGGGAGAGTACACGAAGAAACCCTTGCAATATGTCTGGATGTGTTCAGCAGGTCCAGAGCACCGGGTGTCCAAATCTGCTCCTGTAGCACCACAGGACTCACTACTGTGGGCAAAGGCTTCATATTCCAGTGACTGGGAAGCATCAGCTTCTCAGCTTCCATAAGGCCTCCCTACAGGTGCTCATGGCACATGCTCTTTCCTCAGTATCCCAAAGAACTTTAATCATTCTTGTGTTTAGATTTTCAGTGCATAGCTTTCTTTCAGAAACGCCCCCAACAGCTAACCATTTCTTTCAGTCGGACTAAAAAATGTTTAGAGGTCTTGTCCCTCTCTTGTCGCACTAACTCCATGGGTTTTCCAAACTGGGAGTCTTCCAGGGCCAGGCAGCTAGTTGCTCACCCTGTTATTCCAGTGGGATTCCTTGTGATGGGGAAAGTCCACGGTCTCCATTCGTCTTCATCTAACCTATAAATGGGAAATATCTTATCCCGAGCCAGCAAGGTCTGGTCAAAAGGACAGCTGATCCAGCACATGGCTGAGCTGGGGGCTGATGCTGTTTGTAGAGCCAGGCAGCCTGTGCGAAGCAGGTTGCTCTTAATGATAATTTCTTGGCAGTTTTGTTGAGGCAGTCTGCCACGTCCTCTGTGGAGTGTGTCGTGTGGCACCTCAGGTTCTAAGACACATTTTGTACCAAGCGACTAAGACGCATTTTGTACCAAGCGACAGCTAATGGTAAATGCACAGTGATGCACTATGACTAAAACAACATGGCTGGGATGGGCTTAGCAGAGAATATAAATTTAATTTCTCATTTGTTATCCATCTATTCACTGGCTTCTGTAGATGAACTATGAACTTCGGATCCTCTTTTAAGGATCTGTTTTCTACTCCTTTCTTTTAAAGTGTTTTTCATGAATTTCTTTAAGAAGTCTAGTAAAAACATTAAGTTTGAGCCATCTTTTTTTTTTTTTTCTTTTTGGACTCTCCTTCCTCTGTGCTCTCATTTCAGCTGTTATGCAAATAAATACATGTTAGACAAAGCCTTTTTCTTGAGCAGGGCTTTAGCCTTGAAGCTAGAGCTGTTATTTTTATAGACAGGTTTCCATTTATGCTGAAATAACAGGTTTTCTTTGACTATGTTGGGAGTGCAGTATAAAGACAGCAGATAGAATCTGTCCACAGTGCCAGGAAGGCCACATCCATGCAGCCATTCCTAAGCTGGGTTGACTTCTGGACAGCTGGAGAGCTCTCCAGCTCTTTGGAATTCTCATGTTCTGATGCAACTTTTCCAAAAATTTCCAGAAATGTTATTTTCATTTTGTTCTTTGACTGTGGAAAAAACCTATCTATGTAAACTTGAGTACACCTCTTTACAGTTAAGTTTCAGTGTAGACTTTACTGTCTTTGGGTTGCCATTAATTTCTTGACCAGGCACGCAGAGTTTACACTAGCTGATATAATTCAGGGAACTTTACTTTTGCAAAGACCTTGGTACAGCTTGCAGTCTCGTCAGGCTCTACTCTTGCAGAAAGAAAAACAAAAGCTTCCTGCTGTTTCAAAATCCAAGGAGTCCCCTAAAGATATAGATAGTAGAATTTTTATACTAGACCCTCCACAAACACTTATTTCGCATTACAGCAAAACCCAGCAAGCCAATAGATAGTATTCATCCTCTTCATATATGAAAACATTTTTTAAAAATGTTCTCAGCCTTCCGGGAAAGCAATACTGGTAAAGTAAGACTAGACACTCCTGTGAAGTAAGACAACGGTAAGGTATTACAGCAAGGGAAGGGTATTTGAGAAATATTTTCAGGAAGAAAACTTCTTTTTAGTCTTTGTATCTGCAGTCTTGACCTCATTTGGAGTCTTCCTATCTTAATGAAAATATTTGTCACAGAGTAGTTGAATTACCTAGGTGCACAGGACACATCTTTGATGGAGATGAAAGGAATTTTCATGGATGTATAATACAGTGTCCTGCTTGGGGGCAAAACCAAAAAAGAAAAAAGAAAAGTCTGTAAAAAGTTTCTTTTGCTGTTGGAAAAGCTGAAATAGTGCTGCAGCTCAGAGTTGTCAGGAGAGAAAGACAACATGGATGGGAGGTGCTTGTTTATATTTTGTACACTGGCTGCTTCAGTAGGTTCCCAGCAATTACTGTGTAACTCAGCTCCCAGCAACATTGCAACGGAAGCAATAGCAGATCCTTGCTTTTATTAGCAAGAACCTAAATGGGCTGCTTAAGACGGAGGCAGTTCACAACAGACGTTTTGACCAAACGCCAACTTAAGCTGATTTTCTTAGCCTGTGTGTAAAGCCTTTTGGATGGAAACATCCCTTCTGAGGGGTGAGTGTCATGTCTGTAGGCTGTTACTCATCACCTGCACTGGACCTGTCTGGAGCTAGTGGTGAGAACACAAGTATCCGACAGGGATCCAGTGCTTATGAGGGAAACAGTCCTTCCTCATCTGCCTTTGCTGTAGCCCCTTAGCTAGCAGCTCTGAGCAGAAATACTAATTTGAAAATGCAGATATTTTTTTTCTTGGATGAGACTCTTTGAATCCTGGTGATTGGCAGAAGATATATTTGGAGTAAGGGTTGCATGGGTTAACACAGATTTGATATAGATACCATGAGGATTTCAGAGCTGTGCGTTTCATTGGGTAAACTTGCTGCTGCAAGATGCTATTTTCTGCTGTCCTGTGGGACTGTTGTAAAGTCTATATCCACATAAATGTTTTTTCTCCCTTTTGCTTCCATATGTTCTGAACCAGAGCTTGTTTCAAATGCCTTAAACAAATCAATATCTGCTGATTCTGGAGTGGGAAAGAGGATCTTCCAGGATTTTTTTCATAGCTAATGGAAAAACGCCTGTTGGCTTCTTAGCCTTGAGACTGAGAGCCACAAAAGTGGCCCGAAGACTGAAGACCGAAGACTCAGGAACTTGCTCTCTAGCGCTTCTGTAGGTAGCCTGGCCTCGGATTTGAGATCATTTACAGATCTCACCTCTCTCTAAAACAGATATGTTGAGGGCTCTCTAGGAAGGTCCCTAGCTACATTGTTGGCTCAGCAGTTGTCTTTTGAGATGGCCATGGCGGGACAGCAGGGACAGCAATTGCCAAAAAGGAGGCAGAGCCCCCAGGTGGCAGGTGAGGGCGCAGGTGAGTTAGCCACGAGGGGCACTCCAAGCCCAGGGCCCAGCGAGGGGTGACTGTATCTGGGCTGCCCAAGAACCAGCCTGGCAGGTTGTCCTGCAGCTGGAACTGTTCGGCTACACCCTTCAGCTTACAGTTTGCTTATGCAGTAATGTAGATGCAGCCATTGTGCTGCCAAAAAAAAAGGAAAGGGGAAAATTTTCAACAAAGCCACAGGAAATGAGCCCTGGCTGTCGTTAAAATATACAGCTTAGAGATTACTCTCTTAGGTAGGGAAAGAAAATGGAAGGTAGCCAATACCAACTGCAAACCATACAGGAATCTGTCTGCAAGGAATGATGCTCATAAAAGTCTATTGGGATTCCAAATAATATAAGACTTGCAGTAAAAGACGTGGCAGTAACATCAACAAAATGGAAGCAGACTTGCTCTAAACATGCTGATGTTGACAGTGTGGGCACATAGAAGAAACAGCATTAGCTTGCCTCATCTAGAGGAGAGTACGTTTTTCTTTCAGATTGTGATCACATAGCCTCTTTTTCTCAACCCTCCTTGGAATGAATTATTCATCACAGCATCACTCAGTGTGAGCCCAAGGGTACTGCCGAATTCATAAGCAGAGTTTTTTCTCAAACTTGCGGATAGGAAGTTTATGCTGAAGTTCATCCTCAGTGTACAAACTCGCTGTTGCTGTGTGACAGTTAGCAAATATTAGGCAAGGAGCAAAGCATCATTTAGTACAGCAGTATTACACTGCTGCCCGGTTGCATTAGTTATGTCAGAGAAGACCATGAAATTCAGGGTCCTTTCTGTTGCAGGTGGATGAGATTTTAAAGGCCAAACCTTGAACAGTGGAAACGCAGCCAGTGCTTCATGGCTAAGGCAAAGGGGCTGGCACTTGTCAGAACAGAAAAGAAGGAAAGAAAGAGAAATTAGGACTTGATAGTGATCAGCTTCTGCAGCCAAAGAAAGTAGTGTTATCTTTAAATATCACAAGAACCCACATGTTTTCAAAAACGATGAGTGAGTTTTGAAAACGACTTCTGAGTTCTCAAACCTACGTGTTTTGGTAGGATTCGTTTTTCGGAAGGCAACTGCCCAGCATGTCTGTAAGCAAGGATTCCCCAGGGCTTGTCAGGGGGTAAGGTCTAAACCTTAGGCATCCGCAGTAAGGGATTGCCTCTAAAAAATCCCGTCCATCAAGAATTAAACTGGGTGGGAATAACAGTATCAGCAAATGCTTAGATAATGGGAAAATGAGTTGCATAACATTAATAGTGTTTCACAAGCTATCTCCAAACCCGTTTCACTGACTTCAATTATGATCTCAAACTGCAGTAGTTTCCAAATGGCAAATCCTTTGAGCTCTGCTATACAGGATGCTTCAGGTCTTAAAGGTGTAATTTTGCTACCCATATGCTACTGTTTTAAAGTATCAAAATGTGCTGCTAGTAGTAGCAGTTGGGATCTGTGATCATGGACCAGGAATCTGGTCATAAGACAGTCTTGCATATACGGAGATGCAGCAAGGCTGGTAGGTGATAGACTCAGAACACAGTTTGGTTTTGGGGGGTGTCTTTCTGGATCCGAGAGACCCATCTGTCCTGGGAAATAGAGCTGTTTCCTGCGGTTGATACCAATACATCTTCCTCCATGCATCAAGAATCTCCTCTCAGGTGCTGATATATGTACTTGCGTAATGTCAGTATCTCTTAACAGGTAAAATACTACTATTGATAACAATTACACGAAGTATTTTTATAAGGCAACTTCTAATACAAATGGGGAATTAATGTTCTCTCCTTAGTGTGGTTTAGCTTTGTTGGTAGTCTGTTGCAGAAGATGTAGAAAATGAGAAGAAAGTCATGCTTTAGCTATTACTTTAATTGTATTTAATTATTTACATTTTTTCAGGGCCTCAGTAGTAGCATATCCCATGCTATTCATCTCATGGTACTTTCACTTGAAGTGTTTGGGCTCAGCATTTCTGAAAATAAGATCTTGATTCAGTAGAGCAAACAATTTAAGACTTAACTGCAGGCCTCAGCTGGGAATATGGTCTTTGACAATGGAAAAGATAAAAATTATTTGATGCATCTCAAGATTCACTTACTACAGAAGTCTTCCAGTTTAGTACTAACCTTTCAGCTGCAGGCAAACAGCAGACATACAGTTATCCCATTACAGACACGCCATAGTAAAAATGTCCATTTCTGATGACATCCTAATAATAACAGATTTGTTTGGAAAAAGGATTCAGTGCCCCGTACAGACGGCTCCCAGGCTGTACTGGATTTCGGCAGTCTAGGAGCAAGCAAGTCCAAGCTCGCCAGGACATTGGCTTTTCCCTATTGCTCCTCAGTAGAGCTTTGGTCTGCCGGTGGTGGGAGGTGTCATCTCCAAGTGCTCTAGCGCTCCAGTGAGCTTGGAAACGCTACATGTGGATGACTTGGTGCTTAAACGTGAAATACTACTCCCCGTGTTTCTACCTCAGGTTTGCATGTATACATTCTTCAAAAGCTCATTGAAACATTATTTACAAACCAAAAGAGATCCCTGAGGTAGTGCTTACGTGTTTCGGTGTGTCTGGTGGCAATCTCGGTGACGATACCTCTTGTAGGTGTTCTCATTCCTATCTCACCCCATGTCACTGCTTGCAGGTGCCTGTGCCGTGGCTTCCCTGCTGGTTTAGCTCTTTGTGGGTTCAGGCTGCAGACCCATCTGGGAAGTTGATCCACATGAACAGTGTTTTCAGGCTTTTGTCTTTTTAAATGGGGCAGGTGTGAGCAAGAGAGACGGACGTTTCAAGACTTTTTATTTACAAACCATGGGCCATGTGCCCCTCAGCTCCCCACAGCCACACTTCTAAATAGCCGAGGCAGATGAAAGGTCACAAATTGCCAATCACATACAGGGCACAAGTAATTCCTGACTGGTTGAAGGAGGTGTTCTTTACTCTTAGCTTGCAGTAAATAAAAATAAATAGCTCAGACACATAGGCTTACAGGGCATGTGTAAAAATTTTCAGTTTTGGTTACTAAAAAAAAAAAAATCCTTGCTTGCTGCTTTGAGTATGTACTGGATTATTTACATAGAAACACCTGTACTCTTAATAGGGGCTTTTGTGAATGGTGATTCTTTTGGCATCAATTCCACTATCTCTGTTAACTTGTCTCTGTTTTGCAAAATGACTGCAGTAACCGTTGATGTAACCAGGAGGCTGTTTTAGGTGATCCAGGCTTTTTGGCAGCAAGTTACAGCCAGGCACCAGAGCCTCACTTTTCTACATGCAGACTTTTGTCAGTCACCTGCAATAATAAAAGGAGTTGATATCACTGAAATGCCTGGTACAGAGGAACCTTTGCACAAAATGCTGCCAAAGTAGAAATCAGAAGTGGTGCTGGGAGCTTCATCAGGCATGTGCAGCAGCTGGCCTGCCAGCTCAGAGCTGGGACATGCTGTGATGCCCCTGTCCTTGGTCTTCAGATAAAGTGAGTGAATTTGTCACCATTAATCAGAGTCAAAAGCATGTGAAAAATAATATATGGGCAAGCTGTTACCATTATTTTTAGATGCTTACTAAAGCAGAGTTTTGGAGATTATACAGTCTTACAGTCTCCTGCAGATGAAAAACTCCCCCTAATTTCAGTTGGAGGGAATTGTCAACTAACCGTCTCTCCAGTTTGCCAGTTCAGTTGTACCTCCCTGGAACTATTTTCTCTAAGACAATTATAGTTATTAGATTTTTTTTTAATCATCAGTATCTGGCCAAGTATATTTAGATCAATAATCACGGCTATGTTAGGTGTTAGATTTCCAGAGGGGCACTCCAAGACTGAGGCTGCAGCATTACATGATTTATGTGGGTGCTTTTACTCGCCTGCTTTGAGGCCAGGTCGTTCTCATTTTTCAAGCCCTTGCTTTGGGTGCCAAGGATTGCCTGTGTTCAGAGAAATAGCCAGAGAGTCACTCAGGTGCTGGCAACAGATGACTGTCACGGCGCAGCAACCACCTTCACGTGCTGTGTCTTCCTCTATTACAGCAGTTCAGCTTCGTCTCCCTGCCCACCGATGTCTTGGAGATAGAAGTAAAGGACAAATTCGCAAAGAGCCGACCGATCATCAAGCGCTTCCTCGGAAAACTTTCCATGCCGGTTCAGCGCCTCTTGGAGAGACATGCCATAGGGTAAATCCAGTGCTGCTGCTGCCTTGTGTTGCGTGTGGAGGATGCTGCCATTTAGAAATGGTGGTTGAAGCCTTTAGTGCTATATAATTATGATGGTATGAGGATGCTGTTGAGCAGGAATTGTTAAACCCAGAGTGGCATCAAGCATGGTGTTGGTGATCTTAATTAGAATTTATAGGACTACGGGCCAGCCAGTGTATTCACTTTGTAAGGTTATCCAGTGCATTTTGAAACATAAGTACTGGCAATTAAGAAATAAATTGTTCTGTGTGTATCATGGCGCGAATCTGGAGAGTGCAATATTTTCAATTTGAATATTACCTAATATGTTCTAATATTATCAACAGGCTATTTTCATGTTTCAGGGGGTTACCTATGGGTTAAAATCATGCCAGATCTGTTCTCTCTCTCTCTTTTAATTTCTGGACAGTGAAAATATTATTCTCTGTGAAAATACTAAATTTTTCGGACCCTTCCCTGCTGTCAAGGAATAACCAGTTCACTCCAGCTCAGCTGCCCTGCCCTGCTTCCCCTTTGTATGGATGTCCTAGGAAGGTGTGTGCTGCCACGGTGACAAGAATCCATTTGAGGAGGGGAGCTAGCATGTAGAGAAGGCCAAAAAGGTGTCTTCCAACCGTAGGGCTTAGACCTTGAGAAATAAGGAGAGAAGAAGCCATCTGCTAAGGAGAGCATGGGCAATGCATTTCCTAAGAAGTGTTTCTGAAGATTGGATCTCAATTCAGCAGAACAGCAGGAAGCTGAGCTTGTTGGTAGTGTTTTTAGCAGCTGGTTCAGAAACTGGCTATAATTTTGACAGCTGAATCTACCAGAAGTGACTAAACTATCTCCCCATTTCTCAAGTAGGGGAGATGATAGAGTGGCTTTTCCGAAAGCAGATGGAAAAGAACAGCTTGGGCAAGGTATAGCCCCATAACTGGTATCACTGACTTCCCTTAATGTGAGGGAATCCCTTCTGATTATATCTTTTAATTTTACTTTCTTGTTGCAAACCCTGTCTTTCAAAAGACATTGCTCAAAGCAGTGCCTTGAGCCTGCACTAGATCTGGCTTAGTTTTAATACCTTAGTGGCTTTTAAACTGCAAGGGAGTTCATGCACACAAGTTCAGAAAGATAATACACAAATCTTGAGATTGCCTCATTTATGTGAGTTTCCAATGCATGCAAAACTACCCTGGCAAATACAGTAGGCACAACTGAAAGTGAACGTTTCTTCAAAAGCTGTATAAATATTACTATTCAGTGAACCCTCTACACTCACAAAAATGTTTTACAAACATTGATTCAGCCTCACTTGGGGCAGCTGGGAAGTTAATCTCTTCTATAGTTTCATTCTGTTCTGAGGGGTGAAGTGTGGCAAAGGGAGGGACCTGCCCAAGGACAGAATGGAGTCATTGATCAACCTTGTCAGGAAGGTGTTCTCCTGATATTTCAGCTTCATAGAGGTAAGAGGGGTAGAAAAAAAGATCAAGAGTAGACATGGAAGCAGTTTGAACAGAGAAGATGGTAAGTGGGAACTGGCCTGTACAGGCTTTTGAAAGCAAGAACAGGAAGGCTTGAATTTTGTACAGAAGGTGAAGGGAAGGAAATACAGAAATGCGAAGTTCTGCAGAGGGATAGATATGGTCAGATCAGCAGGGAATTGAAGTCTTCTTACAGTAGCTGCAGTGGGACTTGTTGGCTTCCCATATTGGTATTTTCATATCCATACTACAGAAGCTCCATACCCACCGTTACCCCTCTCTATACATACGTGCGTGTGTATCGCAACAGCCTGTTGTCCTCACTGACTCAGCCGCTCCATTGTAATTGAAGACATTGTCCTCTCCTTCTCTGCCATTTGTTCTCTCGTACGCAAGTCAACATGCCCTCATGGCTGGTTTGAATAGCCTTTGAAAATCATTATTATCTGTATTTTTGTAGGATTCAGCAGCTTTATCTATGCGGAGGAGACACTGGGTAGGTTATAGTCCGTTGTGACGAGATCTGTTTTCTTTCAGGGACAGGGTTGTAAGCTACACTCTGGGTCGCAGGCTTCCTACAGATCACGTCAGTGGCCAGCTGCAGTTCCGGTTTGAGATAACTTCTTCCATCCATCCAGGTAATTCTCAAGTTTAACCCATTAGTTACCTAGGTCTGTTTTTTGTTTTGCTTGCCTTTCTCCACAGAAATTTGACTTCGTTCCTGGATGCTCTGGAACATTAGGCACAATCACGACCAAAGGAAAATGCATAAAGTGCCCTGTCACGGGAAGCATCGTGAGTCACAGTTTGTTCCCCGATCCTCCTTAGTTCTCAGAGTTACTGATGTCTCATATCACAGGTTCCCAGTTGCTTCAGATGGTCTGCCATGAAAGTTAAAATGGAGAGAGTAGGAAACTTAAGCTCCCATCTGCTTCTCCATCATTTTTCCTAAAGAAGTGTTGAAAGAACTGTTACAAGCAGTCATCTGCATCTAGGCGCTCTGTAAAGGAAAAACATAGAATCTAATAGAAGAGATGATTGCAGATATTCTCATTTTGTCTATTTTTAATGAAAAAGAGTATATAAAAAGAAAAAAAAAAGAATTCCTTCCTTCCAGCCTGTTTGTTTTGGTTTAGTTTTGATTTGCGTTCTCTTGTAGTTATTAGGAATTCAGTCTCATGATGTCAATATAAACTTTGGTTTTCATGTGAAAAATCTCAAAAGTGTTGCCAAGGGTCTTTTGCCTTTCTGTGGTAGTGCCCTCTCAGGGGCGCTTTGGAAATCAGCACTTCTGTCAGTAATTGGAAAAAATGACCAACCCCTTGCTGGGAAACGTCTCTCCTGTCCTTTGACTGTTGGGTGAGTGGGGTGAAAAAACTCAGGTTGAGCATCACCTGGGAGGAGGTGGGACAGGGGAGGGTCATGTCTGAACACGTGCTGTGGAGTCCTAGTAACTTCAGCATGACTGCAGTAATGTTATTAAACCTTGTGGAAGGTTTTCTTGTTATTCGTATGACATCCTTTGTCATGCCAGTTAACTCATAAGACTATCATCAGGATGGTGTTACCTTTAGGTCATGTTGCAAGGAGGACAGAGTGATGCATGCAATTACTATGAGGAATTAAACCACATTTTTGTTAAACCTATTGTAAAAAGACTACCTAGCAAAAAATATCGTGCCTTGATAGTTGCTTAGTTACTCAATCTTTCACACTGTAATTTATGCTTTTAATTTCCTCAGATTGCTGTGGATGTCTATACCCTTACAACTATGTCCCTGCTTCAGTCAACAGTTCATGTTAAAGAAGTAAGTAATTTCTTTTCCTGTCTCACACAGATGATGAGGAGGTCTCCATTAGTGCAGAACCTGAGCCAGCTGACCTCCAGGAAAGCCCTGTGAACAACCCCACAGAGGAAAGCCTCGGTGAGCCTCCATGCATCAACACAGTGACCTCAGAAAGTACAGCTCCAGAACAGCTAAATGGATACAGTGTGAACAATATCGATAGCCCAGGGGCTGTCAAACCACCTGGGGAAGGCCACCAGAACAGCTTAAATGAAGAGCTAGCAGGAGATGGGGAGGTTGATGCGGTGCCAGTTCCCGACCCCTTGGAATCGAACCCAGGAGAAGTGCTGCCTTCTTTGAGTGCTACGGACCTCACAGAGCAACTGGCTCTGCTGGCTTGCATGTCTCCTCCTGAGACTGAAGTTAGGGAAAACAGTAAAGTCAATTTTGGTTCTCAGGGAGATGGTGAAGTCTTAACCAGCATAGAAGCATTAGATATTGATGAGGTGAGTGCAGATGTGCATGCTGGCAAGGATTTAGAGAAGAGTCAGGACGAAGAAGGGGCTTCAGCCCAGGAAGATGAAGACAGCAAGCTACAGCTAAGGACCATGGCAAAGAGGAAAAACAGGCCTTGCTCCCTGCCTGTGTCCGAACTTGAGACGGTCATAGCTTCAGCCTGCGGTGAGCCAGAGACCCCTCGTACACACTACATACGGATCCACAACCTGCTCCACAGCCTGCCCTCAGCGCAGATGAGCAGCGATGGGGAAGAAGAGCAAGACGGCGCTAACAATGGCGAGAACGATGAGGAGTCCACGGTCAAGGAGGCGCTGGAGAAGGATACAGTCAGTGAGAGTGAGACGGTGGCAGCAGAGCCTCCTGTGGAGAGCGAGGCTGAAGAGAACTTCAGCCAGCACATGGTGCCCCCCGGGACTTCGGCTGAGCAACTCAATGACTTAAATGAAGGGCTGGTAGATGGAGAGTACCCCAGGACAGGGAGCGAGAGCGAGTCAAGCTCCAGGCCCAACGGGGACAATGAATGCGAGGCGTGCGACACCTCGTGCTACAGCCCCTCGTGCTACAGCACCTCCTGCTATAGCACCTCCTGCTACAGCACATCCTGCTATAGCACCTCCTGCTACGACAGTAACAACCGCTTCTCCAGCCATACCCGCTTCTCCTCTGTTGACAGTGCAAAGATTTCTGAGAGCACGGTCTTTTCCTCACAGGATGATGAGGAAGAGGAGAACAGTGCTTTTGAGTCAGTGCCAGATTCAGTACAGAGCCCTGAGCTGGACAGGGAGCAAGTGGATGGCTCCTCCCAGTGGCCAGATGAACTAGTAGCTCATGGTGGGAATCCACAAAGAGCCACAGAGGCTCTAGACACTCCAATAGCAGGTCCAAGCAGCAGAAGAGAAGGTTAGATCCTGAGAATTGATGCACTGAGCAGCCCTAATTATCTGGATGTCATGGAAGGCATCAGATAATTGAGGTTTCAGATAGCTCACACTTTATTTCATGCAAATTTGGGGCCTGTGAGCTGGATCAGATATCAGGGAGGGTTGAATAATTGAGCCTGTCCTTAAAAATACCAGCAAAAGCAAATAAATTGGATGGGGATCTCTATATACAGTTTTCTGTAGATATATATTCATCATTATGAAATTGAGATTAGTTGCAGGAGTTATGTGGCCGATCAGCATTCTCACATCCACCAAGCCATTCCTTATTTCCTGGGATTGTTCCATTTCACATATCCAGTGTGCTGCCATATCTGTGGTAGTCAGTGAGAGGCCTGACTTGTGCTTGTGAAGGGGCAGACATGCTGATACATTCTAGCTAAAGATCGAGGCCAGGATGTGTACACAGTTGGTGTCCGTACACAGTTATAAGCATGGAGAAATGCAAATGTTTTCTAGTTAGGAAAAAACAGCTGCCTCTTACAAACCAGCTTTTCTCCAATTCCCTGAATAGTAAACCAATCTACCTCAGATTTCACAAACTACAGGCCATCTCGGTAGAGATTTTTTTTTCTTGGATGCTTGGCAAATGTATCTATATCAAATGAAGTTCGCATCTCTTTCACTTTCTCTAGAGATATAATCTAGATCCTTATAGTTTGTCTGTGCAGTTTAGGTACTGATTTTTCCCCCAAACTCTGCAGAATCTTACAGTAACTCGTTACGTAGTGGAGTTACATGAGCATCCAATTTGGTCACTCGCCTCCTCTTCAGCTTGTTTGCTGCTTTGCCAGGCTGAAGAAGTAAAGGCCTGAGCTACAAGAGGTGTGCAGCGAGGTTAGGACCAAAACCCCAACCATCTGTTGCCTGACAGAGTGACAGCAAATTAAAATGTCCCTAGAGGATAACTTTTTTGGGGGTCACTCGAAGCCTTAACCAAAGCAGCTTTCCACCTTTTCTTCCTCCATTCCCATTACATTTCCCCTCACCTGCTGCCACAAGCCCCGCTTCTAGCAGAAATATTGTAGGATGTCTTTACACTGGACGATGTAAGGACTTCCTAAACGGTGAGGTCTAGACAATCACTTGCTCTGCAGAGCAGAAATGAGCCTAAAGAATCAAAATTCTCAAAACTGCGCAGAGGCAGAGACACCACAGTGAGAAGGGCCTTCCTTCTTGCAAGCGAGGGTCGTTGCGTCTGAACGCGTGTGCGTGTTTGCCTGCGGGGGGCCAGAGTGCGTGTGCTGGGGTGCGCTTGGCCTGTGCTTACAAATTCTATTTGGTGCTTTGGCAGTGTGTGCTCGTGTGAGAGGGGATTTGGAGGGAGGGTATGCACTGTATACGAGTTCTGTGCAGCTCCGGTTTTGTCCCTTGAGCCTGCGTAAAGGGCACTGCAGCGCTTTGCTTGGATTAGCCAAGAGGGAATGTGTAAAGAGCAGCAGTAAACGTGCTCGGTGTTTCGTGATTTGGTGGCTGTTACACGTACGGTAGACGTGGTCACCTCCGTCCACTCCAGGTGACTGGTACTACCACGCTGCCGCTGGCTTGGCGTAACTGTCTTGACTAGGGGAGAGTCAATTCTGGTGAGGTAAGTAAAGAAATGTAGATAGATGATGTGGTAGTTGGTGCTACACCACCTGGGTAGCACTTATTTTTAGGATATCGGAGATGGGCTTCTAGCACTGAGTAATAATGTGTGTAATTTTGCTGTCTGCTCAAAACATGCAACACACATGACTGTTTGTTAGACGTAGTTTAATGAAATAGTTTATCGTAGTTTAAGTAGTTTAATGAAGACAATTAAGAGGCCAAATGGTATCATCAGAACACCAAGAAGAGGGAGAGTTCTTACGCAAGTGATTCTTCTTACTTCTAGACAGTATGAGATGTGTTACAGTTGTACTTAAACTGACTTCTGCCCTCTAGCTATTCCCAAGAGAAAAACGAATACACATTTTAGGTAACTATTTTACAATTTGATAGCTGGATGTTGTTTTTATAGAATGCTTATTCTTAGCATGTTAAGATCACAGCATTAAAGATTGCTAAACCAGCCAGCATATAGTGAGTTTGGCTCAACTGAATTTTGGCTCTTCTGAGTTTTAAAGTAGCTTTGTATAATATTCTGGTGATTTCAGAAATGTTAAAAATTTTTCCCCTAATTTGCATCCTTTTGATGCATATAAATGTTATATTTATGTAACTTAGACTGTATCTCTATAACACAGACTCATATGGAGCTGGAGGTTGTAGTGAACAACTGTTATCATACAATATGAAAATACATCCATCAATAAGATAAATAATCCTGATTTCTAATGTTTTAAAGAAGACCAGAAGGACATCTGAATTATGAAACCTGTGGAGTTTTAACATGCAGGTTCCTCATTCTCACACTTAATTATAGGATTAAGAGTAGTTTTTCATCCTTACAATAAACTTGTTAGTTTCTTAAGGTAAACCTTGGCTGGATCTTAAGTTACTCATTCCCATTGACAGAACATCAGATTGGAAATTCGTTTAGGTTCCATTATTTCATATTTGGATACACAGGCATATATGCAATATTGGTGTTTAAAAACTTCCTCTACCCTCTCTATTTTGTGTCTCCTCCTCTTTCTTCCTACTTCTCTATCTGAGGTCTTCTCTCTTTATCTCAGGTCCTGACTCTGTCTCACTATCTTTTAACCTCTACTATCACTTGTCTCCTACCTGTTTCTGGTCTTTCTCTCATTCTTCCTTCCACTCGAGATGGAGAGTTGAATTTTGAAAAAATGGCTATAGAAGGGGATGATCTTCTGCTCTGCAAGGGCTGCAAAATCTTCCCACTTCAGTCCACATGTACATCTATTCATCTGTAGAACGTTTGTGAAAAGTGGAGAAAGCTCCAGAGGCAACTTTTAGCCTCACAATTCTCTGATGGGGTGACTAAGGAGTTGGAATGGATTTGGCACATTCCTTACCAATTTCTGCAGAAGCTTGAGTTTGATTGTACTTACATAGTACTTCTCAGGGATCAAGCCTGATTCTTCTCTCGCTTACACTTGTGTTTCTGGAGTAAATGAGTCCAGAATCTGGCCCATAATAGTTTAGCATTGACTGAAACCCAAGACCAGATCTTTGACTGCATTAATTTAATGATTCTTCGACTTAGGAGTAGTTATAAAATAGAGCCTGGAAAAAGGAGAAAAAAGGGCTGCTAGTACAATACTACCCTAAGCTTTTTTAGAAAAATAATCACTTGTTTACAGTAGCACATTTTTTAAACCACGTTGTGAAAACCGTGAATGACTGTGAATGTCTTGAATATCTTGTCCATAGGTGATTGCCCTTTACTCCATAATTCTCAGCCAGTCAGCCAGCTTCCTTCCCTGAGGCCCGACCATCATCACTACCCAACTATCGATGAGCCTCTTCCACCAAGTAAGCTTTAGTTTTCTAATTTATTACATTTCTCAACCTTTCCTGTTAACAGTGTAGAGGTCAGTATGTCTTTCTAAATGACCCCGTCTGTCCTGTATATTCATTCCCCAGAACTCAAGCAATACACCCTTTTGTTTCCCGTATTTGATCCTGACTTCAAATGTTGTCATGTTATTTTGGACAAGCTCTGCCTTGGTTGCTCCTCCTTAGCTACCATGAAGTGGAAATAATACTCCCTTGTTGCCAGTCACTGTTATAAGACTGGTATGAGTGGGTATCTGTAAAGTGATCTGGAAGCCTTAAAAAAAAGGTCTCCGGGTGCTGTAATGACACAGTACTCTTTTTTTTCTTTATAAAGTTTATCTTCAGGTTTTGGGGTTTTTTGTTGTTGTTATTATGTTTTTTTTTTTTTACTTTTTTTGTCTTTTGCACTGACTTTGGATCTGATAATCAACGAATTTTATGTTCATTGTGGACTGTAATGGGGTCTGCAGTTGACAGCAATAAGAAAATGAAATGGTTTTAAGCAAAGTGGTGGATTAGCAGGCCGATAGTATGGGATTTTTAGCTCTGTATCAGTTGTCGGAGGTATTTTCACTTGCCTCCATAGCCTTTCCCTGTGTGATCCTGGCGGATTACCCTGCTTTTTGCATTAGCGTGAACTGCCCAGAAGAGTGCACTCTACGTCCTACCACAGTCAGGATCACCCTTCAACCTCAGCATATGATTTAAAACCCTAAAATATTCAGTGCCTCAGAAAACCAACCAGGTGTATAAACAAAGCACTTTATTTTCTTCAAAGCCAAATAGGGAGCACACTTATTTTGCACATGCTGCCCTTGACAAATAATTCATCCTTTACCAGCCATGCAGTCAGTATTCCCCAGACTGCAAATAGCCTCCGTGCTGGCGTCAGCTACACAAGTAGCAGTGAATGATTCAGATGCCTTTAGCCCAGTGAAGTCTTATTAGAGTCCCACTGTGGCTTGCCAGTGAATGATGAAATGGGAACGGTTACCTCTGTAACAGGCAAATATTTCTCTTCTCCCCACTCTTACCTCAACACTTTGGGCATAGGGCATGTTCCCAATTAGATGACTTAATGAGAGGACACTGACTGCAGGTGAGGTAAAAAACAAAAATGCTGCGAATCTGTGTCCTATTTTCTGCTCTTCCCAATCTAATGCTGGGTTTATTATCAGCCTCAAGAGACCAGTATTTCTATCACTGATTTTCACAAAGGCTATCGCAGTAAGGTATAAGGAGATGAAATCCAAAGTATGCAGTACAGTGGTGCAGTGGTACACATTTGTATTTGAGCGTTTGCTTATAACATATTTGCAATAAAGATTGAAACTATGGACTTAAATACATTGAATTTTTTAGGAATATAGTGTGCTAGGTTAACTTTTTGGGAGGAAAATTTTAAGAAGATAGTATCATCTAGGAAGGCACTGCCCAAAACTGTCAATGAAATTTTAAAGTAATTTCAAAATGAAAAATATTTAGAAATATCTAGAAATATTTCTTCTTCTATGATTCAGTAGCACTATCTCAGTGCCTTTAATCCCACTTAATCCACAGATAAATAATTTTTGAATTGTGTGAAGACATTTACATTTTAAATATAAGTTAAATGATCAGCTGGCTTGTTTCACACATGCAACATTAGCTTCTATCTGGAAGTAGGATTGAAGATGATAATTTACTACTATCAACACATTACCAATATTGACTGGCTTTACCTCTGTTCCAGAGAATCCACTGGATTGTCTTTTCTTCTCTTTCGAACAGGTCTTGCAAATAACTTTGTTTCTTCATAATTCTACAACATTTGGTTCCAGGGAAGAAATGTAATTTCAGACAAGTTTATTTGGCAACATATGGGAGAGCAGATTTACAATTTATGTAGGAATGCTGTAATGACCAGTCTGAAAGTTAAGGCACATTTGAGATCGACAGAAGATTTGCAGTTTGTATGGCCTCGTGACAGCTTTAATAGTCACCTCTTACTATGCATGGGTTTGCTAATGCTGCTGGAAACCTTACAGCACTGAAGCCAAGAAAAATACACGTGCCCTGTTCAGAGCTGCCTCTGTGCTGAAGGTGTGGCTGAGCTTGGAGTGGGAAAGCAGGCGTGTTTATTTTGCCCCTCCAGGATTATGGGCCTGCCAGAAGATATTGCATCTTCTGGTGTAAGTGAGAACAGTTTCAGAGGCTGCTGTGAAATATGCACTGGTTGATCGAAGGGGATTGCTGGAGGACAAAAACCCATATTGTCCTGTTCTCAGCCAGTGTCCAGTGGACTAGTGTCCTCCTGCCGTGGAGACTAGATATGTAGTCATAGTCTAATTTGCCTGAAGGAAAAAAAAAAAAAAAAAAAGTGGAGGAGATTTGGCTGCTTCCTAGATCCCTTATGGTCCGAATCAGTCCTGTCTGTCAGTTCACCTGTCAACCTGTTCATCCCTCTGTGCAGACATCCATCCATCTGTCGGCAAAGCTGGTATTGTACATAGCCTCAGTGGCTTCCGTGACTTGTCTTGTGGGGAGGCAGAAAGTGCAGCAGAGTTAGGCAGCAGATAGAGCAGAAGTATCAGCACCTGCCACCTTCTGACAGCTTCCCAGTTGACCAGAGAAGGTGATAACTCGTCACCTGCTCAGAAGTGCAGTTGCAAGGAGCAGTGTTCATGTAGAACCACAGTAGGTTCCCCAAAAGCCATGTGTCACATAGTTCCTAATATCTTAGTGCAACAGTGAAATGCGTTGTATAAGCAATACATTAGCAGAGAAAGTCTCCCAAAAATTGTAATGCAGCACCATCCAGACCTGCTGTTGTCACTGTGACCTCCAAGCTCTGCGCAGGTTTAGTACTCCAAGCTTTCTCAGCATTAAGCTTAGGAGCTCTGAGTTACCTTTAATTAGAGATAAGTCAGTGTTGCATAAGGTTGGTTTATGAGAAGCACTTGTTTTACTGTGTAATAGGGCAGTGTTATTCTTAGTGAATGTCCATCAGCAGGCTACAGACCAATATGACCAGCAGTAAGTACCAATGTGACCAGTAATAAGTGATGTCTTCTGTGGGCTGGCCAGAATGTGGGTCTACAGGTCCCTAGTTATCCCCTGAGCCTTATTATTCTCAACCTGTTGCACGGTAACTACAGCGTGGTGGGAGGTCAAGTATTTGGCCTTTGCCAGACAACAGTAAGGAAAATGAAGATCTTCTTAGTGATGTTATGGTACGAACCGTTACCTTTGGTGTGACAAGGTTATTTCTGTGTTGCAAGTGCTGCAGTGATTGTAGAAGGACCATTCTCCATCGGAGGCAGTGTGCCTGCTGCCCGTGATAATGTGCTCCGCGGGGATCTGGCCTGCAGCCTGGCTCACATGTGCAGAGGTGTCAGTCTGACCTCCTTCAGCGTGCGTCTGTTGTACTTGCTGTGCCCTTTCTCACTGTCTTATGTTTCAGGCCTCATTTTCTCTGAGTCGTGTTCTTGAACCAGCTACAGCATCCTTGGGAAACCAAAGCAGGGAGCCCTCTCCTTAAGATTATATAGTGATGTTCACAGTGAGAGAGACCCCATGTGTGCATGGCTGTGTGTGTACACCCAGGGTGTGGGCATATGCTTTGCATCTGTAAATACAGAAGTTGTTGCCTTCAGCTTTAAAGTGCTGCATGTGTATGTGCTCCTTTAGTCTTACAGAAGGGCTCCCAAAGTCCATATTTTCAGGTTCCTGTGATTAATGTAGCAGGAGCAACCAGCCACAGCCAGCGCTTGGGTGGGAGCAGGCCGGGCATGGGGACTGGATTCAGACAGAGCCAGTGGTCAGGAGAGAGGAGCTAGCAGTTGCAAACTAGTTTCCAGACACAGCAGAGAGGCGCAACTTCAATCCTACGCTTACAGGGTAGGGAATAAAGGGAAGGAAAACTAGTTGATCCTGTATTTGGTTGTAAAAAGCCATGGAAGAAGGAACAGATGCAACTCTATCCTAAGGAGGAGAGAGCCTCTGTAGCAAGGGTATGGGGAGAAGAGGGAGTGTGGGCCCCCAAAGGTAACCACTATATGTGCATTTGTGTGTGAATGTGGGTGGTGGTTTGTATATAATATATGTAGCAAGTATGTGCATGTATTTGATAGATTTGTCATCAGCTGGTGATCATGTGGAAATACAAAGATAGCAAATTAGTTTTATAGTACTTCATGCCATCCATTTCAAGCAATTCAATGTATGGCTTAGGTTTTTTTAATTCACTTCCGAATTTCCTGTTACAGATGATTTTTATCAATATTTTCAATGCTTTTCATGCTTTTAAATGTCATTTTCCACAATCCATCAGATATGCAAGAGCTTTCTAATTTTCGTTCATGGGACAGCTTAGACTAACATTGGCAGGAGACAGTCATGATGGAAGACCGGTATTATGCTGCAAATCCTCCATCTAGTCGGCATTCACTAAAGCAATAGATTTATCACAATCGTCTGCTTGTATTTATAGAGATTCCTAAGAACACGGCCAGCCAGGCTATGATCAGTTTTGGGTGGGGAGCCTGTAATTACTATACGGTGTCCTTCTGAAGCACTTTAGAGAAGAGAAATGATACATGTTTCTTCTGAAACATAACTAAAAATAAAACATGGGATTTGAAGCACTAGCTGAGACTTAATCTTTCTCTGCTAAGGGCCTGTTCCGTATGGCTGCCCTGACCTCCAATAAATCCAGCCAGCCAGCATAACTGATTATAAAATTATCCAGCTCTTTAAAAATACAACCAATGTCACTTGTTTTTCATAGTCTATGGTATGAATTCTGTAGGCTGCCTATGTGCTTTGAGTGAAGGAATATGTATATGAATACACTGCATATACATATATGCAGATATGCACTTAGTATATCAATATATACACCTTAGAATATCTATTACATACATATACACATGTACGTAGTATCTCTCTCTAGTGCACGTATGCCCACTGTCTGTGTATATGTATGTGTGTGTATATATATATATTTTTCCGGCACTCCGGCTCTGGGGAAGGTGTCTCACTGAAAGGCTCCCCCTCCTCTCTTTGCACCCCTAGACTGGGAGGCGCGCATCGACAGCCATGGCAGGGTGTTCTACGTGGACCACGTCAACCGCACCACCACGTGGCAGCGTCCCACGGCGGCGGCCACGCCGGACGGCATCCGCCGCTCTGGCTCCGTCCAGCAAATGGAGCAGCTCAACCGGCGGTGAGTACCTGCGGCCCTGGAGATTCCTGCTCCCGCTTTCCCTCGCAGCCCCATGGCCCACCTGCTTTCCAGTATCTACTTCCTAGTATCTGCTTCCTAAGGATTTGCCTTTCCTCCTCATCCAACCTGCCTCTTCCTGGCCTGGTTGCCACTCACTTGTCGCCTGCCACGAGCGTCCTGCGCCACGACCTGCCCGCGTGAGAAGAGTCGTTGGGTGAGCTGTGTTGCAAAGCATTTCAAACAGCAAGAAGAGGCTCATGGAGAACCTTTTGGGGATGTCTCTAGAAGAGACAGGATGAAGTCATTTTTGCCATTCAACTCCAGGAGCAGCGTCCACGAGTCAGTCCCCAGTACTACAGTGCAGCATCTCCAGAGGTCTCAGATCAGTGTTACTGAAATGGTGTAGCCTTATCAGTGTGGCATTACCCAGGCAAATGTGGCCTGCTGATAGACCTGGCTGCTTTTCTAGGGCAGCATATTGAATTAATATGAATGCAGCCCATAGGCAGACCTGCTTGGTGCTGCACTGGGCTTGATAAATCTGGGACTTTGTTCAAATCTATCTCAAAGTTCTTTTACATGCATTTTCCACTTAGTTTGACAGCTCCTCACATACATTTGTTTATCATTTTCTACTCATGTTTGCTTTTCAGGCAGCATTTAGGAGGAGAGAAGAGAAAAAGTAAACATCTGGGCAAAATACTCCTTTTTTACTTGAGAAAGCTTTTGTTTTATTTTTGTTTGTTTGTTTTATTCCCTGCTGACTATAATGATATGTTTTCTTTTCTAGCCAAGCAAGACAGAAATTAGATTCTAATCACAGTATGTGAAATACCACCTTATTTTAGAGTCTTAAAAGAAAGATCAGGAGCTAAGAGAAGTATACGATTTCAAAGTATTCTTTCTGTGATGCAGAATAGTTTGGAAGTTACTGCATCCTCTGTAAGGAGAGCAGAGTCCTGCATGACATGGACTAGAAAGTTGTTATAACTTTCTGAGAGCAAACCACTTCTGGAAGTGATTTTTGTGCACACTAAGTTACACACTCTTGGGGATTTACTTTCTCCCCCTTCCCACCTCCAAATTCATTATTCTGGATGATATTTCACCCCATCACCATATATTATTTATTGTAGAGGTGAAAGAACCTGCTCACTGTTTCCATTTAGCTTTTCTCAGAATGTGTCAAGCTGCCATGTTAACATTGAAGAAACAAAGAAAAGTGAGTTTTTCTAGTAGACTCTTTGAAGGGATTTACATGGTTCTTCCCTGCCATTTAGAGTTTCTCTTTAAAACAGATTTGGGTCATGTCAAAACTCAGACAGTTTGATTGCCACTTAAGCAAGTTATGTGACACAAGAAATTCTCTTGTGGATGTAATTCAGAGTTTAGGATTTTTTTTGTGTGTGTGTTTTTATTCTTATTCTTCCTTATTATTATTCTTTATTCTTCCATATTTTCTTGCAGGCTGCCTACATTTTTTTTAATATCATTTTTCACTTGTTTGGCTTCGGAATTGACTGTTGATATATGCATCTTTCTATATCTCAACATTTTTAGTATTCAGATATCCAGGTAAAGAGTGAAAAGCAAAGATGTTCAGTAATGGCATAGCTCCCCTCACCTAAATCCCAGTAGAGACTAAACACTTTACAAATTAATAAATGTGGGACTGCTATGATTTCTTGGGACAGATGGAAAAAATAATGATTCTGTATTGTCTAGTAAAGAGCCACTGAGATTAAAATTAAAAAATACTTAAATACTTTTTTTTTTTTGGCACAGGGAGGTCTTCCATTGTTTGTAAATTTGGGTAGTTGAACAGAAATATTTCTTAAGAATCCAGTGAAATAGCTTTGTGCTGAACATTATGATGATTTCAGCCAAAATGAGTCTGTCTGAGGATGAAAGCCATTTCTGTATTTTCAACCTGACTTTCATAAATTTAAAAATTGTCATTGTCCTAAAGCTGGACAAAATCAAATACTTCTCCAGATTTGGCACTTGTGCAGAAAATAACTTTTCCTAGACAATTACTGAAAAGTTCTGCAGAGGATCAGGCTGTGTTTAAGTATTCATTTTACAAATACTCTTTTGTATTTCAAGATTCATTATTTGAAACAATCTTCAGCAAATCATTTTAGGCAAAGCAACAGCAAACACAGACCTTGCTGATGATATACTTAACAGCAGCCTGAACTTTTGCTCCAGGTTCAAACAAAATAGAAATCAAATCATCTTGGCAGTTTGAAAAAACTTGACTACTTTTCTTTTTAAACCAGTCATCTACTCACTTTCAGCTTCCTGATTTCATATGGCAAAGGGAATGGAAAGACCAAAATACTACAGGGAAGCTTGGTGTTTCCAACCTGGCCAAAACCACAAAGCTTTGGAAATTCCACTTGAAGAAAAACCTCATAGCTGTGGCTGCTCAAATCCAAGAGTCCGGTCCCTATTTACTCCTGTGCTCAAAGCTTCCTATTAGCTATACTGGCCATTTGGGAATACAGGAAATGCAAAATTGAAATCTAGCCTTTGGGCAAGGTCCAAAGAAACATCTCTACCTTTTATTTTAAAGATCTTTGCTCATTTTCTATAGCACTACCTGCAACTGCTTGCTTGTTAGCAAAGCAGATAACAGCCATTGCTGTTCAAACTCTGTTGGAAAGACCCTGTTAAGTGTATGTGCTTTCACAGCTTGGCTTCTCCTTGAATTTTTTTAAATAACAAATAGCAAATTATAATTATATAGTTAAAACATCTTCTGTGTGATATTTCTAAACCTCTGTTTCATTGACAAATCACTTTGAAAGCAGGCTGAAATTTCCAGAGGCATTCCCATAGCTTTTACTTTTCAATATTTTCTCCAATTACTTTGACATTTTCTGGTATTTATATAAGACAATTTTATAATATTGAGGGTAAAACAAAAATAGTAGCCTTTTGTTGGCATACAACTAATGTTACTGTTTAAAATTTGCCAGTAGGGATTTTCTGCCATCTAATTAAATTGGAGCTACATTTTTTTTTTTAAACATGCTGCTTATATCCCTTGAATACATAAAATCCTTTTTTTTTTCCCTGTTTTCCTTTGCTATTGCATGTGGGTGTCATAAAACTCCTCACATATTGGAATGGAAAGCTTGTTCAATTAGCCTGCAGATGAGTGCATAAAAATGTAAAACATGGGTCTAAAACAGAGGGGCAGAGCAGCTGAGGTAAATTTATGCTGTTGTGAAATCTGCTTTTTGAATTTTACATGTTTACTTAAAAACAAAAAAGCCTTTTTTCTTAAATCTTCTAAAAATGCTGTTTATTGAAGCATATATTAAATGTAACTTTAAATTACTTTGATTACTGGGGGAAAATACATTATACTGTGTAAGTTTAGCATAAGTCTCTTAAAACTTCAATTATTTTTCTTAATTATGTCCAGTCCTTCTGCCTGAGGTCAGGTTGGAGTGAGCTACTGGCATTGCTGTCTGTTGAGGTATATAAAAGCTAAATCCTAACTGTTTGTGATTAATGATCCCATGTCACTCTGAGGAGCTAATTCCTGACCAACTCCTAATTTGAAATAAAATGCACATTAACAAACAGAGACAGGAAGAAAGCAAAATGTAGGAGTCAGAAGATGAGCTGATGAAGGAAGAGAGAATGTAAGTCAGTAAGATGAGAGACAAATAATACTGGATCCGATTAAAAGCAAACAGCAGAACTATCCCAGTTTATATCAGTACAGGAATGCATTCCAGAAATAAGCATTAAACATACCAGGCTGGAGTTAAAACTAAAGTAGAGAGCCTTTTTCCTTCCCTTCCTTCTTTCTTTCTTTTCTGTCTTTCATTCTTTCTTTTCTTTTTCTCTTTCCTTCTCTTTTCTCTTCTTTCTCTATTTTTACCTTTCAACATGTAAAAAGATTTGTGATCTTCATAGGTCGCTAGTAAAACAAAGAGATCTTCATCTCTTATCTTATTCATCTGTTTTATGTTGATGAAAATGTTAACTAGAATTTGGGTTTTTTTGTTTGTTTGTTTTTTGTAATACCTATCTGAAACACTCCAGGTTATTCTTTAATTCTGATCTAGTAGAGTGTTTGAGATTGAGCTCTTCTTTTCTAAGGCCATGGTTCATTGTGTTGTCATCAATTAATATGGAAATTAGTTCCATAATTAATATGCAAATAACATTATAGAGTTTTAAAGCTGCTTGCACTTGCAGGTTTTAGTTCATTTATTTCTATCTTCCTCAATATTGTTTGCTAATCTCTGTATTCTTTCCTTTTCTTTGCTCTGTAACTAGGTATCACCAACTCAAGATAAATACCCTCTCCTACTAATTCCCATAAATAGCATAACACTTGCTTCCTCACATGGTTTGCTCAGCTCATTTGTTACAACTTTATTCCCTTTTTTTTTTTTTTTTAAGTGTGTGTGTGTGTGTGTGTGTGTGTGTGTGCGCGCCATATCAATTAGATTGTAAGTTCTTTGACCTTCAACTGTCTGCTAATCTAGCTGCTACACTATCTACCACAGTAGGAGTATTCACAGAATCACAGAGTGGTTGAAGATGGAGGGAACCTCTAGAGATCATCCAGTCCAACCCTCCTGCTCCAGCAGGGACACCCAGAACACATTTCACAGGGTGGCATCCAGGCAGGTTTGGAAGATCTCCAGAGAAGGAAACTCCACAGCCTCTCTGGACAGCCTGTGCCAGGCCTCTGTCACCTCACAGTGAAGACATTTTTCCTCATATTCAGATAGAACTGCCTATGTTTCAGTTTGTGCCCATCGCCTCTCATCCTGTCACTTGGCCACTGCTGAAAATAGTCTGGCCTCATTTTCTTGATACCCTTTCTTAAGATATTTATATACACTGACAAGATGCCTTCTCAGCCTTCTCTATTCTAAACAGGCCCACCTCACTAAGTCTTTCCTCACCAGACAGATGCTCCAGTCCCTTAATCTTCTTGTGGTCCCTTAATCTTCTTGTGGTCCTACACCAGACCCTCTCTAGAAGCTCCATGTGCCTCTTGCCCTGGAGAGCCCAGAACCACACCCAACTCTCCAGATACAGCCCCACCAGAGCTGAGGAGAGGGGCAGGATCCCCTCCCTCAACCTGTTGCTAACACTCCTGATGCAGCCAGGATCCCACTGGCCTTCCTGGCCACAAGAGCACATTACTACCTCATGGTTAGCTTGTCCACCAGCACTTCCAGGTCCTTCTCTACAGAACTTCTCTCCAGCAGATCAGCTGTGGTGGGAAAGGAAGAGCAGAGCAGACAATAACCTAGCAGCAACACCACAACCTCTTCTCCCTCCAAAGTATCCTCCCAGGTGATCCTTTGCCTTCCCCAGGTGATCCTTATTATCCTTATTAACATCTAATGGTTGGCCTCAGACAATCATTTAATCCATCAAGTAATCAGATCAAATAATCAGGTAATTATTTTCATGCCTGGCCAACCTTTCACCCTATTCCTACATAGTCAGCCCCCAAGCTGCTCTGGTGTATGGAGTTCTTCTGCTGTAATTGCAGCATACTGCACTTGGCTTTGTGCGCCCTTGAGGTTCCTCTCCACACTTCTCTCTCCAGGTCTCCGGATGGTGGTTCTCCATTGGGGGCTATGCAGTGTCCTGATAGCCATCATCATAGCCTTTCCTTTTTTAGGGTTGACACATGCATCTGCTTTTGTAATAAGCAAGACTGGAGGGTACTCAGTATATTGCAAGACTGATCCTCACTTGATTGGTTACGTTACCAAAGACTGAGGGAGAGAAACATGATTTGCTGATAATTTTACATGCCAGATATCCAAACGATTGAAATGAAAATCTAATAGGAACTGATATCTTAAATACCAGTGTAATTTAACCTGTGACCCTTCTTGCCTTGCACTCTCAGTTGCAGACTTTTGTTCATCAGTGCAAAACGTCACATTTGCAGAGTAATGGTTGGTCCAAGTGTGAACAGCTTCTTCAGCTGGAGAAGAAATGTTGGGCATAGTCTTACTATCTTGCGTGCTGCAGATAAAAGTATAGGAACTGTTCAAACAAATGTTCACTGCTAAGGTAGAAAGCACCAGGAAGTTCTGCTAACTAGATTGTTCCTTTCTCTAAAAATATGTAGATACCAAAATATCCAGCGAACGATTGCAACAGAGAGGACTGAGGATGATGCCGTAGTTAACAACAGAGTGGAAAGAGTTCCCACTGGAGGAGGAAGTGACTCCGAGGCAGAGCCGTCCCAGACAGGCTCAGGTATGGAGAAACAAAATATTCAGTGGCATGTTCAGCACCACTGAATGGTATTGTTTGGTTCTGGAGAATACCACATTTCCCCTGGGTGCTGGAACTTCATTATAGCAGGATACAGAAGCTACATAAATAAAGAGGTGTAACCCTTGAAGCTACAGATGCAAAGCCAGAGACAAAAGGCCTTAGTATTTTTTTAATAACTACTAACACAGGCAAAGTACTTTTTACTTTAGTAAAGAATTATTTTAAATGAAACTAGAGAAGTCACCTTTGTTTTTTTCAGCTCAGCTGTTGCTGAGCTTTTGATCTCATAGGGCTTTACCTTCTAAGGACAACTTATTCACCCTGGGTGCTGCAGCACTTGCCCATGTGGTCGCACCTGCAGTGGCCTTGGCATCCAGAAGAGAATACTTACATTTTTAAGGCTGCAGTTTTGTGGTAGCTGTGAGCTGATTCAAGTGCAGGCTGCTACTGAAAGAGGCACAGCCATCTCTTTGCTTATCACTCATATGACTACATGCTATACCAGAGCAGAGAACAGATCTGGTTGAAAACAAATCTTCTATCTTGTGTCTAGTGCAGTTTACAACCAGATCAGTTCTCTCATCTGGTTTTTTATAGGACCAGAGCAACATTAGTGACAATACAAAGGAGAAGAGGAGGACGTGTACCTAGGAGGGCAGGATGGACACAGAGCTCTTCCACTTTCTTGGCCGTAGTAATACTTTTTGCTTTAAAATTCTGGAAGCAGAGTACTCTATTGGAAGTAAAAAATAAAAAATAAAAAAAAACTTATGCCACCAAAATGAATGGCAAAAAGCAGTTTGGAAAATTCATATTGGTATTTAATGTCAATAATTGAAAGATTAAGGGGAGATGCAAACCACACTAGAATAAGAGAAAGCTATTGTATGATACATTTGCCTTTCAATTTAAAAAGAAATTTTTAAATGCAAATGTAAAGGGAAAGTAACCGAAGGGCATTGTATGATGCTTTACGTCACCAACATGGAAGTGAGCAAAGGAGCAGGGGACTTGCTTAACACAGCCTTGCTACCAAATGCTTTGTGCTGGTGAACGCCTCCGGCTGGATCGGAAATCAGCTCTCGCCTTTGGAACTCACCATGGGGAGAACCGTGCTCGGGATTTGACTAACAGCACTGAAACAAGTCACCTAGTCAAAACTGTTGTGGTCACATTGCCATGCAGTATCAATGCGAACAGCAGTGGATATGGCCCAGAGTTTTATAATGTGCAGAGTAGGAAAACACCCAGGTCCTGCCCTGCCTCTCTCAACTCTGCAACACTAACCATAAGGAAAACATCTGCTATTTTGCCAGGAGGCTTGTCTTTGAAACGCAAAGATGTATTGGGCAGGGTGGTAACATTCTTATACGTGTTTGTATATGCTTCTGTGACCATGCAATATGAGTTAAATAATGTACTACTTTCTACGTAAGTAAGGTTTTGCTTTGTGTTCTTTTTTTGTTCCCCAGAAATTAGGAGAGAAGGTTCCCTTTCTCCTGTGAATTCTCAAAAAATCACGTTGTTGCTGCAGTCTCCGGCTGTAAAGTTCATCACCAATCCTGAGTTCTTCACTGTGCTGCATGCAAACTATGTGAGTAACTACGATTTGCTCTCAGTGCCACTGCTTTCTAAATCCAAAGGCTGAGCCCCAGGCCTTATGTGAGAATGAACAGTGGATTTAAATTGCCTGATTCAGGTCCACTTGTCCTCTTTGAGCCCCAGACAAGTTGAGCACATCAGAGGCAGACTGCTCCAAAGAAACTTTTGCTGAGATTCTTCTCCATACAGGGAATTTCCTGGCATGAAATAAGTGCTTGCCTCATTAATATTATTCTTCCAGATTATGCAAGAAATCCTGGTTTGTGCTTGGTTCATTCTGTTTTCTTTTGCTGCAAGACTTAATATTATTGCTTTTGGATCTGTGTTTCTGAGATATTTTATTCAGATGCTACTAAATCTCAGGGAAATAGAAAGCAAACTTATTACTGGCTGCTGCAGTTTGCATTCCCGAGAAATAGATGGGCAAGATCTGTCAGGCAATGAAGGAAGTAGTCATTTGAATCTGTGTTACTATTATAACTATTTTGGGTAAAAAAAAAAAAAAAATGTATTCGGTATCTTCAATTATATAGATTTTTTTTCCAGAAAAAAACAACAAATCTGCATGCATTCTTACAAACCNAAACAAACAAACAAAAAAAAAAAAAAGATGTCTTTGGTATCTTCAATTATATAGTTTTTTTTCCAGAAAAAAAAACAACAAATCTGCATGCATTCTTACAAACCTCATGTGCACTAGAAAAAGTTAAAGGGTAGATCATTCAGAAGACCACACTTAGGGAAATGTCACAAGGAGAGATGCAGCTCTCGGATTTCAGTCCTAGTTTTCTGTGTCTTGGAGATAGTTCAGCTAGGCTGAACGCATGACTTCAGAATCTTTGCAGAATTCTCCTCTCCTGGATAAAACAGCCTTTTTTTTTTTTTAAGGAAATGAAAATTTTCAGAGTTGTCTCAGCACAGGTCTTTCACTGAAGGCAGACATCCTGTTCTGGCTCTGATGCTAGTTCTCCATCTCCAATTCTGCCACAGAGATTATTGGCCTTGAAGCCTTACAGAGGAACAGATATATTAAGTCATCTGACTTTAACTGAATTAGGTTATGGAGGGCACATAATTTCCATTGATGATTTTTTGCTCATTTTCAGTTGTTTGAGTAATGAACAACTGGTTCCATAGTGGTACATGATCTACTCACAAGAGACTGAGTCCCAGCTTCATTTCTTCCTAAAATAGGAAATCCAAAAGAGGCTTTTGCTTCAAACTTACCAAGTTGTCACTAACATGGGAGCCAGAATAATCTCTTGAAACATCTGTCAGATAGTCATACAGATGCCATGTGTACAGAAATAATGGCCCACATTACTTTTGGCTTAACATGGTTGTAATATTTTAACCACAAACTCCTATTAAAATTTAGAGTTATTAATTATACCAATGAATTTGAGAGTGGAAAATATTATCCAGCAGTTGAAATTAAAATTAAAAGGCACTCGTTTTGCAGATATTTTATTTCCATGGAGGGCTAAAACTACAGTTTTATAAAACTACATTTTTGCCTTCCGTAGTTAAGCAACTAAGAGATATTCAGTCACTGATCAAACATTAGATCAAAATATAACTTCTGTTGTGCGGTAGACTGGGACCTCAGCAATTTATGACCACAGAGCTTTCCTCGGTTATAACTTAAGTTACATCTTTAAGGCAGAGATGATAGAGATTCTGAGCTGCAAAGAGGTGTTCTCTTTTCAACACTACCACCAATATAAATCCTTACATAATAAAAATAATACATACAAATACTTTCTTGTGTTGCAGTGGTTTGAATGGATTGAATATACACATAGAGAATTCAGATTTGTTAGGCCAGATTCTCTGGACAGCTATACACACCAGAAGTAGCATCCTTGGAGGCACAACTCCTTCAGTGACAGATTTCATGAAATCCTTTTGTAGTGTAACCAAACCTCTCAAGATTGATTAAATTCATTGGATTCACCAGCAGGACCAATGTAATCATTTTCTCTCCAGCTCAGAAGAGTTGCAGATTTTTGTAAACTTTAATACCCTGTATTGAGGAACATTTCACCTAAAGTTAAAAGTCCAAAGGGTAGTCCAGGGACCGCAGCAAAAAGCTATTACCCTCATGTGTGTTTTATGGCATTGTATCGTTGAATATACTGAGGCTACAAAGATGACTCGTTAGGGCACCTATTCTGCCACCAAATCAGCACCAACTCTGCTCTGCATCAGTGCATCTTCCTGCAAGTGCAAGAACTATAGTTTATGTCCACTGTAAGATGGAAGGATGCCCCAAGGATGGTGTTCTTCTGACTCACGGAAACATATCCATCTGGCGTGCTTTGTAGTCAATGCAGAAAGTGGTACGCAATTCCAGGGAACTATTTATATCTTCCAAGACATAAAATTTAACTGGCCATTTCTGTCTATGGCTATGAAATGACCCTAAGGTGACAAACTCAGATGTAGACATCTATACCGCAGTCCTCCACAGGACTTACAGCATAAATACATTTTCACAGCTGCCTTTCTGGAATAATCTAGTCACACAAGCGGTGTTTTGCTTGGACCAGGAAAGCAATGTAATTAAGCCCAACTACATGCAGAGTGACCGTGTGGTGTCTCAGCTGACTGTCTTTTAGCAGTGAAGTAGGAGGCAGTTTGCAAGCTTCCTGTGCATAGTGTGTGGGATGTTTGTATTTCCAGGATTTATTTCGTTCTTTTAGGTGTTCGTATAAAGTAGTCATTGAAATAACTGAAATGAAATGGAAATTGTTCTTGACTTTAATGGGATTTGAGTTCTTCATATATATAGCCCATGAAACAACAAAATGTGTTCTTTTGACATTGGAACTGATTTTTCTCCTGTTTGTTTTCTATCTTATAGAGTGCCTATCGAGTCTTCACTAACAGTACCTGCTTGAAGCACATGATTCTGAAGATCCGTAGAGATGCTCGTAATTTTGAGCGCTATCAGCACAATAGAGACCTGGTAAATTTTATCAACATGTTTGCTGATACCCGTCTGGAACTTCCTCGTGGCTGGGAGATCAAAACTGACCAACAGGGCAAGGTAAGAGCATCACCAAAACTAATCACATCTTGCACAACACATCAGACTAAATGATCACTCGGGGTTCTTTCTTGACTCAAAATATGGGGTGGTTTGGTTTAAACAAAACAGGCAGCAGGCAAAGTTATTCTAAGAGTAGAAAGAAAGCTTCAAGATTGATGTTCCAGATCGTAGTAGTGACTCTGGCTTTCTGTGGAGTATCACATGTGGCCAGGGAAGTGTTGGATCAACTACAACAGCAAAATTAAGTCTGAGTTTAGATCTGTCGTGACTGCAAAATTTGGCCCTTTTTCTTTATAATGATTTGCTGGGTGACTTCTTGAACCATCACATAGATTAACACAATGTTCCTTGATAGTTCTGTGCTTCTCTGTCATGTTTATCTCATGATCATTGCCTATTGTTTTTAGTCTTGTAGCATCAAGTATTTTCTGTAATCTGTTCTAGTTTAGTATGAAAGACCCCATTCCTCAGAGATATTCTCCACAGATTGTGCCTAAAGAGGAGATTTCAGGAACCCAGTTACCAGTGCTTGATAATTTGTAATCCCCCGGTAGTGTCAGTTTTGCCTACCTTCTTACAAAAACAACCAACGAAACCAAAGAAAAACCAACCATTTTTTTTTTTTTATGTGTTACAGTCTTTCTTCGTTGACCACAACAGTCGTGCTACCACCTTCATAGATCCCAGGATCCCGCTGCAGAACGGTCGTCTCCCCAATCACCTGACGCACAGGCAGCACCTCCAGCGGCTGCGCAGCTACAGTGCTGGAGAGGTAACAGTGTGACCACAGCTCTTTGCTGCGATCACAGCTCTTTTTGACATCAATCTCTGTTGAATTGCAGACTCTTCTTGTTTTGAAGTGTTTAAACAAATTATCTGGCAGATTTTTTATCTTCCAAAAGAAGTGAAGGGTCTTTTCTTTCTAAAGGTTTTATCTAAGAGCCTGCGGATTATGAAGGTTTATATTTTGACCCTTTTCAGAATAGAATAATAAACCAGTAAAGCTAAATAACTGTAGTGAAATTAGACAAAATTAGATTTTTAATTCTTTTTTTTTTAATATCCCAGTTGTGTTTTAGTAAAGGCAAGTCATTAATTCTCTTTATAGACTGATACTTTAGCAGCCTCAAATCTTTCTTCAATCCTCACGGTGACTGTGTTCCCCGAAGAGATATACTCCCTAGCAAGTATAATAATACATCTTAACATTTGCTTCCTTAATCTTGAAATCAAGCTAAACAATCTTTCCTGTATTTCATGGGGCTGATTTTCACCAAAGAGCAGTATGGGCAGGATGACTGAAGCATAAATTCAGCTGCTGTATTAGGAGGCGAAAGTATCAGCAGTCACATTGTTCTTGTAGGAAATTCATACGAGCAAGGATTTGTAAGGGAGCTAACATTAAAATCTACTGTACCAGATTCAGTCTGAATCCTTCCTACTGCTTTGGATCAGAAGCTGGAGAGCGTGTGGGTTGAAGACCAAAGGCAGACCAGGCATAAGCAGCTTGGATGGGTTTTCCCCATATTGGATGAATGCAGCAAAATATTTTCTGCAGATTAAGTATTTCTATCATATCTTGCCCCCGACTAGCAATTTCCTGCAGTTAGTGTTGCTAGTGTGTCTGAGTGAAGTGATGCGAATGCAGAAGTCACCCTTACAGTGATTCAGATCTGGGCCCTGGTTGCCCACAGCTTGCTTGTGTATTCACCCAGTGAGGGACAGAAACACCACTGAGTGACTCTGCAAACCCTGCATGAAAAACACACTTTATTCTGGTAGTAGAGCTGGCTAGGAACAGGAACAATTTGCAAGAAACCCAAAACATCATTTACAGGAAGAGTTGAATACTTTTGAGTGATGACCCTAGGGAAAGGGCAAACTGTTTGCCAAGTGCACGAGTTTGGCACGATTAGCCTAGCCCTGGCACAAAAAGGGAGTGGGGGCCCTGTTTGGTCAGCCCTAAGTGCTGGCGCCTTCCCCTTGCTCCTCGCGGGGCTCAGACAGCCTCTCATGCCAGATCCAGCCTCTGCAGCCTTGTCATAGGCACTAGCTGCCCATCTGGGGACATCTGCTGCTCCCCTGGAGGAACTCCCATTGATTTCCACAGACTTTGCATCACTGCTTAAAAACCCAGCATTTACAAGGAAAAAAATCAACCATTTGAAACTCAGCCTGTGTATCAAGAGCTTTGTGTTCCATGCCCTTTCTTCCAAGCGTATTTGGTTATCCTATAAATCACGAACGCGCTCAAGGCTTTGTCCTGGCCCTGTGTCAGCTCTCTACGGTCCGGCGGGTTTCTTTGCTGAGCAGGTGGTGTGGCCTCTGGAATCCGTCACCAGGACTGAATCTATCACCAGGACTGTGGAAGGGACCAAAAAAGACAACCACCAGCCTCACGCTTTACATAGAGGTGCCAAATGAGCATTTGGCGCATGTCCAGTCGTGATTGCTTGAGGGTGCCAGTGAGACGAAGGAGCCAGGGAGGCTGAGAAGCAAAGCACCTCCACGCATGCCTTGTCCTCAGAGCTGGCATCCTGGTGCCAGAATGACTCACCAGACGACTTTGTGGACTCCCCAAGGGCTTTGTGATACTTCATGATCAACTGAGGAAATAGCAGATAAAAATCATAGGCCGATGAGCCCATATTCAAAAGGAGAAATACCTCAGTTTCACGTGCTAGTGATGTCTCTGAGCTGGGTCACATGCAGGAGTGATGGTGGTTGGAGGAACCCGATCTCAGTACTCAACTGTGAGTAAAAAAGGCAAAAATAATGTTTGGAATTCTTAGAAATAGAAAGATCTATTTAATCTAGGAGAGGACAAGTATAACAAGAACTAAATGTTGCAAGTGTAAACCAATCCAATTCAACTGAAAGGAAGACAAGGCTGAAATTCAGTGAGAACTGTTAACCACAGGAACTAATGATTTTTCATGAGAATTGGGTCCCCATTTCTTCAGATCAGGAGTTCCAGATCAAGAACTTTTGTACTTTTTGTACTTTTCTGGATGATATACTATGAGCAAAACCAAATCCCATTTTAGCTACTCAGAAGCTCCCCTTTTAGTGGAAGGGGGTGGATGAGGTGTGATATGCAACTAGGGAACAGTGGTGTCCTGCTTTCCATGCTCTAACATCCATGAGTCTTCTAAGTCCTTTTGGATCCTTAAAATGTGGCTTTGATTCCTGCCTAATAGTTCCTGCCTAACTGTGGTGTTTAAACTAGTTTAAACTGTGATGCACTAGTGAGTAGACTACCTCTGCACCACTAATGAAGGTATCATTTTTCATATTTCAAATACACTTTTAAGTCTCCCTCATGAAACTGGATCATATAAATATGCTTTCTCAAATCTGCTTTTTTTCTCTGTGATACTTAGAATTCCTTCTAAGTAGAGAATGAAGGTAATAGCCACATAGTTTTTATAGACATTTGTCTGTTGTTTCAAAGGACATTTATTTAAGTCTTACTTAAATCTCAGCTATTAACAGATCAAGCAGAGATTCACAATACCTCTTTTCCCCTTAATCTGTGTATTGTGGATTGCATTAAAAAAAGGCAATTTGTGCATTCTTTTTTTTATGAAGAAGGCATCTACTTTATAAATGACCGTGAAATATTTGTGCTTTTCTTTATATTGAAGTATTCTAACTGAAGGACATATGTTAAAGTTTTTGACATCCATCTATATAGATTATTGATATTAAATAGTGCTACATATAAATTTGGCAAAACACTACAGATGCTTTGGTGGACACTTTCTTTTCCTTCAAGTAAAAGCATCAATCTTATAGATAAAAAGTCATTGATGCTGCTCTTGATTACCTGATTTTTGAAAAAATCTGAGTTAACTGTATGGGCACCCATATCTAAAGGACAGTGTGTGCTTCAGCACCCTCTGCTACTGCTGCAAACAAAGCAGGTGAGGAGCATGTTCCATTCCCTATAGGAAAAATTCTTTCTGCAGTGGAAGTCACCAGGTATGATGACAATGTCTGCATTTTTAAAGCCATCCATCATGGAGAGGCAGGAGACCCTGCAGAACATGGAGATGGAGAGGTGTAGCAGTATACAGTCTCCTTCCTGCCTGACCAAAACCACAAGCAAGTAGTGGGACTCAAACAGGGAAGAGCCTTTTAAATCAGCAATGATATAAAACCCAGGAAAGGGCATTATGATGATTTGTTCTCCACTGTAGTTGCAACATACCAGGGTCAATGACAAAGCTGTTAAGTTCTGTCTATAAATTTGTCAGATTGCCCTGCGCTAGATGAGCTGGGTCACTAAATCATTAGCAGGGTCACTGTTTTTTTTTTAATTAGAAAATAATGTACTAATCTAAATTAAATGATTAAATTAGAATGTCAATGCAGACAAGGCCATTGTAATTAAACAGTGAATTGGAGCAATCAATTAAACTGTATTAGCTAAAAGATTAGAAACAGGAATATTAGAAAAGTAGGACTTAATTAGACAGCTGGGAATTTTTGTTGTTTAGAGATGTGAAAGTGTGAAGACCATGATCCAAACATAGTGTTAGTGATGCCTTCTGATGGTGATGAAGAGAAAGACACCGCCTCACAGCATGGGATTTATTCTGCTGATCCAGGAGGGCACAGAGCAGGGTCTCAGCTGCCCACAGAAGAAAACAGCTATTCCCAAATGGACTTTTTGTCCATTGTGGCAGTGGCTTATGGTTTTCGTCTTGGGCCTCACCTTCATTCTTCTTCCATCGCAGAGAATGGATGTTGTGCAGGCCACATGGTGCCCATTACAGTGGCCTCCAGTGTCACAGGATGCTTAAGGATGCTGCCAGAGTCACAGGATGCCACAGGATTCTGCCTAAGCCTGCTCTGAGCTACAGTTCATAGCATCCACAAGCCCCTGGTGATGTGACAAGGAGATGGAAGCAGAAGGGAGAAGACGTAGCAGAGCATAGAAAGGCTGTATCCTGCAAAGGCTTCAGTACAAGACTTAGAGAGGAAGCCAGTCATAGCAGAAAGGCTGTACCTTAAACCTCTTGCTTAATGGGGTTAGATGAAGTGTATTCGAGAGGGAGCATGACTGGTTTCACAGCTAAGGCTTTCACGGCACCTGTGCAGCTTTTGACCAAAGTGTGGCTGTAGTTACAATTGCACCAATCCCTATGGCATTACTTGCTCTTGCAGGTACTACATTGCATATAAGCTTCTTGGAAGTTCAGCCATTAACTGCTTGTTTTAAGGACTGAGCCAACATTAGCACATCAATCTGTTACACACTGCGGGTTTGACTCTGTTCTCCCCGACATCGACATAAGTATCCTACAGTCAGCAGGCACATACCAGCATAAACTGTGTGCATCTGAAATCATAATTGCATGATGCAGCAAAAGTTCACCCTGCACTTTCACAGCAAGTTCTGTGTTTTCAGTTACGGTATATTTGATCCGAATCATTAGGATTTCTTGTTCTTTAACCTGTGTATTGACTAGCATCAAGTGCTTTGACTGATATCTGGTTACATATAAACATTTTATACTTTGCGTGTTCCAGAGCAACATACCAGTCGCATTTATCTTCTCAGGTTTCATTTCTGTCCAGTTGGAAGATCCGACGTTTAGCTGTAGCACTGGAAAAGGATTGGCACTGTTTGCCTTGGATGCAAAGCTGAGCATTTAAAATATTGGAGAACGGGCAATTTCTTCCTGAGGTAGTTGCCAAGTCCTACAGTTTGTTCAGTGAGAAAGAAGCAGACATCAGCCCGAAAGAGTGGCAATGGGAGTTCATACACATCTTGTCCTGATACACTTTACTTGTATTGATTTTGACTCTTTTGACTTCACTATGGCCATATCCTTAAGGAACATATATATGAGAGAAGTGAGTTCCCCCTAGGATTGCAGAACTCCACCCAGCAAGTGATGACTTACTGAAGATAGGTGGCCAAACCTCGTTATATGCCTCTTATTATCCTCCTGTCTAAGCATTTTCCCACTCTTTAAAGGATCTCCCTTGCTGACACAATTCCCCTAATTAGATGAAGTGTTTAGGACAATGGTTTTCTTTAAATTAAGTGGTGCAGTTCAGTAGTAGTCATAGATTTCTTTCTTACTGCTCTTGATATCTATATTTAATATCGTGTTCTTTTTTTCAGTGTATACACTTTTAATACAACTTCTAATTGAGTCATGCAAGTTAGGCAAACCCTCTCCCATTGGGATAATATAGACCTTTTCTTTGCTGTCATCTTTACTGTCTTTACTATGTTACTCTCATATTAAATTTCCCTTCATCGATGCTGAGTGAACATGATGTAGTTCTTTGGTTTTTGGGGGTTTTTTGTTGTTTTTTTTTGTTTGTTTTCAAGGTAATATTGCTATAAAATTCTTGAAGTAAACGGAGTCAAACTGGAACAGGGTATTTTCTATTATAGAATTTTTATTTCATTGAACCAGAGAACTTTGTCACCATAAGCCCTGTGTTAACCTGCATGTACTTCTGGATTCATGGCAGCATAGGAGAGGTGTAATAGCTATGGATAATTGCATCCCTCTATTTGGGAGTGCAGCATTACCTGCCTTTTCTAAGCTGACTGAAGCATAAAGGTATAATTTCCGTGTAAGCTTTCTATCCTTCTGTCAGTCAGCATCACGAACCATCCTGAAAGTCACAGAAGATCAGAAACCACTTTTTTACTGACTCACATGCTGCTGATGGCCGGTTTTCTCATTTTGATCCTTTCCTCCCCTGTTCCAGGCCTCCGAAGTCTCACGAAATAGAGGAGTGACTCTCCTAGCCAGACCAGGCAATAGTCTCGTAACAGCTATTCGAAACCAGCACCATCACGAGGCACTACCTCTGGGTAAGGCACCTTTGGATTTTCTTCTAGAAGCACCACTCACAAAGTTGAGCACTAACACTAATCATCAACCACGTCCACTGCTTCCTATTGCTCTGTGCTTCGCCAGCAGTGCCAACACAATCACCATGAACTCCAGAAGGTCCTGCCAAGGATAAAGAAATCCTCTGTGTTTTTTCTTTTTCCCTTTACAGCTTACAATGACAAGATTGTTGCTTTTCTACGCCAACCCAACATTTTTGAGATGCTGCAGGAGCGTCAGCCCAGCTTGGCCAGAAATCATGCGCTCAGGTAGTCTTTCTTCTAGACTACTGAAGTCGAGAAGGACTTTTGTAGGGGGAAAAAAAAATCTGTTTGTTGTAATGAAAAGGATGAACTCAGACCCCAGATAAAATTGTCACCGTTAAAGAGTAGGCTTGGGCCACCAGAACTTAAGCGGTTGCAACTGTCCAAGAAGAATAAAAGTAACTGTGGGCAAATATTGACAAATCTGATATCCATTCTAAATATTACTGAATAGGAGAAACTCTGTGGATAGCCATGCTTCACCTATAATTATCACTTTGCTTTTCAAAATATGGGATAAAGTTGTGGCTCAACAGAGATGAACAGCAAAACTCTCACTCCAGTGGAACCAGAATTTTATCTCAGAGTTGGATTTACAGCCATGCCATGAGCACAATCACCATAGATTTTGTGAAGAAATAGGAAAATTATGAAGTAGATTTTCCCATCTTGCCACTTCTTCACAGATGATTTAATAACAGTCCTTTTAATCTGGTAGGTTTAAAAAAAAAAAAAAAAAGGAAAAGAAAAAAAATAGAACCAAAAGCGAGAACGATTTTGAATGTATTGTAATTCCAAAAGTTAAATTAATTATTTGGGCCTAGGAACTGAAGTGGTGTTAGTCAGTTCCAGTTAGCAGTGCCAGTGTGCCCCAGCTAAGACTTGGACCCAAGCATTCCATATGTGCTGTGCAGCAAAAAGGACATCTGCAAGTTGCTGGGGGCAAGAGAAGAGGGAGCTAAAGGAGGGAAGGAGAAGAACCTTCGAGTTTCTCCAGCGTATCTTCTGCCGATAGCCCCCCAGCTTGCCGTTTACTCATGAGACCCAGACAAAGAGTTCTTTGGATATAGGGATTAGACATGCTTCCTGCGGGAATGAATACATGCAATTAAAATTAGGGAGAGAGAATGAAAAATGCTTGCAGTATTCAAGATTTCTGTAACTGAGAATTTTTTATCTTCACCATCAAATTATTCCTGACTATTATTTTTTAACGAGTGTAATTTGAATTCTCATTCCTCAAAGAACAGATGATGCTTTTATCTCCTTTAAAGCAGAGAACAAAATTGACTACTGATAAGGACCAGACAGCTTAGCCAGGCCGTAATGAGATTTGTAACAGGATATTGAGCCCTTCACCTCAGGTCACTGCTTTGATTATAGCTTAGGTCAGGAGTGGTCCAACGCTACCATCTGATGCCTGTTCAGTAGCCTTTGTGAAATGGGCTTGTTGGTCTCGCACAAACCCTTAGGAAAAAAATGTCCATCTTTTGCAGGGCTTGATTCTGCAAAGCGCTCTAGCTCCCCCCAGCAAGGTCCTAAATACTTGACTCAAGGTAGAAACCTTTGACTTGTTATTAGAATGAATATTCTAGGATACTCCCATGTTTGAAAAGCACAGTGATAGGCAGGAGTGTAGCTCTGTGTCTTGGCATGGTCCTGCACTGCTAGTAGAATCCTGTCTCATGCTTCCCACTCCTACTGGCATTTATTGTCAAAGTATGTAATTTTATACATATAGTATATAACTTCTTTGTGATCTGTTGGTACCAAGGGTTTGTTAGAGCTGTCGTTTTCCAGCTAGGAGTGACAGAGATAAAGAAGTATTATTTCAGAAAGAAAGAAGAATTATTACAGAAAATTGGTGTGTGAATTGTAGCCTTAACTAAGGTAAAGTGTGTCAGTGGAATAAGCCACAGTGCTACATATGTGCTCAGAGGACTAGAAATCATTCTATTTTCTAAAACATGGTATAAAATATCTTGCTTTAGGGCCAGGAAATGGAGTGACATAAGTAGTTTCTTTTTTACAAGTTTGTTTAATGTAGTTAGAAAATGAATCAAGGCAATTAGGATATTTCCTGTTTTTGTAAGGAGAGAGAAAGGAGCTGGCAAAATACTAAGGAATTTTATCCATAGTTCATATGGATAGAACTTGATCCGTAGTTGATACCTCTATAATATCTTGTTTTCTTCTTTTATTTTCTTTTTTTTCTTACTTTTTCCTCTTGTCAATAATATAATTTATGTTTCAGGGAGAAGATCCATTACATTCGGACAGAGGGTACACATGGGCTTGAAAAGTTGTCCTGTGATGCAGATTTAGTAATTCTCTTGAGGTAATCAATTTGAGCAAAAGCATAATATTGCTACTTATGGTGCCAAAGAATCTGGATGGCTTTTTTTTCAACATAATTGACAAGATTGTGTTAAACCTTCCAGGCCATTTGTCATTAGAATAGGATTTCATTGTTACCAATAGCCACACAAAATAATTCTGCCCAAGTACATCAGTCAAATCTTGCTTGCTGAAAGCCAGTCTCCAGCGATGCAGTGAACTCCATCAGCAGCCAGCGAGTCAATCAATATGGCTATTATCATTAAGTAACTGATGAAGAATCAGATCAAAATGTTTCCTTTTGATGGAAACATTCTTGTTTCCTACTTTCAAAAAAGAGGAAAAAAATCTTGGCTTTCTCCCTATGAATGGAGAATGCAGCTGTTTATGAAATTGCTAGTTCTACCCCTGCAGCATTGCCCACACAAGCTGGTCCATGTCACAGTAATGAAACCCTGAAGCACAGTACAGTGAGTGATTTGGGGCTTTATAGAAAAGACTTTTAACTTCATGTCATAGTTACTTTTGCTCAACACAGATAAGGACCTTTTGTTGTTGTTTTGAGCTGTCACAGAAAATACGCAGAGCCGCACTACCTACTGCAAGAACTTTCCAACTTGTGGCCAACGCCTTCCTATGAATGGTCAAAGTGCTGTGCAGGTGTCTCTGTGGAAATATACACCCCAAGAAAAACAAACTGGAAGACAGATGTGTCTCCTCTTTACTCATTTCCAACATGTGGATGTTGTCTCCGTTTACCACATACTCTCAGGACTTAATTCTCTCTCAGTAGACTGAGACCTTAGCATGAAGTGTCTAATAAAACTGCATTTTTATATTCCTTCATCTCATGAATGTGAGCCAAACCTCTCTCTATTATTTTCCACCCAGTCTTTTTGAAGAGGACATTATGTCCTACATACCACTGCAGGCTGCCTTCCATCCTGGTTACAGTTTCTCTCCTCGCTGTTCACCCTGCTCATCACCTCAAAATTCTCCAGGTAAGGAGAGGGGAAGACATTACAAAATCTTGTATTTGGGGTATTTCTCTATGTAATGATTACAAGGGAGCAAACTGAGAGCTAACGTAAATCGTCACTCTGCTGATTTCAGCGTGTGCTTCGAATCTGACCCAAACTGTGCTACATGTCTGCATCTGTCCCAGTACTGTTACATCTTTGCTGAAATGTTAAAATGGCTGGAAGACAGAGATTTGGAGTTGTCAGTATAGAAGGAAGTATTGTCTAGCTTTTCAAATATTCAGGGAGGGTTAAGATAAGAAGAGAATGGTGATCTTCAGACGTAACTCACTGACATGGAAATACATTCATGGATATTGACATGAGATAAAAGGAGCAAAGAGTGTATCACAGGTGTATCACAATTCTTCCAGTAAACTCATATAAAATACTCCTATAATGTTAACTCTCTTCCACACCGTGTACTAAAGATTTTGCTTCTTCCCAAGATTCATCTATTTTAAGACCTGAGGGGATCATCTTGATCGTCTAGTCTGACCTCTCGTGTTGAGCTCATTGACTTATGTTTGACAGGAAGCATATTTTCCAGAAAGATATGCTGTCTGAGAAGGTTATTTCCAGCTGTGACACGTCTCTGTAGTTATTGTTTATGCTATAGAAATTTGAGGAGCAAATGCCTCCGATTTGCCAAGATGTACAACCCCTACCACAGCCTCCCTGCGTGACTGTGTCCAGAGGCCATTTTGAGAGAATGGATGGAACTGTGATCTTAAAAAAATCCATTTTTGGCTGAGTCCATTTAAATTATCTGGTTTCAACCAAAATTTACAGGGGAAGAGACGTCCAAATCTTAGGAAATTCATTGATTCTTTCTTTTTATGTGCGGGACTTAAACACTGAACCCTTATCTGTAGGTCCATGGTATTTAGTAGGAATATCCTATTGTCACAACTGTGTGTGAGCACTATTATAAATATACTTCCCTCCTCTACGTCAGGATAGGTCAGAAATAAGACCTATTGCAAGACAAAACTAGAAGTATTTGACCAGTACCATGGTCAGGAGTTATTAAAAGAGCTGCAGGAGCTTCTACCTCTTGTGAAAAGATGCAAAGGGCAAATATTAATTTCAGAGAACATATTGTCTGTCTCCTTATTTCTGCTGCTGCTTACATAGCCCATGAGAACCATCCCTTATGTCACAGGGAAAAATATCTAATAGAAAAAAAGAAGTGTCAAAAGGGGTTCTCTTTGTACAGCATGTAAATATGCCTTTCTGTTTTACCAGCAGAGACTATTAGTGATGTCCTTCCCTCCTGGCAACTAAGACTGTGCTCCCACTAAATGCACTAAATGCAATTTTTTTCCTTCCTATGGAGGATTTTCTGCCAGATTTCTCACAAAAGGGCTTGTTTTTATTGTCTTCTCTAATGAGATAGGGAAATGGGATTTCATGGATCCATTCTTTGACCCTTTTATGGCATGATACTTGTTTATACAAAAGGACTAATCAGCTACTTTGAGATTGCAGACTTCAAAACAAAACAGGTCCCAAATCTGCTCTATGTATGAATCATAATAGGAAAATGTAGCATTTCTTCCTGACAGACGTCCTTCTTGAAGCCACAAAGGGTTTTTGTGTTGATGGCTGGAAGTGTTTAATATACAGTCAGATTAACTCTGGGAAACCCGATTCCCAGCTTGGCCTCGGCACTAGCCTTAAGAGAGAGGCTTTAGTTTGAGCTCCAGAGGTTTAATCCTGCCAAGTAACAAGATCTCCTATGCAATGCCAAGGAGAGTGTGAAAGGGAGAGAAAACCTCAAACCAGTGACTATCACCAGGAATTATTCGCGTCAATCTTTCTCATGCCTTTCTGATCCCTGAATGTCCATTCAGATCAATTATAGTTGAAGGCTCAGGCAGCAGAAGGGTACACACAAAGCCAGCTTAACCACTGCATTGGTAAGTAGATATATTCCCTGGAAGTCTTTGGAATCACTGAATTATCAGAATAACCCCATTAACAGCAGGTGGAACATAAAACAATTTGTGTGCACAAAAATCCTTCATATTCCTGTAAAACGTGCCTACTGCTTTTGATACCCAGTAGTATATGAAAGCAACACTGGCATGCTTTGGAGTGATTTAAAGCCTCTTACACTTTCGGAAGCTGCTTTTTTTTTTTTCCACCAGGACTACAGCGAGCGAGTGCAAGAGCACCCTCTCCATACAGGAGGGACTTCGAAGCCAAGCTACGTAATTTCTATCGAAAACTTGAAGCCAAAGGATACGGGCAAGGTCCAGGTAAAATAAAGTGAGTATTATGGCAAATCTTTCAAATAGTCTAGCATGGTATAACTTGGTCTTTTCTCTTGACTCTGATTCACTGATAGGGAATGGAAAACACACCAGAGAGTGCAGTTTGTAAATAAATCATGAAGATGAGATGAGACCTTAGTATATCCTGAAAAAAGAGTGAGGCCTCTATTTAACAGAGATAATAGTATTCTTACCTATAATTTCCCTGTAGGAAAATGTCTGTGGTAATGAACTAGGCATTACTACCAGCTTTACTGCATCATTGTAATGATGGAGTAACTCTTAATCCTTTGAATCTACGTATAGTGTAACTCAGGATCAGAGCCTGTCTGTACAAATTTTAGCTTGCCCTTGTGGGTTTAACTTTCAGTAGCTCTTTGTGTTAAATTACCCTCCTGGATTTGACCTATCAACATTTCTGCCTCTGTTCATATATTTGGGGGACTCTGTCACTGGGGTTTGAGTTTGTTTCCCAGATAGCCTGGCAGGTGAGTTGTGACTCTTGTGAGCCTTGTGCCCTACTTGTGCTCATTATCCTACTTGGCTAAAGGGCTGTATGTTTCTACGGTATTTCCTGGGCATCTGGTTAAATTTATGCATCAGATTGGCTTACTACCAAAACACATCTGTTGTGGGGGGAAAAAAATAAAACGAGGCAATTTATTCCAGGCAAACGTCATCAGCAAAATATTCCTGCAGAGCTGGGGAATCCTAGTCATTGGTGGTTATCCCTTTTCAGAGTCCTGTTAAGTGGATCCAAGGCAGACACAAATAACATTCCAAAAGGTCTGTTTTAAAATGTCTATGTCATTTGAATAAACAAGATTTCTTTCACAGATGGTGTTTAAATGCACTATTCATTGAGTTGTTTTAGAGCCTGGCAGAGGAGTGGGAGGTGTGTTGGATAAACAGAGGCTGATACTCCCTTTACTTACCCTGCTGCAGATGATAGAGTAATTCCATGGACATTCACTGCATTAAATCCAGGGAGAGTTTGGGACCAATTCCAAAATAGTGTCACTTCATATATGCAGGATACTCAGCAACTCTCCAGAGATTTCTATAAACAGAGTGTGTTACAGGGAGCCTTCTAGCAGTACCACTACGCTTTGAACCTAATCACAACATTATGAAGAAATTCACCTGTGAGGCACATAGAGAAGCAGAATGAAGCAACTCAGTTAAAACCCAGAGTGGTCAACTAGTTTTTGTACCAGTGGGCACTCGTTTATTGACTTCTCTGAGAAAGGATCTGTTTAGCTTCTGGACTCCAGCTCTTGTTTACCTTCAACCTCACCTACTCACACAGGACTCGGTACTTAGATCTCTGTTTCTGCTTCCCTTTGCAGGTTAATTATACGACGTGATCACTTGCTTGAAGGCACCTTCAACCAGGTAATGGCCTATTCACGCAAGGAGCTCCAGCGGAACAAACTCTACGTCACGTTTGTTGGAGAGGAAGGGTAGGGAACTTCTAACTATTTTCAGTTACGAAGTAGCTGTTACATTACAAAAAATGGCAAGAATTGGCCAAAACTGAGCCTCTCCTGCTTTGTGTTGTTTCTTTATTTTTTTGTTTTTGCTTTTCATCTGTGTAAGTGATCCATGTAAAGTAGCTCATACATCTGTTAAAAATCCCAATAGCAAAAATGTTTCATCTAGATGCCTTTAAGTGTCTCTTTAAGGGGTTAAATCTAATATTATTCTGATGCCCTAGATATTTTTATTGCATGGAAGGTGAAACAAACTACAGACTCATCATTACACACTCAGTCACTCTCAGGACTAAAATTAGAGACGAGGCTTTTATCCATTTTATTAGTATACCTCTTCAAAATGGATTTTTTTTTGTTCAAAAACTTTTGCTTTATATGACATCTGATGATCATTTGTTACCAAGGTGTAGAGTTCTTGTTTCTGGTGAAGTGAGAAGCATCAGCGGTATTAAAAAAAAAAAAAAAAAAAAAAAAAACAGTCTTTTCAGTTTAATTCACCCAACTGGAAGCTGAAAGCAATAGAATTCTCTCAGGAAGGCCTTTTCTTGGGAGACTTTCTGCGGATTTTACAAACCCAGTGGCCATTCATGTATGTTTAAGCAAGCCATGGAGCTTTTGTTTCCATATCTAAACAGAACCTTTCAAAGTCACCCTTGTTCACCTCAAGAGCTACATTATAATTGAGGCTTAATCCGTATGCTTTTATAATGGAAAGACCATTATGCTTATTTCCCTTCTATTTCAATAACTTTGCATTAAAGTCTTTTAAAGGAAAAAAAAAAGGCAAGGATAGGATTTCAGGATGCTTCTGTTTCAGTTCCAAGACTGCTAGAACAGTAAAGCTCTGGGACAGCTGTCAGAGGGTCCAGCAGCCTCTGACACCACCAGCCCTGTCAAGTAAAGAGCTTCTGCATAGCTGAATTTGTCTGGAGATGTGTTAGGTACAGGGGAAAATAGAAGACGCCAATCTCCATGCGAGTTGCTCCCACTGACATCAGTTAAGGGGGATTTATTAACATCACTTTTAGACTCCATGGATTCAGTATCTTCTAATGAAAGCCTTCAAATCAGTTTTGCTATGTGTAGTACAGTCTCCTCAGGAAACTGTTCGGTTTGCAGTTTCTTTCTTTCTTCACTGATTCATTTACCGCTGAGGATACATTCACGCAGGGCTTCTGCTGTTTAGTGCTAATACAAATTCTGCTGGAGACAGATTCTTCTGCTAAGACAGCAGTTTCCTGTTGAGAAGAAGGGATGCTCTATGGATACACGCTGCTGCATGACCATAGCTTCCACCATTGACTTCCGAGCAAAAATGATGTTGAATACGAACTATGAAGGGTGAATGTGGTATCTAGTGTCTGTTTTTGAATATAGACAGATGTTGTTTGCAATTCTATACTCCAACTAGCGTAAATCTCATCCTAGCATCTCGATATCTAGTGAGCCAGATTTGTTACATGTTTCATACTAGTGGTTCAGGGGGGATTATTACCATCCTCTTTGCCATTGTAAAAAGTAAAACACCAAAAAGATATGCCAGCCTGCCCCTTAGCTTCTCTCTACTTGCACCAATCAGTCATTCAGCCCTTTGTGATTGTGCTTCTTTAAACATATATAGAGCATTCTGATTCTTACAGAGAAGTACTGTCTGCCTCAGAAACTGGCACATGTGATACATGTCTAGAAATCATTATTTCTTATTGCTGCGTGGATGTTTGTATGAGATTGAAAAACCTGCCTACCATTATTACAGAATGATCTGTTTTTAATAAATCCATCACAGTCAGGATTAAAGTATTCATGAAGCTTTTTTGTTGTGTTTTATGTCCTGTTTATTTGTAGGTTGGACTACAGTGGCCCATCCCGAGAATTCTTCTTCCTACTGTCTCAGGAGCTCTTCAATCCCTATTATGGGCTGTTTGAGTACTCAGCCAACGACACGTACACTGTACAGATCAGCCCCATGTCTGCCTTTGTGGAAAATCACCTGGAATGGTAAGGACATTTTGTGCAGAATTAAATGATCCTTTCACAGTCCTACAGAAATGGAGAGGCAAAGCACAAAGGCTCTTGATTTAGCTTAGATCACTTATAAATATTATTGCTGCATTTAGAAAGAAGTAGATTGGGAAAAGAAAGAGCGAGAGTAAGTATAAATACAACAGCAGATGCTGAAGAAGGTGTAATCAGGTGCAGTTATTAAAATGTCCTCAGTGCTTGAGATGTGGTTTGCATGATTCTGTGCGCACGTGAAACTGATGTGGGGAGAAGAGCTTTACTTAATCCAGACCTCATCTCCTTTGTCCCTTTCTAAGAATAACGTGTGATCTCTCTATACGTCAAGGAGCACTGTGCTTGGAAGCTGTGCAGTGCCCTCCAAGCACCACACTGCCTTTCTAAACCTACCTAGGCCTTAAGAAGAAGTGGTGAAAGCACTCCCCCTTTTCTCTCCCTGACAGTGTCTCTGCTTCTGAATGGCAAGGATGTTGGAGATATCAGGCTCTTTTACTGTGTATATGTGGAAACAAATTGCTGATCTTTGTGTCTAAAAACCTGAGCGCCCATTGTGATCTCTCTATTTTCTTCTCTGCCTCCGGATCGCTGTCTTCGGGAGTTGTTTTCCCTTTGATAGTTTAAGATGTGGTTCAGTGAACCGTGGGCTGCCAGCCCAGGGCTTCGTTTGATCCCTTGTGGGACTTCACTGTGTCAAAGGAACACTGACACATGGGTTTCTTATGATGTTTTTCTTTGTCTAACCAATCTCACTGGCACCCTTCAGAGATCCCTTTTTTAGAAGGCAGTTTAGACCCCTTCTAAATTGCAAATAGAACACAGCCATCTGTTCTTGTAAACTCTTCCCCTTTTGCTTTGGCTTCCAATGGGCAGAAGATCAAGAACAACAAAATGGTTATGTGCACCACCACCTCTCATAAGATTGCAGTGGAAGGAAAGGGTCACTAGGACGTAGCAGTGGCTTCTGAGATGGTTTTTATATTATCCCTCCCAGCAGTGGAGCTCCATGCTGGTAATGACCCTTGCATTAGACTATTTCTATATTGACATTAGCAGGAAGAGAGTGGCTCGGATCTCACAGCTCTTTTGCTCCTGCTGCTGTCTGCCGATTAAGCATCAGGCAATGGCTGGCCCAGTTTTCAAAAGGAAATTCAGCTTCTCCTGGGTTTGGCTTCACAGACAGTATTGCCTCCTCATTTTATGTTTGTGAAGATGCTATGTTAGTGAAGGTGCATTTTGGCTCCAGGCTAAAAGACGCCTGAGGGAGATGCAAACCCAAGATCATTTAGCCAGCCTACACCTGGACATAGGCCTGCTTCTTTCTCCAGGAACTGCTGCCGTGTTAACCGAGCAGTGCTGTAAAGAGGCCTTGCTTCTTCTCCATTATAAATATTGAATTTGTGAACAGACTTCAGTCTGTTTCTCATCAGTTTTCTCATCAAAAGTGATAAACTGTGCTGCCAGAAGCATATACTTAGCACTGTCTCCTTGCTTTGTCCTTTTCTTCACTCTGAAGAGTGAAGGAATCTCCCTCTTCAGGGAGATTTCAGCTGGGAAGAGGCATGTTTTAAAGGTATTCCAGACACATAAAAAGGTGAAAAGACACCTAATAGGATTTTCTGTAGAGTTAGCACCTACCTCAGAAATAAGTAGCACTTAGACACCTTGGTTAATATTCCTCAAGATATGTTTATACCTTCTAATTTTCAGAATGTTGTTTGGCATTGGGACATATCGGGGTGGAGGGCTTGGGTTTTTTTCAAGAACAGGGAGATGGAGTTGGCCTGTAGAATGAAAGAAATGCTGCAAACAAAAAGGTTTGTACATAAAGCAGGGTAAACAGAGCAGGATTTCAGAACCCAAGGCAAAGATAAGTAATCCAGTAAGTGATAAGTAATTCTTCTTTAACCTGCTATGGAAATAGCTGTCTGAGACCCACAGTTTATAATTAGTCTGATAGGTTTCACAGGTAACTTCTCTGAGGATGGTATACTAACATGCTTGCAATCATTTGCCCATGAGCAATACAGTTCTCTGAAACTGTCATCACTTTCTAACTTTCTTGCCCTTCAAGGCAGTGCTAAAACTCCTGTTGCTAAAATTTACCTGTTGATAGGATTCCAGCAGAGCCTCTTTACTCTCTGACATGCAGGTAATTAACATTTTTCTCCCATTCCCAGCTCTGTTATGAGACATCAGTTAACATATGTGAGTGAATGAGTTCTGAGAGTCTTATTGTCACAGAGCATTAATACTGGTAGTCTTCTTCAAAGTCTGAAGTTTGACATCAGTCATTAAAAGCACACAACCACAGTTGTTTCAGATTTATAGACTTCTGGGACTGCTTGCCTTCCAGTACTGTGAGGTTTATCATTTGTGTGGAACTTGTCCTTGAAATGGTTTTCTGTATAGTAGTTCTACAAGACCTATCAAGACATGGCTATAACAAGAAACAGCTCTAGCAGGAAAAGAAATAACAGAAATTCCCACAAAATTATTTTACATTTTCTCTCAAGTGGTGAGTTTGAGATATAACACATCTATGAACATGTGAAGATGTGAAGAGTTGTTCATACTGGCAGGATTGAGAAATTTGCTGTTCTATTTCCCCTGGCCTAAAAGTTACAGCTCTGCCCCTGTTAATGGCTTATTTCATGCCTTGCTCTTTGTACAAACAACAGTCTGAGCCCAAAATGAGCACATCAAAGCACAGAGCAGTTGTATGTTTGCCAAGAGAAAAATAAGAGAGACATAATGACTGGAAAATATTTCTCATTTATGGAGAAACTGAGATTTAGCACCTTTCCTGCAAGCATCCATTGAATAAGACTTTTTTCTTCAGTTCACATATGTGCTTGCTGAAGACAAAATATGAAATACGGCACATTTTAAAATTTAAAAAATATTTTAAAAAATCGTATATGTTGAAGGACAGAGTTACAATTCTCTAGATCTAAAAAGTTTGATGCATTTTTATCTGCCTGCTACAGAATGTATCTCAAATTCATAGGCCGAACAGTTTCTTTTAATCTATGCCAGTAATGAACTAGCCTGTCTAATCTAGTTAACATATCTAGCTCTGTGCCTGAATATTTGAAGAAAACTTCTAAGGCACTGTGTATCCCCACTACTTAAGGTGGTCTTACCTTCCCAAATAAGCAGGGGAAATATGGTGGCAGATATATTATTTCATCGAAAAGAATATTCTTCTCTTTGATCTTGGTCAGATGTTTCAGGCAATTGAGAGGGACTGAGTCACTGAAGAAGCCACCTCAGGTTTTGTTCAAAGTCTAGAGCTTGCTGAGAGACAGAGCAGTGGGGAATATTGACATTTCTTTAACAACCTCCAACAAAGTTAGAGCTAATGTTCAGTAAAGGTCCCAACCATTACCGTAATGCTGAGTTGTGATGTTCTAATGAAGGCCTCCAGTAACTTGCCACATGAGCTTCTCAGTTTGCTGCCTGCAGTGTTGAAGCACTGGGGGCCAGGATCCCAGTATTACTGAATATACAAAGATACTTGTGCTCTGATGTTGTTTCTGACACTTTCTTCCTCTTATGACATTCAGGATGATGAAATCTGTCAGATTAATTTTACAGGGAGCTCTACAAAGGCCTCTTAGGGTGTGAGGATATGATAGATGTTGACATTTATCAGCAAAACTCTGAACGAGGTAGGTAAGAACTATCTCTGTTGTAGGGATGGAAAGACTTCGGGGGAATAAACTTCTGACTCTCACAGACAATTCAGATTTAAGTTTGCTGTGAGCAGTGATGCTTCTTAAATTTGGCTTCTGTAGACAGAAAGGGAAGATAGGGCACCTTTCTCTTGGAGATAATGTAAATCAGGCATCCAGTCCTATTGACAGGGGCCTTTTTATCTGTGATTGAAGATAGAAGACAGGATGGAATGGAAATGGATGGAGAAAGAATGTGTTTGAATTTTGGGAAAACAAAAGCTAGTTCCAGATTTTGTGTAGTCTCAAATCCTTACATGGCCCACTGGTTGCACTCCCTGTCTTCTTCATCGCATTTTTTCTCCCTTCATGGTCTAGAAAATTGTTAGCATCTGTTCACTGCATCTCATTCAGTCAGTACTGTAAAAGAATGATTTGTCTAACCATGCCACGATACACGGGGGTTTTCCTCAGGGCTTCATTTTGGCTGTCATCTTCCATCACGTCTTTTTCCCTATTCTGCTCCAGCTAAACAACTTGGCAAACTGGACATCAGTTTCTGTGAGGTTTTTTATCATTCTCACCAATACCTCTCTGGTATTTCATTGATCATGTGGCTTTGGCTTCCAATTTCAGATGTTTGATATCTGACTGTTTAAGGAGTTGTACTTGTTAGTATAAAAGAAAGTCTTTTTTTCTCTTGTGAACTTTCCCTCCCATCTGTGAGTAGTTAATCTGGCGATGATAACAAAAGTACTTTGCTTTTCAGTTCCAGAAATACTGTGTTCCCAAGCTACTGTCAGGTAGAAATCCGGTCTCTCTCTTCATGTATTCCGAGTGGGCCAGAGCTTTTCTTCATACTAGTTCTGGCTCCAGCAGTAACCAATAGCTTAATATAATGTACCCGTTTAGATTCTAGAGACTGCACTGTAGTTTTGGCATGGTCACCCACACCAGGCTTTTTCATGCTAGATCCCTTGCCTGTTCTTTTCTGTAGCTTTCCTCAGCACTCCATTTCACACCTTCTGCTTTTGAGTTCTTAGTGTATTGTCTGTTTGTAAATGTAGAACCAAAGGCGGAGATGTGAAAGAAAGCCCAATGTTTGCATAGAAAGCTAGGTGACCTAAACAGACAAAATCGGTCACAGACATTCATTTGGAGATGATGCTTGAACATCTTTTAGCTTTAAACATCTTTTATTGTGTTTTCATAGTGAATTAGTGACTGTGGTTTTTTTAACAATTAGGCATTCATGGACCTTGCCATAACATTTATATAGACAGCAGTACCACAGTGTCATGATTGCCTTAGAGATATTTGCAGCTTGCTAATCATACTCTGACTTCTGCATTCATCTCAATAACATCTCTTAAATAGAAGCTAAATAAATTTACTTAGCAGAAGCTTATGAGAAAATTGCAGAGCTGTGGGTGAAATGATTTTGTGCAGAACCCTACTGAAGGCCACAAAGAGGATGTCATGGTTAGACCTAGTGGCCCAGGTCTTCAAGCTGTGAACTGATTCCTGGCTGTCACAGGAAATTCCATTAAATTAGCGTGTGTTTAGAACTGCAGCTTTGGGGCCGGACTGTCCTCCACATAATTAACCTTTCCTTCTACTCTCCAATACCCCTCATATTCTGGCCTGTATGGCTTTTCAGAGCCAGACAGAAAACTTGCATGTGTTTCTGCAACCTGTTATGCAGGTAGACGCAAGCCTCTTGCACCCACTCTCCCTGCAGACGTGAACTTGCTTTCCCTGCGCTCCCAGTGATGTGACTACTGCAACGCTGAGCTGAGCAAATACACACTGCTGCCATCAGGGCTGGTTACTTCAGGCTTGGCACTGCCCTGATTGCTCTTACGTGCTCTGGCGAGCTTGGCCATGGGTAGAGCAAGCTCCCTTTGCCTACACAATACAGCCTATACTCCCAGTCAAACTCTGACCTTCTCTTCTGTTTACTTTGCATAAATCAAAAGTCACACAGCCATTGCCATCCATGTGTTAACTCACACATGTCAGAGAATGCAGATTTTGTGGTGAGTGTTTTTTATATTTTTTGTTTCAATACTCAAGAAGAACAAAAAAGGTCACCATCTCAGCTCGAGATTCTCCTCCTTAGAAAGATTGGTTAGTTTTCCTTGCATGGCTTCCTTCAGAGCTGTGCCCTGGGAAATTGCCCTGTCCATCCACCAAGCAGTTCCCTAACCAATTCATAAGCTATTTCACTGGAAGGTAAATGTCTCAAAAATATTAAGTTCATAAAAGCGTGTGAAACCTGTAGCTGGGTAAAGGACAGAGGTGCAGGTGAGTGCCTCAGTGAGATGGGCTGGTGAGCTCAGCAGTTCCCCCTTTTCCCTAGCCTTTCCATGGGCCCGTCAGCAGGACTGCGCTGACAGGTTCACCCCAGGCGCACGCCGTGACTGGCTCTAGCATGTTGCTCAGTAGCTAGAGGATGTGAGAGAGCTGTGAGTGCTCAGGGGAGGGAGGAGGGAGATGCTCCGAGGGGTGAGAAGTGCCAGGAGAAACGTGTGGGAGCAACTGGAGTTACTGCAGTGGAGTGATGTAGGATCATCAGAAACAGATCTACTGGAAACAAGGCTTCATTAATTCTGTTACACATAAAATAACTTGTTTTAATTAAAGTCTTTTTATGGAATGTGACAAATTGCCTTGTGATCTAATGGGTTGCGTTTGGATGCTGACCAACTCCTAACATGGGTTTAGACAGACTCTGTGGGTCTTTATAGAAGTAGTGGAGAAAAGCAGTCACAGCATCTAAGCAGGAGGTCTGCAAATAACCGTTACTCCTCTCCACTGACTGATTATAGCTCTGGGGAATACATGCATTGAATTACTCATTTATCTCTTGAACTTAAATGTTTCAACTGCTATATGGCCCGGCGACTGTTTTATTAAAGGGAGTCAGAAGCAGTGAGCTTGGTTCTGCCCTTGCTGCTGCTCCAAAACGGGCCAGTCATGTGGGTTTGCTCTTCCTCTCACCTGAGGAGGAAGGACGATAGGAGACGACTTGGGCAACCATCTTCAGGGGCCCTGATCGCTGCTAGAAACTGAGCAATCTGAGATTGGGTAGAACACCGTAGAGTGGGTTTCCAGTTGCTGTTGAAATTAGGATTGTAACCTCTTTGCCTCAGTTTCCATCTGAAAAGTTCTCATATGTAATCAACCTGAAATCCATTTGATGTATATTAATGCCCTGAAGCGCTTTGAAATTCTCAGATGAAAGGCGCCATAGAAAACCAAAGCATTTAATGTTACATTACACTATAAATTTTAATTACTAGCAATATCTTACTTTAAATAAATTATGTTTGCATGAAAAAAATTCAAGCAGCATTGTAAATCTTCTGGACAAGAGTGATATTAAAGTAAATATGAAGCTGAAATCATTTTATAAGTCCGTTTCACTATGTGAAAAGGCTATGTTACTGAAATGCCTTCTTGCTGCTTTACTGTGATCTCTCTTGATGCCTTCTGTACTTAAGTAAACTTTGATTTTCCTATTAAGTTTGATGTATGACTCTCTATCATATAGAAGCCTGCCTTAACAGCTGGTTAATTATTTATTAAGGGTCAGGAGGAACTAGAAGATTAAAGGCAAACTGAAGTGAAGGAGAAAAAAAACATTCTCCCTAACTGAGCTTCTACAGCAACCTTTTTCTTTAACAAAAGTTTCTGCTTTGTATTTACCTTAATCTTGCCTTTCTATCTTTTACTGGAAGACTTTTTCAAGTTCTTTGGAGGATCTCAGTGGTGATACCACAGGGGGTGAAAGAAGAAATGTGTCTCTTGCAGTTCCCCTTCCTCTTCCCTTGCCCGAGTCTTGTATTGTCCAGCACATCTTTCAGAATTAGAGCCTGGTCTGAGGGAAAGGCAAGTGTTGAGTTTTGTTTTTACAGAAGTCATCTTTTTCTCTCTTTTTTTTTTTTTTTCTTTTCTTTAGGCAACATTGTGGATTCATTAGGCAACATTGCCCCATGAGGGGAGGCTTTGCACAAAAATCTCTGTTGTGTTGCCACCTTGCATGTAGGAGAATAGGAAAAAAAAAAGGGTAAAATCCACACTGGTTCTGAATGCACTGGCCTGAAGGGAAGCGTCAGGGTGGGCAAAGATTTTGTGTTTCGCAGCAATTCCCAGCAAGTGATGAATGTCCTCATATGTCTCATTCAAGCCACACCGGAATGGAGAGGCCAGGCTGTCATAGTGAAGTATAACTTCGTCTTTTCTACCCCTCCCTATTTCTTAGTATATTTTATTCAGTTTTTGGGAAGGTAAAGAAGAGCAGGTGTTGAAATTCCCAAGCTAACCTTTATTAGCAGTAAAAAATAATTAAAAGAAAAACTTCTTGCCTAGCAGAATTGGCCTCAGTAAATCACATTTTTTAAGTAGAAAAGGCATGTTTCATTTTCAGATTCTATTCCTGCAATGATTTGAAAGTTGAAAGTTTCCTTTGTCAGTTGAAAATCACTGTTCATTTCAAAATGTTAGCTAAATGTTGCTCATGTTAAAAATGTAACAAGAGTGAAAATGAAAGATCTGAAGTGATCCAATCTGAATTCATGTGGGCGGTAGGAGAGGAATGTCAAGTTTGACAGTTTGCTCCAACTTGGGACGGGGACATTTTTCAAAATATCAACAAAAATAGTCAGGGTGAGAAAAGTGTCCACTCTGTGAAAAAGCTATGTATTTAATAACAAGAATATAGTAAAGTAAATTCAGTACCTATGTACACAGAAGGATGATTTTTACATTGTGCCTCATGAATTACATTGAGAGAAGACAAAGTAGAAACTGTAATTATTTATTGTATTGGAAAGATTCATAATAAAAAATGAAAACATTTCTTAGTCTACAGAACAGCAGTGCAAAGGTCTAATTGTGCTGCATGAAAAATTCCCTGGGAGGACCAGAGCTGTCAGTTCCAGTGGGTCTAATAGGAGTTGAAGGTGCTCAATGACTGGCAAACTCACACCTAAAACATACTGCCAAACGACAGCATTTCTGAATTTTATCACACAGATTTCTGAGGCTTCCTAGCCGGGAAAGCTCAGTCTGGGAGGCGGGATTCCTTGATTCATTGCCACATAGCATAAACGTGAGGGATCGGTTTTTGTACTTGAGGTGGCAAGTCCTCCCAGGCCCACGCTGGGGACCAGCTGCAGGCAGGTAGCTCTAGGAGGTCTGCAACGTGCTGCTTTGCACTGCACAAGCATTCCTGCTTGCTAAGCAGTGCCTCAAACATGAGCGGTCTCTGTGCAGCTTAAATAGCCCGGAGAGAGTAGAAAGTACAGGTCTCCTGTGCCTGACAATAAGTTGTCTATTGTGGCTTCAGAGTTCTTCATTAGCCATTGTAGGAAAATGTGGTGTCATTTGACTTTTGTTTTATGGCCCTCTTGTCTGGCAGATGCCTAAATTTATGGATTTTCCTCTGTAGCTTCATTAGTTTGTTTCAACACATGGCAAAGCTATGAAAAGCAAACATAAAATCCTGAAGCAGTGTATGAAACTTCAACTTCATAGTGTCCTCTCCTCCGCCCAGTTTTCCCAAAACCTTTCACTCAGAAATCAAAATCTCTTGACAAAATTGCTCCTCTGAAGGGTTAAAAAACAAACCATATGCACTAGCTTGAGTTAATCCATAAGGAACTGTCATAAACTATAGCTCACACAACCACATATTGTCTTACTTAGAGCAGGTAAGAAAGCAAAAAGCATCAAATACACTAAAAAAGTAAAGTGGAGTCAGGACCTAGAGCATTGTGATTCCATTGCTGTTTCTACTGCTTGTTTACTGGATAACATTAGACAAGTTATTCTACCTCTGTTTTTAAGTTTTCTTATTTGTCAAATGACATACTGGCATACTGGTACTGATTTTCTCTGCAGGCTGCATTCAGATCTGCTGGTGGAAAATACTGAGACCTAGGAATCACAGAATGTAGAGATCCGTACCCATCCAACCATTCAGTCATTCAAGTAATTCATATTTCAGTCTGCGTCTACTCTGAGGGCATCAGCCAGAACCGGAGCACAATTTGCCAGCAGCCCTACAGGCCTGAATGTTTTATGCAAAAGAAGCTAAACCTTTCAAGCAGCCTGGTTACTGATGATTAGTTGTTTTTGTGCTGCTGTATTTCCTTGGGGCTCTCCCAGATTTTTCTTATTTAATTTCAGTTCTTGGGTGCTATGCATGTGTTTTACAGATCCCTGATGAACACCCTCGTAGTGTCTTAGGACAATCTGCAAACAGGCAAGCTGTACTGTTCCAGTTTCACAGACTTTCCAGTCAGGACTATTTCAGAAAAGCCAGTACTTTCTTAAAGGAGTGTTACAAATTTGCTTTAAAATACAATAAAATTTCCTAGTTTTGTTGGAGAATGATAAGCAGGCAGAATATCATCAAACAAGGATTCACAGTCTTTTATCTTTCCATTTCTGAACAAAGTGCATTGGCTCTGAAAAGACTGTGTCCTCTTGATATGCATGGGATCTGTGTGTATAACTCCCAATAACATTTGCAGGGCTGCAGGGATAAATCCATATAATCTGCGGCTGTTTAAAATCCATCAGTTTCCAGTTTGGAAATCTGGACAAACAGTTGTTCAATGGCAGTACTGCTAAAATGTTTCCTTGCAACTTTAATTTGGAAGGCAAACTGAAAATGAAGCTTATGTGACAGAATTTTCTATGACTTCATGCTGAAGAAGTATGGAGACTCCCCTTGAAAACTTGTAGTTGTCTTAAAACCCAAAATTAATTTTGACGATATATGCAATAGGATATTCTTCAGTACTTAGGGTATAACTCAAAGGAGGTTAAAAGAGAAGCTGACAAGAAGACATTGGTCTGGTGGGTTATTACAGTTTACTTTCTCATTTACTGCCTTGGTAAGACAGGGAAGAAGCAGTTCATTTCATCAGAAGGACATGTGTGGATCCAGAGCAAGTTCTCAGTGGAATGCCAATGATGTGATGAGATAGCCGAGGAGGTGGGATAAGGCCTCAGTGTGACATAAGAAATTGCGCCATCCTGGCGACCTGCCATTATGTCTTTGTCACCTCAAGCATCTACCATCATGCAGTTGTTCACACAAGAGACATATATAAAGACAGCAAAAGAGTCAACAAAAACCTTGTTACTTTTTCTAGCAGAATTCTCCTTCGGGGCTGATGTAGGAATTATTTTATCTTCATTCTTTACACTGAGACTTTGTGAACTTTATTTCTCCTGGCCTTTGTAAAAGCTATTCCTCATATATTAACAAACCTGAGCTCATGGGATTCCTGGAGCAAGAAGGCGGCATGCTGGAATGCTCCCGCGTTTGCCTCTGAGCCTGCAGATGGGCAGAGCAAATTTGCTACAGCTTGAGGTGACACTCTGTTGCAAGGGCTGCCCACAGAGTTTGCAGATGCAAGTCCAATAAACAAAACAGCATTAGTTATCACAGCCCACATGACTTTCTTGACGGCAGATAACTCAGTGTCATTGCTCTAGGCTGCTCAAAGTTTTTGTCACTATGAGTTGAATGCACATAGCCAACTAGACAAAGACATTTGTCAACGAAGGCTGCTCGAGGGTGTGGGTTTGATCCCCTGCCAACCGTTGTAAGGATGATCTGATCTATTGCTAGATTACTGCTCTGTAGATGCCACTCATCACAGAACATGATGACCACTGTGATGAGCCAGTAGGAGGATATAACTGCGAACATAACACCTCTGGTGCACACTGTCAGTTCTACATGAAATTCATAGTGTGCAGGCCAGGTGCGTTTCCAGTAAACATGTGGTCTGGCATTGTGAAATGCATGTTCTTTGAACTTTTTTTACATTATTTCTAAGCCAAAATACAGTCTTTGTTTTAGGGAAAAAAGTATACTTCATTTTAAAAGTGCTGGTGATGTTGAATCCACCAGAATCAAAAATTAAGAATTAGCATGCTGTGCACTCCATCATAAGATTGAAAAGAAAAAGGTTGTGAAAATGGATTTCGAGTTCTTTTAAAGTGTATTTTCTGTATCTCATGAAGCTACTTATGAGACTGTCTGTGACCGTGGATGCTATAACTGTCCTTTAATACAAGCTGTGGAACCAGCGAAGCCTGGTTTCCTGTACGGTTGTGTCTCATGATAGAATTCCCTGGTGTCTAATAAGGTGCAGGCTGGGAATAATACCTTCCCTATGACTGGACCATTTTAAGTACCTTCCTCTTTGCAGATTTTCTAGTAGCTAATAATGGCTCAGGTCAGGGGTAGCTTCTCCCTGTGTGGAAGGGCTAGTAGGATTTCTGTCTGGATTCTCTTGTGAAATGTCCTTCTCTCTTAGGACAACTGTCAAGGGCAGGAACCTTGTACCACAGTGCAGCCTCATTTATTCAGATCCTCTTTTGGATTGCCAAAAGTTCACCCATCGATAAAACAATCAAAAACTTGGAAACTGAGGCATCAGATAGGGTAAATTTGTCTTATAGGTGAAAACAAGTTTTAAGTAGTCTCGTGAAATGAAAATACCATTGTCAAATACAGTGTGAACCATATTATATTCAGCTCTGGTAAGCCCTTTGAATGATTTTTTCAGTAAGCTCCTGCATCAAGAAGGCTACACTTAAACCCAACTGACCTGTTTGAATGAGATAAGGTTTGCAAGACTTTTAATCTTTTTAATCCCATCAGATGCTTCCTTTACTTAGGGTTTAGATTTTCTCATACCACAAGGCATGATAATCAAAGCATCCTCTATAGGATGATAAAATGAAACCCATCCAATAAAACCTATCGTTCCCTGCTACAGATTACAATTTTGTCAAGGCATGCCGTTCTCTATACGAACCCCAGCTGGATTGTCATATAAGGTACAGCTGTGTTGGTCCACACTATTAAGCCATGGAACAAAATGTTGTTCTTAGTCCGGTGTTATTCTCTGCTGTATGATAAGTAAATTAAATTTCCTGTGAGTAATCTGCAATCGGAGGAGAAGGCTTTGCTTAGCTGCTGCTTTAGCGTATGGATCTGTCCATCTCTGTGCTCAGATGTGGCAAATACATGGCAAGTCCCACTGAGGAGAACGTGCAAGTTCTTCTGCAAGAGGCTGCCGCAAAAACACGCTGCTTCAGGGGCACCTGCAGCCCCCAGAAGGAAGGGGGGTTGGCTGGTTAATGTGGAAACTCCTGCAAATGGCTCCAAGAGCAGCGTTATTAAAAGCAGAAAGCAGGTGCACACAATGTCCTTTTTGAGCGGCCGAGCAGCGTGGAGAGACGGCAGTTCTGCCTCTCATTCCACCATTTCCTGTTAATTAACCCCTTCCCTCCTTCCCGCTCTGCTGGGAGGGCATTACTTGCATTTGGGCCTTGTCTTGGAAAGAGAAGGGTGGGAAGAAAGGGCCAGAAGGCGCCTTCACGTTCCCCGCCCCCACCAAGTTATCCTTGCCCCTTAGGGAGAAGCTGAAGGAGCACTTTACGCTTGCTTGGAAAGGTGAGTGGTAAGCCAGGCTTAAGGAAGGTATGTGCCCTCCAGTCAGGATTTACCTCTGTGCCACTTATTCTGTCAAGAAAAGTTGCTTTTTTTCCCCAAAAAGAACCTCTCACCCATGGTCTAAAGGAAGAAGCTGCCTCCGACAGGTCTCCTTGGGCTTGTCACAGTACATGTATCTCAGCCCGCTCCTAGACCAGTGCTCAGCCGGACTATCCCTGTTATTGCCAGGGATTGGGAATGACAGTGTTTTGTGAAGTGTTTTCTCTCCTTTAAACTGACCATCTGGGACTGCAATGCAGTCCCATCCAAAGGCCTGGGACCACCTCACCCCTGAGTAAGGCCTGCGCTTTGAGCACGTCCCGACATGCCCTAGAGGGCTCCAAGCACAAGGCCGGAGCAAGGGGCCGTACCACAGGGCTCTGTGCCCACGTGCTTAGGCCGACCCGACGGACCTGTCCTCTCACGTAGAAATGCTGCCCGGGGCCTCTGTGTGGTTTAATACAACTCCACCATAAAGCACTGCTTCAAATTAAACTTTCCCTTAGCTGCTACCATACCGTGTGCTGGTGATTGTAAACACCTTATCCAGACGCATGCACCTTCCACGCCAGCTTTGCCTTATTGCTTGGAATCCCCCAAAGCCATGTGGAGGTACAAGGTGATGTGAGTAACAAGGAGAAAACCTGACCCCGTTCACACGTTCAGGCAATTTCTGAGCAGAAACAGAGCTGCAAAGTCAGTGGAACTTTTCTTGGCAATTGACTTTCAGCTTTCCTTTATTCCGAGTGGCTGCAGCTTCCCCAGCCCCGCTCGGTTTAGTAGCCGTGGGACAGGCAGCGGGGTGAGGAAGCCTCCGTGCTCAGAGCATTTTCATTCAGGGTTCTCCTTCCGAACATGCAAAGGGGAAGAAGGATGTAGGGGCAGAGAAGGCCAAGAGTAAAACCAAAAAAAGCCAACATGCATTGTTGAGGACAAACGAACTTGATTATACATCCTGGAGGTGCTATAAAACTGATGGATTACAGGCTCTGTGTTTCTGGGGGTTTAGCAGTCTGGCTTCCACTGTGCTCTCATTGTGTCAGTTCCGCCTCTTTTCTTTGCTTTCTGCTGGAAAGCTCTTGCTGGAGCGCAAGTGAAGTGCAGCAGGTCCTAACGAGACCCAACAGCTGCCTTTTGTTGCTGATGTGGAACCAGCTATGAGGGGGTAATATAATCACCCTTCTGTTAGCAGGCAACATGTAGGATAGGCACCTTCCTTGGATGTGGAGGCAGCTCCTGGGGTGATGTAAATGCTAATTGGGCTTTAGCCTGCTATTTTGTGCCCCATTTGACAGATTAAGCACTTGTTGCACTGTCCCAGGAGCACAGAGCTGACTGAACCGATGTTCTGTGCTGCCTGTGTTACAGCGAAGCTCGTGTTGCATTCGTGGGCAGGAGGGGTCTTTGTGCTGCTCCCTGCAGTGGCAGGAAGGTCTCCTGGGTTTTTGATCTGCCTCTACTTTTGGGCTGTGAAAGTTCACTACGGTGTCAGTCAGCGTAGGCTTGCGGTGCTCACGCTTGGGATGTGGTGCTGTTTCTTTTCCTTTTCTACAAATACGCTAGTTCTGGATAGGCCATGAGGATTGTGTTTTTACAAAAATAAGTTCTCCTGAACTCATACAAGTTCTGTTTTCTTTGTTTTTCTTTTTCCTGAGACTATTGATTTACAAACAGATTAGATGGAAGAATATCTAGCAAGTAGGAGAAAAATACAGCAGATTATTATCACATATCATAGATCGTAAAGTAAATAAGGCATTGTTTGAAGGTACTTGAAGATGGAAGAGGAGTTGTTATTTTAAGGAAGCAAAAACAAATAAAAGAGTATGTTGTACTGAAGACAGCTGGGCATCACGATTAGAAAAGTGATCTGGTGGCAATTTGCCTGAGCTTTAGTTAATTGATTTTCGTATATGCTCTTGATCACAACTATGACTCATTTCCCTTTTCAAGTACTTTAAAGCTCCACCTAGGAAAGGGTTGTAACCATTAGAAACTGGGTATGTGGCTGCACTACGTATTCTTTGCGGCTGTTTTGAAACAGATAATGTATCGTTTGCTGACATGAGGTGGAGTACAGTATTGATCTGGCTAAACATAGTCTTTGATGGAGTTAATCTGTATCAGAGCATCCAACTAAAAATCACAGAAAGTGAACGGTGAGAGTATGTCCTGTCATGTACGCAAGAACATGCGGCATGCCAGCTGCCAAAGCCACCAGGCAGTATGGGTACTGCAGGGGGTGGATCAGAAAAGATCCATCACTGATCACTCAGAGATGAGAGATGCTATTAGCAGCTGAAGTTTAAAAACAGAAGAAAATAAGTGCAAGTAATTGAGACCAAAACAAAGGACAACTGCTACCTGTGTAAGTTCGGGAGCTGGGCGTCCTGAGTTACACTTCATTTGCTCTGTATTTTTATATCTCAGGTTCAGGTTCAGTGGTCGTATTCTTGGCCTTGCTCTCATTCATCAGTACCTTCTTGACGCTTTCTTCACGAGGCCGTTCTACAAAGCACTGCTAAGACTGTGAGTATAAGCATGAAACCAAGCATAACTGGTGATCAAGCAGGAAGTCCTGCATGGATCTAGGCTTTTGCGGAGTCACTTGGAGCATTCTGACATTCCAGTTCTCTACATTGGTCTGGTTGGTCTGTGGTAGAAAACAAAAGGCCAAAGGCTTTATTAATTCCTCTTGATTTTTCTCCACTTGCCTTACATGAATATGTGATAGAAGTGGTGATGAAAGTACTGACCCATAATTCTAAAGTTTACTACTGATGAAAAATTTTAAAAGCAATTGAAATTGTGTGTAAAAATGAAAGCAGGTACCATTCTTCCATCTTAAAACATTTTCTCATATTAAGAAAAACACAAAAATTTTCATGCCTCACTGTTGGGATAAAATTTAAATCTAAACACCAGTAGGGCTAATTGGGAATGCTAATGTAGATATAAACCAATGAATGCTTCTTGTTGGTCTTTTATAGGTCTCATACTGTAACAACCAGAAGTTACCACTAATGTATTACTTTTTATGTCATCTTTCTAAGGTTAATATTCTAATTGATACTCTCTTCTTCCTTAATTAACAGTCTGCAATAAGACAAGATACGTAAATCTTTAGTAAAGGAAGAACATGAAGAATAGATCGAAATGCAATTAAATGACAAATAGCAGAAATAAGTTTAGTTGGAACAGTTTGCAAATTAGCATGAATCTAGCCTAACAAAGATATTTCTATTAGCAATCTTTTGAGTTCTTTAAAGTATATTTCATTTCTTTCTTAAAATACTATTACTGGAATCCAAACAGTTATGTCTGTGTTGCTTCTGAGCTGGCCAGACCTGGAAATAGCCAGAAACTAGAGTCCTCCCTGCATCCTTATGCCACTTTGGGGGATTTTAGACCAGATTGCTTATAGCATCCACCTCCCCTTTCAGCAAGCAAGGTCCTCCAAAAATTTTGGCTGCCAGTTCTGCCTTCTGTCAGCCTTTTGAGCTTACCTCAAGGGTGAGGGATGCCTGGAAGCAGCCAGGCACAGCGTGGTGGGGCCCATACATGCTGAAGGTAAGCATGTGCTCTGAAGTGCGGGACATCCTCAAGACTCACATAAAATCAAGCCCCAGGGATGCCTTCCGACAGCAAATAGTGCAGGCAGCCAAGAGACCTGGCCTCAAGCCCAGCCGTGCAAAGCAGACGCTTCCAGAACTGTTTGGAGAGGGTCTGTGAAACAGGCTTTGATGTTAACAAAGCCAAAAAAACACGAGCTTTATGTTAGGTCTTTATCATAAATTTATTCATTTTCTGAATAGTGAGTCATCCTGCCAGTAGTCATGAATTGTCTTTAACGACATCTTTTTGTCTTGCCTCACAATAAGGCCATGTGATTTAAGTGACTTGGAGTACCTGGATGAAGAATTCCATCAGAGTTTGCAGTGGATGAAGGACAATAACATCACAGATATCCTGGATCTCACCTTCACAGTGAACGAGGAGGTGTTTGGACAGGTGAGCACACCTATGCAAAACATCTGAAAAACAAATCTGAAGCAGACAGAATTGAGCATGATGAACACCATTCTGTCACAACAGATCCTTTGGCCTTTCAATAACATTTTCTTCTCCTATTTTCTGTTTCTTTCAAGCCACCTGCTTTGATTGCAGATGGCTATTCTTAGTTTCTATAACGTAAAATACCAGCCCCGGCTCCCCTGCAGGCTTGTTGAGCCACACACTGCTGAACATGAGGAATTCCCTGGAGTGGAGTAGAGCTCTTCTCTCCAGGTGTAGTTCGCACCGCAGTGGCATTCAGTGAATGCAAGCAATGTAACTTTAAGCTGATGAAACTGAAAGGATGGGGTTCAGGACGGAAGAAAAACATTTGGCAGGTGGTGAAAGACGTGGCAATTCTCATCACAGTTTTGTCAGATATTTTCCTGTTATGTTCTTTGTCTCTTCACCTACCTTGCACCCTGCTAACATCTTGGTACGTGCCTGCAGTTATAATACTGCTTACTGCTTACCTCTGTATTAGTCAGATGATTCCTTTTAGCCTAGCTGATCCAGATGACTTTGGCTTCAAGAGGGAGCAGCCGTGGCTTCCGTGCAGCCTGGCAGCGAGAATAGGTGCCAGGGTTTCTGGGGGATTTTTTATGCTTGTACCAAAGCCTTGATCCTCTTTGCACTTATAACCTGTTCTGCATCTAAGGAAAAGATGGGGCGGGTGGAAAGGATTATTTTTAGTGAAGTTGATTTCGATGTATAAATAGATAGAGAGATTTTGAAGCATTTGCATGAAAACAGCCCCCAATAATGTGGGAGTGAAAGTTTTGGAAAGGACCAAAGTACAATTCAGGAGAGCTTAAAGACATCAGGGGAGATGCTAAAAGCTAGAAAGACTGAAGAACCAAGCTTTCCATGAACTACAAAAGCTTAAAAAATAAAAGTTAAGCATTGTGTTAGCTCATGACTAGTCCAAGGGAGCGATCAGCTGGCATATACAGACAGTGGCTCTCGGACCTCAAAAGCAGAGTTGACAGGAGCAGATTGTACAGAGTGAATGCTTGCAGAGGCAGTGGAGAGCCGGACTAGCACTGGAGAGGAGGAGTTCGGACCCTGTAGTAAGGAATAAATGGTCAGCTCAGCAATAAGGAGCTTGAAAGTAGCAGAAAGCAAGCAAGACTTTAGAGGATATTTTCAGAAGTGGTTTTGGCCTGCTTATCCTGCAAACGGAGGCAAAGGAAACAGGAAAGACAAAAGGCTGTGAGGGATGAGCAGGGTCAATGGGATGAGATCAAAACGATGAGGAGGAGGAATTGAAGTAAGGGGCCTCTGTAGGAAAAAATAACAGTGTTTTTCACAGGTCTAAATGCAGGTTGATGGGGTTTTTGTTTGTTTGTTTGTTTTTGAGCTGAGACTTTACATGACATTCAACTGACAGTGCAGCAGTTTTCCTGGAAGGCATGGCTATATAAGACTACTGAATGAAGGCAGACAGACATGAGCGTGCAGATATATTCACAATGACAGATGAGACAAATTTGTATTTGCATTGATAGACTACAAAGGCAAATAAGAATCTCGGTCTGAACTGCCCACGTGCATCTGAAGGTAACATTTGGCGCACTAGTTACTGATTATAAACTTGACAAAAAAGAGTTAGACGATTGCAAAGAAGATTGCAAGAAGATTTCTCCAAAGAGAAAAAAAACATTATTTGCTGTGCAGATACCTTGATGCTAAAGCAAAGGAGCACTTTGAGCCAGATTTTGATGCCAGCTTGCATGTTGTCTATTACTTGGTAAGTACTAGACACTAACACTGCTAGAACTAGTGACGGAAAAAAATTATTCTCACCACAAATTTAGAGTGTCAGAATCCAAGCATCATAAGTGAAAGTGAGATTTTTTCCCCCCCTCTTCTGAAACCAGTTAACTGCTGACAGCAAAATACCCAAGAAATCACAATGACATTCTTTACTTTCTGATGGATCTCAGCTGGGAATTCTTGCATGTCAAAAATATCTGACAGCTAAATGCTGCCTGGACGCTGCTTTGCTGGGTACCTACACAACCATAGAGCACAGCAGGAACTCTGCTAATATTTGTAAACCTGCATTTCAAGGACTGCGTGAGGGAAGCAGAGAGTAGCTCTTTTGACAGCTGTGTTGTAGATGGGACACAGGCCTTTTACCTGCTTCCACGGTGGGTTTGGTATGGACAAGTCACTGCTTCTTTCATCACTTCTTTCCTGCCTCATCTCTGGCTTGTGAACATAGCTGTTAACTTTTGGGGCCAAATCTTCTTTTGTGATGCTTTTTTTTTTTAGTAGCAGTTATTACAGAGGAGCACCAGTCTTACTGCCTTCAGGTCCCTAATTCCGATGATATGATGTAGAAACAAGAGTCCCAAAGTCTTACCGGTAGGGACTAGATGCCAGTTTGAAGACATCAAGACGTGGCAGTTTCTCACTTTACTAAATACTTCTGAATGCTTTTATGCACTAGAAAACGTTCTTCCAAGACTTCCTCCAAGCCCTATATATGGATGTTGTGGCAATTGCTCCAGTCAGGCAAAAGGAGTGGGCTAGATTGGCCTGCTATTTCATAGTCTACATAAGGGTAGTCTAAGCGGGAAAAAATCCATCAAGTTTGTTGATATTGAGTTCTAACATGGAGATTTCATTAAAACATAGTCTTCTGGATGTTATAAAGTGAAAATTAGTTGTATTTAGTCTGGAGCATTTCCTTTTGGGCTTAAAATATCTCCTTACTACTCTGAAACATAATTCTGAATTCTAGCTCACAGCTGTGATTTGAACCTATCTGAACAGAAGAGAGAAAAACAGGGACCCTCTGTCAGGGATTGGATGTCTCCAAATGTAGATCATTAATTCTGTTTGAAATTACGCAGATAATGAGAAGTCAAAGAAATCGGTCACCAATATGTCAGGCATTTTATGGGAAGCCTTGCAGGAGATGCAGAACACTGGGCCAAGGACACTGCCTGCATGCAACTAAACATGCAGGCAGTGTTTAGTTGTGGTTCTAACCAGCTCCATCCTGGTGCTGCACAACCTTGACGAGTACAGGGGGCCGGCTCAGCCAGAGTCTTCCCCCCCCTCCAGAGGATGCTGCTCTTGGCGATGCAGTGATTTACAGTTCGGAATTTAACCTGCACCAGCTGCAGATTCCTAACTTGTTACATGGAACCTTACTTGTTCTTGCTGTTTCTCAACAAAGCTACAGGTTGGGTGACTCACTGAGCGTTTCCATAATTTATGACGTTTCTGTAAGTCCCTCGAGCTAAGTGACCTAAATATACTCTGTATGCCATCTGTTGGGCTAATAAATAGATAAATAATATTAATAATATGCAAATAATAGAATTAATGAATACATATGCATGCAGCTCATTTATTATCTCTGCTAAACATCATTGTTATAGCAGCTGAAAACTGAAGAGGGTAGCAAAACCCCCTCATTATCCTTTATGTTTGTACTACAAATTGATGAAGTGCCAAGGCAGAAAGCAAAATATGGCTGCGGTGTTTATTTTCCACTTACATTTTCAAATCACAACTTGAAGTTTGACACAAGAAGTGATTCTTACATTGCTACATTGCTACTCCATTATTTTTCTTAGGTGACAGAAAGAGAACTGAAATCTGGAGGGGCAAATACAGCCGTGACAGAAAAGAACAAAAAAGAGTACATAGAGAGAATGGTGAAATGGCGCGTGGAACGAGGAGTTGTTCAGCAAACAGAGGCCTTGGTCCGGGGCTTCTACGAAGTAAGTTACAAATGATGCTCCCACCATCTTGCATTCATCATCTCAATTTGATGACCCCGTGGTTAAATTATGCTTCATCAACACCCTATGAAATGGCTTAAAAGGCAGAAGTGGACAGGAATGGAGCACCCTAATCTGCAGCAGCCAGGAATATTGCAGATGACGTTTAGCATTAAGGGAGAAAGGAAGAAATGTGTACTGTGAATATGATAAAGCAGAATGATGAAAAGGAAGCCATAGATAGAACTGAGGCACCATTAAAGATCACTGCTGTCCATTCCTATAGTAAGAAAAGTGGTGGTTTGAAAATTTTCACTCTGCCACAACAAATTAAAAGAACAAACTCAAGAATGGCAAGATAGTTCGCTTATAGTCTGTAACTAAAAGAATCTGGAAGCTCAGGAAAATGAAACGAGATAAGGAGCACGCAAAACAGTGCTAGTAGCTGATGACACCAGGATATGGTGCACATACACGTACTGGGGATGGAAACTGGTTAGGGTGACTTTGTAGCCATCAGAGCCACAGGTTTCTAAGACATTGCATCTGCTTTATTTCCAGTCTGAAATTGTGCTTACTAGTGTTTTCTGTTCTAGGTCGTAGATTCCAGGCTTGTCTCTGTTTTTGATGCCAGAGAACTGGAGCTGGTTATTGCTGGCACTGCAGAAATAGATCTCAATGACTGGCGTAACAACACAGAGTATCGTGGAGGTAAAGCCTGAAGCTGAAGCTTCCTAATGGCTTGCTGGGCTTTTTCCAGTCTAACTTATGAAAGATTTACTCCATTTTTTCCTTTTGCCTTTCCTGAAGGAAACAATTATTTCATTCAGAAAGTTTTTGTGAAGGATAACTCATGGAACAAAATAAGTAAGACCTCAGGATTTGATCAACAGGTTTGGTAATATTGAAATTGCTTTTTCACAGCAGTTTTTGCTTAGTCTCAATTTCTACCGACTTAACAAGAGTTTTAACTAACAAGGACTGAAAAGAATATGCAGTATTTGATCTAAACTGTGATGACTGTGAATGAACTCTTGGCCTCATTGGAAATAATATCACAAGTCCTCTCGGCTTCAGCAGGAAAGGAGGTGGAAGAGCCAAATTCCATTGCTCCCAATTACACTTCAACAAAATAGAGATCTTTCTTAGCTATTCGCCTCCACCTAACTATGTCAAGATGAGTTATTTTTGCTTTAAATGCTGAACATGATTTATCCAGGCTGCCTTGAATGATGGATAAATTTGAAATCCACCAGTTCTGCACTACAAAAGGCAGGTCCCTGAGGTTCACATATCCTCCCCTGAAATACAAGGCATAAGTCTTTGCTGCTCACTGCCCAGGCTTTGTGTTAACTTGAAATACTCAGCTAACCACAAGCAGGACTGGTCTCTCAAATTATTCTTTTCAGCAGTGCTGTTGAGACAGATTTATCCTGGGTTTATGCTGGTTTTCACTAGCACAAAGGAAGGCACAGAGCCCCTGAGGTGGGAAGTGTGCCAGGCAAAGACTTGCAGCAGCAAACTCCACTCCATATGTGGGACACTAACACAACCCAGAAGAAAATGTATTTGGGAACCCCAATTTGTTTTGTTAAGTCATCAGGATGCACAGTGTGTGGGATTTCACTACTGGTCCTTTATATTTTGTGCAGATAACTCCATGCTTGCCAAGACTTTTGTGAGAGGCCATGTACCTTGGATTTTAATTTGTGTTTTAGGGTTTTGGATAAGTTACTCATAGTATCCAGAGATACTGCATAAGATGGGGGCTGTGATCAAGATCTTTTCAGTAAGAGCTGCTGCCCATGTTAGTGAGAATGCATTTAGATGTTCAGTCACCACTTAGAGGGTGTGAATTTAATTTTTCTCTCTTGCTTTTGTGCTCAGGATACCATGATGGACACATAGTAATTCGGTGGTTCTGGGCAGCAGTGGAGAGATTTAACAACGAGCAGAGGCTGCGGTTGTTGCAGTTTGTCACTGGAACATCAAGCGTGCCCTATGAGGGCTTTGCAGCTCTCCGGGGCAGCAACGGGCTGCGGCGCTTCTGTATAGAGAAATGGGGGAAAATAACATCCCTCCCAAGGTATGCCAAGACTAGGATTAAAAAAAAAAAAAAAAAAAAAAGAACACAACTGCTGTGAGAAAAGTGGTCTCTTGCAGTGAAGGATCCTGGATATAATAAGAACATCCTAAAACTCCTGCGAAGAGACAAGCTTCAGCTAATTCTGTGATTGCATTCAGAGAAAAGATGTTTCTTTTGCCACCTTTTTGATTTGCAGGCTCAGTTTGAACTACATTGAATCCTGGGAAGTGGTTAAGGTAAAATTTTTCCTAGATCCAAACCTAGTCCTCTTATATTTGATTCTGAATCAGATCCAGACCGGCAGGAGCCTGTCAGATGGTTCTATTTTCTTTGCCTTCAAAATGCCAGTAAAAATACTTGTGAGGAGGTTACAGAGCCACAAAAGCCAAAATCTGTCTCTGAGTTTTGGCCAGAGACCCGAGTATAATCCCTTCATTTGCTCCGATGCTCTGACTTTTTCACCATGAGGAGACTTAGTAAAGAGACTTTCAACCATGTGGTGATAATACCCAATTTGTTACATTTAGTGCAGTCAGCCAGCTAGGAGTAAATGAGCCATAATATCATTCAGAGCCAACAGACTGCAGATTGCCTTCCAAAGCAGGGGTCATCTTCCTCTCTAAAAGAAGGGACTGGGGGGCACAGAGAGGTGGTCTTACCTACTTAAGGCCACCCAAGAGAGTTGTGACACAGCCAGTGATAAATTCAGTTCCGAATTCTCCTCAAGCACTTTGTCCCTGACCAGCACTCATACGTATCCTCTCAACAGGGCCGTTTTCTTGAGTGTCCTACAGCTGCTTGGGGTTCTATACCATCAAGATTGCAGTGCAGAGCATTCTTTATGGGCCTGCATCTGAGGGCCCCTAGGGCTGCATCTGAGGGCCTCTAGGATACTTTTGCTAGGTGTCTCTTACACAACCATTTACCCTCCAAAGGATGCTTGATCCTGCAATGAACTGGAAGCTAGAGGAGCCTGAAATTCTCACCCCACTCACATTGTGCAGCCTAGCTGCCTGCAGTCAGTTCTTCTGGTGACTCTCTCCAGGGGGTTGGTTGGAATCAGGGCAAATCTTCCATGAAATACCCAAGACCAGGCAGGCAAAAAGGCATTTTCAGACAGTCCCTTGGACTCTATCATTTGCTTGCAGATGCAATCCAGAGGAGGCCAATAACTACTTTCATGGCACACTGCAAAATCTGTCCTGCCAAACCTTGTGGACGTATTCAGACAGTGAATTAATCATGAGTCTAATCCAGTTTTCCAGTTTTCTGCCATCCATGCTGTTAAAACAGATCTGAGAGGACTTCCAGAGCTCTCTGGAGAGGAAAAATCCAAGTATGGGCAGCATCTTGGTCCAAGCACAAGCACGTTCAAGCCCCCGTGAGTGCAGTGGGGATACACAGGAGCGGGGCCTGGGCACCACATCAGCAGACTTTGTCAGCTTATGTCTTATGGTCAGGTTTTCCTGCCCACTGAAGGTCAGTAAAAAGGAAGAGAGTATTCTTAAGGTTCATCCCCATCTTAACACATATTTTTAAAATATCTCAGCTGAATCACACCTGGTATGCTCTGATTTAATTCAATCAACTAAAGTCCATAAAAACTATGCAGAGATCCACAGATTTAAAAGCAAGTGGAAACACATACGGCCAGTGAAATGACTCATGTCCTCTGCACTTCAGCCAGCCTAACTGCTGGGAACCAGGAAAGGAAGCCCCAGAGCTGGTTTGCTGGGATGAGGCTTTGCAGCTTTCACATAGTCTGGTTCTGTTGTGGGTTTCGGGGCTGACCGAGGGCATCCTGCCCGCAACCAGAGAGACCTTCCAAGAGCACAAGGTGCAGCAGGGCAGCATCCGCACCCTCTTCGCACCCTGCTTGCATGGGAAGGGACAAGAGGGGACAGTAGACACCCAAACTGCACTGGGCTGACTCAGACACTTCTCAGAGGGAATTGGCATCCTCCTACTCTGCTTAACTTCCTTCGTGCACCTTGGTGTTACTTACAACCCGCACTGAGTTTGCCCCAGATACTCACGTTAACAGCTTCAGGTTTGTCTGTTTGTCTGCTGATGGCTGAACCCTTTGCTCTCCCTGAAAGAGGCCTCTTTCCCCGGTGAAAGTTGTTAGCACCTTTTAGAAGTCTCAGAGCTCCCTGTTCATTTTAGCCAGGGGGGAGGAAAAGAAACAGCACTTGCTCAGGGGGAATAAACACAGCTTGATCACTCTGAATTTATTACCTGTGTTTTTATGAAATTATGGGATGCTGCCAAGTATACACAGTGTTAAGAAATACATAAAACACATAGGCTAAACCTGGAGGCTCTCAAAATCCTCAGTTAAGCAACTAAATAAATATTTTTTTAAACTTTTTTTTAATGCCTGATCATGGATTGCTTGTGTTTATTTAGATTTAGTTATGTGTTTACTTAGATTTAGAGGCTAAAAAAAGTCATATGTCATATCCTGGGGACCTTTTGGCCCTATGAAACACACTAACTTTACCTGTTTAAAATAACCCACAACAAATTCCCATTGTGGAAGCACTAACAATTCCTCCAGCTTTACAGGGAGGGCTACCCTTGCTGCACATATTCAGAGGTGTATGGAAAGAAAAGCAGCTTCCCCATGGGCCTTAGCAACCATCAGGTTTGGTCATTTATGTGCTTAGATTGCGGCCTAAGCCCCCCAAGAGACATGGATAACCCACAAGATGGTATAGTAGGTACCTGCTTAAAGATCTAGATATCTGGTGCATCTGGTTTTCCTGCAGTCCCAGCAGAAGGTGGATCACTGGGAGTATGTTAGTCTGGCCCTTGCATTGTCAGGTTGTGTTGAGATTTCCAAAGTATTTACAAAGGACTGAAATCACTTCAGTTGTGTTAGAAGTGCCCAGGGCTCCTCCTGTGTTCACTCCCCCCTGCTCCAGCCAGCTGATGTGGTTTGGAGACTCTCTTACATCTTGTGCTGTGCTTTGGCGAGGGAGTATGCAGCTGCAATTCGCTTGTAGTGAGCAAAGCTGTGTCACCTAGTGACATAAAAGCATAATCAGTAATACATAACACCTGGAGTGCTTCGGGAAAGCGCTGTGAATAATCACATCCTCCTCAGGAAAGTTGGGAAGCCAGAAGCTTTTTCCTAAGCTATTGGTGCTCTTGTTCATCAGAAGCAGTTCTGCTACTAGAACTTACTATGTAACAGTAGTGTAAAATGCTGGTGCAGGACAAACAGGATTAGATCACAACATTGGGATATTTCTCTTACCTGTATTTACTTTGAGTGCACACACATTAGAAAGTTAAATGGTGATTTCCTACCTGGAATAGCATAGCTTCATGTAGTATTGTAGGAGCAGAACATCTGGTCCAAAAATGCATATTCAAAGAACAAGCAATGTTTTCTACTATAGGCATAGGGGAAGATAGTTCCTTTCCTTTAAATCTCAGCCTGCAAAGTTCTGAATACCTGCAGTTGCCCGTGCCCCATCTTCTGGTTGCATTCTGCATGCGTACAAAACTCACAGCAGCTCCAAAGGAAGCTCTGTTTGAATGACAATTAAATAAGGAACACAGCATGTATTCCAGGGATTTAAATAATCACATTTGACACAATGAGGTCTTTTCCCCATCAGTGCTGAGTACTAACTAACTATCCTATTCTTCCATCAAAGGAGATTTTCATTCAGCAGAGTCATACTGGTAGTTACAAGCGTACTGTCCCCAGGTTAGGGCTGATAAAAAATATCAGTGCTGGTAAATATTTGACCTTTTGTAGGAGAGTTCTGTCCCTATTAGACGATAAAATATTTAAAGAGAAATCCCAAGAATCCCATATAGCAATTAAAAAAGATTGTGTGGCTATGAAGAACTTTCTTCTCATCCTTTCCTCCTTTCCCAGTAGAGTGTGTTTGCGCACATTGCTACTTCTTTCCTTCACTCCCTTGCTTCTCTTTCTTTTTTTTTTCTCATTTACAGCTATCATGTACAAGTCCACCTTCATCTGTTATTCACTGGTTCCCAGAGAGAATATGAGTGTTCCTTTTTACAAACCAAAAGAACAAAAGTAGATATGTGCAAGCCTTGAGGTTGATCCAAAGGGAGTTGTGGGTTTGTTTAGGGACAGCAAAGTGAAAAGGAGAAACGTCCGGTGTCTGTCTGACTGGCAGGGTTATGTCAAGATGCAAGTCTGTCTTTAGTTGGCAGGTCCAAGCTATAAATTAGATAGGAGGGAGTCTGTGCGCATTTACTGCCTTTGGACTCTCATCATTATGGGGATTAACAGAAGTGACAAGGAAAGAAGAATGCAAAAAGCTTAAAAGCTTAACACGTAATTTTTAGAGAGAATTCTTAAAAGGAAAGAAATAGCACTGTGAACTGTCAGCAAGATTAAGAATTTGGACCTACTAAAACTGCTGTGAGCAATAAAAGCAAGCTGCCAGGAAGGATGAAATTTTAAGTGATCCTTTTACTGCTTTTCTTTACCAGAGGATGAGGGCATGTGAGGGTCAGAACTGGTTTACATGACTTTATCATGCATTTTCTTCTGGAGAAGCCAGAATGCTTTCCATGAAAGCCCTTACTGATCTAATTCTTATTCCAGACCTCTCACTTCCCGAACACCCTCTCAAATGTCAGCAGGCTTGCGTGGCTGGAGGTTTAATTAAAGGAAGAGAGACTTTTCTCATTGCACTGACTGTTTTTTTTATACTGCTGATGCAATGTTTTCACATCAAAATGGACAGCAAGCCCAGTACTGTGAAAAAGCAGGCGTCTCCTGGAATGCAGTCCTCCTCACCAAGGAGGTCAGCTCCTTTCTGAAGTAACTTACCCACCTGTAGGATAGACACTGTGGCCTTTGCAGCACAGAACCACTTGGGCTCAACACAGAAAGCAGAGCAGACAACTTTGCACGTAAATACCTAGCCATAAGATTGACTGGGTATCACCAGCATCACTCAAGTTTCAGCAAATCTGCAGTTGTTCCCCAGACCTCAGGTTTTGCTCTTTAACGAGCAATATATTGTGTTTTGTGTCTGAGAAGGTAGGGTTGTTAACCTGCTTAGTACTGCTGAAAATTACCTTTCCTTTTGGATGTGATGGGACTTTTTGGACGGAAAGATTTTATTTTAGTATAAAGTTGTTGGACTAGAGAATACTAGTCCAAGTGCTAGGAGTATTGCTTGGCAAGATCCTTCAATGCTTCTAGACATGTTACCCCTTCCTTCCTTCCTTCCTTCCTTCCTTCCTTCCTTCCTTCCTT
>VWPW01024749.1:203405-216456 GCA_013389825.1 Crypturellus undulatus | reverse complement strand
ATGTTTCCCCTTCCTTCCTTCCTTCCTTCCTTCCTTCCTTCCTTCCTTCCTTCCTTCCTTCCTTCCTTTCCTTCCTTCCTTTCCTTTCCTTCCTTCCTTTCCTTTCCTTTCCTTCCTTCCCACAATAAACTCCTTGAAACATTCTATAAAGAACCCATTTCTGTGAACCTTGTAATAGGAAAATGTGTTTATCTTTAGTCTGAGTTTGACCAGGAATGACTAAAAAAAGTCAACAACATTGCAAGGTTGCTTATTAGCCAGTGTGCAGTGAGAGAAATGATGATCTGTCTCCTTCTACACAAAAACCTGCAAGAAAATATACAGCAGAACCACTGGTTGTGGACATATTGGCACCACATAGTACAGTACAAGACAGAGCTCTCAGAGATGCTACATTTTCAGACAGCTGAATGTGCCAGAAGTTGAATACCCTACAGAGAAATCACTGTGGGCTCAGCAGAGTCACCCCAAACACAGCCCACCCCAGAGCTGTTGTGACGAAGCCCCTTCCCGTTGTGGAGCCCGGAACTGAGATGTATGTCCATCCCCGAGGGGTGCATCGTTGCTTGGGTAAACGTGTCCTGAATGCACTGAGCGAATCCTTCAGTTCATTAACTCCCAGTAGTTGATACCTGTTGGAAATGGGTTGGAGAAAAAATTTGCGTTGCCAAAGATTACTGAGATAAACAATAAACAGTCCAGAGCTCCTCAGGATAACACACACGTCTACCATGTTAATGTCAAGAGATGTGTTAAATAATTGCTTTATTTATGTGTGGTTTCCTCCAATTCCCATGTGTACTCAGTTAGTTCAACAAATTCTGTTTATTGTACACTCTCCCAAAGAGTGACCAGCTAACCTGAAAAAAATAAATCATGTAGGAGAGGGAAAAAAAAAGATGGTAAAAGCTCTCCTAATGGAAATAGCATGATACGGTGAAGATGACAGGCTTCTGGCTATTTCATTTGCCTGATTCACCACAGGTGCTGGATAAATCTCTCCTTGCAAATCTGCAAGTCTCTGCCTAGCCAGTCTGCCAGTATCATGTTCTTCTGACTTCATGTGTGGCCGAAGAGATGACTAGCAGGATTTCAAATAGTGTCCCCTCTAAGATAGCTCTTCAGTTTCTGTACTGAAGAAGTAGCATTGTATTAAGCTAGGAGATAAATGAGCTAGAGGAGATGGAAAGAAAACAACTCCCTTTCTTCTAACAATACCAAGAACCAGATGGTTAGATATTATTAGCCATTGAGGCTGTATTGCCTTTGTAGCGTTTGGCCAATTCACATTTAACAGAGGGAGCAAAAGGAAACAGAAATACTCTTCACATCATGTAACCTTAAAGTTGACTGAAAAAATACTGTTAATGCAAGTGCATCCCCATGTTGAATGAGCTCTGTGTGTTTTAGTCAGTGTAAATGGATAAGCTGTTTGGGGCAGGGACCGTCTCCTCATGTAGTGAAGAGGGATCCACAGCTGGGTTGAATTGCTGCCATCAGCAAAGCTGCAACAAGGTGAAGGCAAGTTTGGTTCCCATTGCAGGGGATCTTGTGAAGGTGCTGCCAACTGGGGGTAAATGTAATGACAGAATTTGGGAACAAGAGGGTCATCAAGCTGGCAGCTTGCTCTGGGAAGAAAATATTTTGTTTCTGCCTTGGCTACCACAAATAAAAGATAACATTTAAAGGCCGAATTTGCAGCAGATGGTTTACAGATGACTTGGAGGAACATTTTTAGCAACCAGTTCTTCAGTTACCAGGATTCAGGATCCCTGAATGCTCTTTTTCCAGTCATCCCTGTCTCATTATAAGCACTCACAGAGCCCATGTTGTCACCGTAGTTATGCCTGCCCACTGGTGCAAAACTTACTGGCTGCTCATGTTGGATGTACAGCTGAGTTGCATTTTGTGCTAAATCTCAAAGCAACCAAAGTTAGGGTAGTACCGTTTTTCTCTCTACCTGATTTAATATCACAGTTCCTCATTGACCTCCAGGATACTCCTCCGTGAAGATCCCTGTAGATGCCTGCAACATCCAAGAGAGGAATAGCTTGTCTCTTCTGTTTGAAATACGCATGTGCATGCACACCTAAATTTCAGCAGTGTCTGACCTCGGGCAATTTAAGAGTTTTACTTTAAGACTTAGAATTTCTGTGTTAGAATGATATGTCTTTTAAGTGAGCTTGAGTGTCTTCAGTCTCAGCAGGTCTTTTTTTTCTCATTAGAGTGTTTATTTAGATTAAATTTAACATGCAGCATATTTTCCTTTTGCAGGGCACACACATGTTTCAACCGTTTGGATCTTCCACCTTATCCCTCATATTCTATGCTGTATGAAAAGCTGTTGACAGCTGTTGAAGAAACTAGTACCTTTGGACTTGAATGAGGGAGTTCAGGCACTTCTGGTGTTTTTCTGGCTGATGATGTCACCTTTCCTTTCCACCATCATTTGATCTTGGTTTCCCATGTTTTTATTTTTGAAAACAAACAAACAAAAATCAAGATTGATAAAAGCTGTGCATGAAGAACTGCCGCCCTCTAAGATCTAACCTTCATGCTTTCATCCTCTGTTTCCAATGGACTGCTAGTCTGTATGCAATAGAAAAACAACTGTCTCAAGGTTTCTGTATATCTCTACATACCTCCATTAATAACAATGAAAATACAAATGCAAGTTACGCTACACTTGACCAAATGTTAATAAATGTTTACTTCCACCTATGTTGATTAAAAAATAAAAAAAAAATCATCAAGCATTCCAAGCTTTTCTATGTCCCATCTTCTAGATCAAACCACAGTCCATCTTAACTTCTTAACAGTTGAATCCAGTACTAGGAGCTGATCAAATATATCTTTCATCCATTCTCGTTCTCCCTGTATATACTGTCCATCTGAAAGACAACCGTGAGCAAAACTGACATTTTTATATACGAACTCATGACCCGTATCAGTTGCATCAGCTGGAACTGGCCCAGATACACAGTGCAGATAAGACCTTCAAAAACTAAAAAACAACCTGTAACACAATGAATGCAAAGCATAACAGCAATTGTTATGATTGTTTGTTGCAAGTGCTGGAGAGAACTTGCACTTCGGAGATATTGGAGGGGCATCTCTATTGTAATGTTTACCACACCAGAAGCACAAGGTTGTGCAAACTCCAGAAGGATTTGTTATTATGTAGCATAAAGGACACGTCTCCCTTTCCTTAGTACTGTATGCGATAAGGAAAGGGGGAAGTAAGAAGAATGTTCTACTCTTGCGAAAACCCTTGAGTACTGTTTACCAGATCTTTGTTTCTGATGTTTAAAATGCTCCTTTCCAAATGAAAAGTGTAGACAATCCCATCCCCTGTATCAGAAGCCATTCACTTTCTGTCAGGCTGGGCTAATCTATGGTTACTGATTTTGCTGTTTTGTTTTCTAGTTATTATGTCATTTTCCTTTTCTTGTTCAGTGCAGATCTCCACAGCCTCTGCACTGGTTGTACACAGAAGGTTTTAGTCTTCTGAGAAGCTGCAGAGAATCAGGGTGCTTGTCAACGATGAGGACGATTGTAACTCCCTTTGGGTTAAGAATTTGCTGTAATTCCTCTTGGAGTAAGCCCAAAGACCCTCCAGTCATATTAGGTACAACTGAATTAAAGATCCAGCCCTTGTTACTTCAGACAGAACCCTCTTCAATTTGGTGTACTTTGCATTCTGGCTCTGAAGATGGGGAATGAAATTTTTTAAAAGAGCAGTCAACTTGTCTTTGGATGGATTTTGTTGAGGCTCAGCCTCACAGCTCTGATGATTGTGTTCTACTTTTAAACTCTGCTGTCCTTGTTTTCCAAGACCCATCTCAGATTGAAAGTGTTTGTCTTAACTGGGAAAAGGAAATATGAAGTATCTTTTTACTTCTGATGATAAGGGTGTTAAAGGATGCATAAAATGCAAAGCACAAGACTTGTGAAGTAGGATTGAAGGAAGTGAGAAGATAACGTGGTGTCCAGCAGCTCACATGAAATGCCGCACTCCTTATGGGCTTGCTATTTTTAGTCATGTGTTAGCTGTGCTTTGGAAAACCATCAAACCAGGAGATCAGTTCCATGTCAGACATATCTTATTCCCATAAATTTTCTCTCAGGAGAAAATGTCTGGGCCCAGCTTTCTCATGTATTTGTATGATGCACAGAAACTCATCACCCTCGAGTGACTCCATTCTTTAAGTGATTCTTAGGTCAATAGATGTTTGAATGGCGATGGACCCAAAGACACCCAGGAATAGTAGCTTTTTGTTAGTAGTATATAAAGTGCTTGGGATATTTAAATTGCCCCGTTTGTTCTGCTTCTGTAACATTTCAGCCACTTTTATACTAATTTATTGTGTAACTTTTACTGAGGATCTGTTTTATAGTACGTGTTAATTTTCATATTGAGTACTCATATTACAGTTGCCTATGGAGGTCTCAGCTACAAACTAGCTCCACTGGACTAGTCACTGTACATGATGCTTATTAATTACCTCCACAGAGTAGCTCTGGGACACCTACTGCACATGCCCAGCCCCTGTGCACAGTAGTGACGAAACTCCTTTTGTCTTCTTGTCTTTGTTTTCTGAGAGCATCCGTCCCATGCACATGAACTCCATCAAAGCGAGTCACACCAGGAGAGACCAAACTCCGTCGTCAACGTACGTAATTTCTGCCTCTTTCACCGCTGGGCCCCAAAAACTAGTGATTCATGTACGTCTTCTGTTTTATTCCTGGTAGTGTTCACAAAGTTACCTGCGCTATGTCAAAAGTTGGACGTCTTCCAATAATAAAAGAAAAGGAGAAGCATCCAAATGGTTGGTCCTAGTTTGGTCAAAGAACATAGTGCATCAAGAGCTGTCTCATTAACATAATGATAAAAAGTTCCAATCTTTACAATATTGTATAGTTACAATTTTTTTAAGTATTTAAAAACTATATTTTATTAAGAAAAAAAGGAAACTATTTTTTGTAGCATAATAAAAGATATTTGTATTTCAGAGACAGCATCAAACCCCACTGACTGAAACAAGACAGGCTTTCTCCTGAAATTCGTCTTCATGTCATGTTCTGGCACTCGCCATACGCTCAGAGCTAGTTTAGGTGGCAAACATCTCCTGCCTGGCAAATGCCATCTCGGGCAGCCTCTGGGTTCCTGCTTGAGGGAACAAACAACATCATTAGCCGGCTGCTTCCATCCGACTCTTTGGAAAGCTGTCTTTCAAGTTCAGAGTCTAAAACATTTCTAAAAGGCTGTTTTCTTAGGTGACTGTGATGACATCGAAGTAACAAAATCCGTATTACTTTGGATTTGGGTTTCTTGATGTTTCTTTTTTTGCTTGTTTGTTTGTTTAGTTTTGATCTAAAGCCAAGAACCAGGGAAAGAGGGAGAAGGACGGTTGGCTCTTTCATAAAACACAGAGAAAGACAACACCGTGCTCCTGTGCTGGTGCCCTTCCCCAAGGCCCTACCTCAGTTGTGTTTTCAAGCACCGGCTCCCCTAGGGTCCCGGACGGACATCTCACAGTGCAGTTCTCCCTTCGTTGTGCCTGGGCTGGGCACGAGCGCGTCGTGGGGTGGTGCAGAGGGGCAGCGTGTGGACGGCGCCAGAGCGCGTGGGGCACTGAGGGCTGCTCATGGGAGAGGGCAGCAACCAGGCTCCCCTGCCCATTATGCAGTTAATTGCCTTCGTAGTGTTGTCGCTGCTGCTGCCCACACGAGGCAAATGCCCTTTCTTGCTCAGTATTCAATTCTGATGCCATTACGGGGTCACTTGTGCTCTCCCCAGGTCTGCGTTTGATCTGCACTTCAGATTCATTACAGAATTTCTGGTTTCATTACTTTTCCCCAGGAAAGACTAAGATTTGCTGTAGAGTAGATTTGTGGTGAAATATGTCAGTAGTGAATTAAAAAAATAAAAAAACCATGAAAACATAAAAATATAATCTGTTCAGTTCCTTCACCTCCATTCCTCTGAAACATATGCTGGGTTATTGTAAGACCTCAACATCAGTAGATCTTAAACTTCAAGGAAAGACATAGAATTGGAAATCTGAAAGATTTTGTGAATTGCAACGTCAATGAGAGCAATGAAAATGGATAATACATAGGTTTGGTTGCAGAGGGCTGTTCTCTTTCTGGAAGTGACTGTGGTGATAGTATTAATGGTGAAGGGAAGGAAAAGGACGATTTCTGCTTGTGAAGTCCTGATGCTGTGCTAGCATTAAGCTGAAGATACGTAAATGAAAATAGGTATTCTAAATCCTCAGTAGGTCTTCCACCCTGAAATATTCTTACGGACTGCTCTAAGTGCATAAGATATGCAGGATTTAATCCAGTGCAAATATAACTGTACCTTACCATTGATTGCATTAGGTCTAAACCTTCCAGATGTTGTCACTGTAGTCTGCAGCGTGTAGCATGAGCGTTCTGTTTCAGTCGTGTGGTTGTGCGTATGTTGAAATTGACTTTTATGTTCTAGGGAGATAACGTGGCTATAACAAGCCAAAAGTAAGTGGTCCAAATTCAACCACCGAAGTGGGCCAGACAGAGGAGTCCTGAGTTCCATGCAGGTCTGACCCAGAGGAATTTCTTTCACTGATTTTTGCTCAAGTGCCCATGAACTTTTCAGTTGAGGTTTGAGTTCTTAGTGTAGCATGAGAGACGGGGAGGGAGGGACTGGTTTTGTGTTCTGCTGGTTTGTTCTAGTTTCCCTGAAGTAAATAACTGACATACTTCCCATTGAGAACAGTAGGACCTTGCATTTGCACATGGAAACCAATTAAGATAGAAACTAAAATATACCACACAGAGGGTGAGCTAAACTCATCCTTGCTATTAATCCTGTGGCAGGCTTTGGAATTACAGGAGGATGAATTTGACTACAGATTTATTTAATTTCCTTTGAAATAATAATTATTCACCCTGTCTCCTCAGTACCATTAATAGGGCTTCCCAGTTAAAGATTGAACACTTTCAGTCAAATGCAGACCAACAGATCTTTATATAACAAATGCGGTGCTTTTTTATTCTTATTCTTGCTGTACCTCAGTGTTCGTTCTTAAAAAAAAAAAAAAAAGACTGCAATATCCTAAATCTGGGTTTTCCAGTTATCACAAGGTCCAAAAGATTGGATTGTTACTTTCTCTCTAGTGAGTCATGTAGTTCCTTTGTTCTAGTAGAAAAACAGATGCCTGTAGGTAGTAGATACTAGGTTGAGTAAATATTGTACCATTAGCCAAATTCCCTGCAGCTTCCAATTTATCTAACAGAAATGTCTGTTACGGTTTTTGTTAAAGACTACGTAAAGTCAATGGCAGGAAAGGTCCTTATTATGGGACTGATTTTGCTTATATTGACAGAACAATGTCACATGATACTCAGGCTGTGCTTTCTATTCAATCATATCACTATAGAGGAATGTCAATAAACTCACTTTGTTATGGCATTGTGTGGACTGTCTATTACAAGTAATTTCTTTGGGACAGGATGTATTTTGCTAGCATGGGGCGATATTGGCACTAGTGAAAGTCCTTTGACTTGAGGAAAGGGCAGGATCCTGTCCTTTCTCACCACTGCATTGAGGCTGCTCCACTGCTTTGATTCCATCTCTTGGGGTTATGGGTTTAAAACTTGAGGTTCTCCACACAAATGTGCATGTGCTCTCCTCCGCTCTCCTGGGATATCCCAGGAGCTCAGGCCTGCCCTGAAAACATCTCAGCTTGCTCCTTGCCCCAGGATATGCATGGACAGACAGATGGAGAAGAGAGATCTATGCTACTTGTGCCTACCTCACTTCTAATTACTTCATTGCAGGTGAGAAATGCAAGGACAATTTTTTAACAGCGTGTGCTGGGTGTGCATTAAGTTTTGACATCGAGTAAGTAGCAGATGCTCTGGCATCCGCCGTCCGTCACACCCATTGCTGCAGCGCTCGTCACGGCCCTATCTCTGGCGTGTTTCATTAGCACATTCCAGGAGAGATTAACGCGCCCCACATACAGGCAGAAGACACCTCGCTCGCCCTACCTGTTTTCTCACAGAAACGGCATTTTGCAAGGGATAAAGGTAGAAGAGGAACTACGGCCAAGCGTAAAACAAATATGAGGAGCATGGCAAAAAAACAAACAAATCAGAAGAGGCTCCAAGGAAATAGCAAGGGTTTCTTACAGAGGCAAACAAATTGACACCAAATGTGGAGCATGCGATGGTGACGACTCCACAATCAGCGCTGCATTTCCCGTCATGTGCGGGGCCCAAGTCCATGGGATCACAACTCCATCGATCCGGAAGGTCCTTTCCAACCATTCTGATCCCGTGATTCTATAATTACTGAATTTCCATTAAAATGGAGCTATAGTCTGCCTGAACTACCTACACGAGATGTCGCTGCTGGCATGGTAACAAAACTCCAAAAACCTATAGTTCAGCCACTCACGTAAGTATCACAAATAACAATCATTTCCCATCCTGTGGTAGCAGTGTCATAGTTATTTACTAAAATGGACAATAAATCAGCTTGTGGTCTGATGCTCATCCTTCACTAAGACAGCGGATTGGGCATGAGCTGCTATCTCTCGATAACAATAATGGAGAACAAATCCATAAAGGATCTGGTGTATCTCCTTGAGTTGCAAAGTATACTCTCATTTATTAATTTTTAATTTAATTCTGCTAACCTTCAAAATATTTTGTATCAGTCTTGCCTGAAAATGTCCTTCATGGAGCGTGTGCTTTTGTTTATTTAGTCTCTGCCCTCTCATCATGAAGTTTTGAAGCAAAGAAAAAAAGCATGTTATTTTGTCTGAAACACCAGCACTGACTCTTTTTTTAAAATAAGGCTTTGGTATAAGACATACTCCCATTGTCCTAACTCTAGCACAAATAAAGAGCATCCCTACAGTGTTACAGCTCCTCTAGGGTGAAGAGAGGCCACTGGAGAACACAGGAAGACCACAGCTAAGGATTTTTTTCCTGAATTGCTGCCATACACGATTTCAAATGATAAGCTTTTACTGTATAAAAATACAGGAACTCTGTGAGAAAGCTTTCAGTAGCAACAGTAACAGTAAAGTCACTTGCCTTCCCTTTTGGGAAGAGTAATACACTCCATGGACATATGTTTACCTTTGAAAATTTTCGATCTGAAAATAAAGGACTACTTTAGGTTGTTTTCTTTGCCACCTCTGAAGTGAAATAGTTGCAAAAATGCCATAAATACCCTGCAGTATGATCCGTTCAGCCCATTTCAGGTATGGATCATCATAGCTGAAGGATTATTATTGCAAATGATAATACTAACGCTGCTTTTCCAGAAGCAGAAGGGCACACAAAAAATGATTTACATGTGCTCAGATTTTTCTGTTTCCAGCACTTCATGTGCTTCAGTCCATAGGAAAAGCACCTAAGCAGCATGCTTCATGCCGTCACCATATATAGATAACAACTGCTCAGGAATGCAGCTGGGGCAGCGCTGGAATTTGCTTGGGAATTTTGCTACAAGCTGTTATTTGGCTTGAATACGTCTTATAAATTTCTTGACATTTACATTTCTGAAGCAAGTCTGCTGCAGAATCATAAACCTGTTTTTTGGTGTTTTTTTGAATGATCGAAATTCCTAATAAATGGTACTGTATTATAAAATGATACTTGACATGTGTGAGGACATGTTTATGGAGAGCTTTGGCATCTTTGCCATTTGAATGTAAACCCTCCTGTTTTTGGCATGTAAGTTGACAGCTGTAGTGATTCACACATTAATTAATCTAACCAAGCTTGTAGAAGACTGTAACCCCTACTGCTGTGGTGCGTAAAGCACACAGCACAGCTTATGAACATCATAATTGTGCTTCAGATACATATTTTAAGTTCTCCTGCAAAACGAATGCAAACACATTATCTTTATGCTCTGCGCATAAGCATAAAAAGGGAGCACTCCACCCTGGATTTTTCAGAATATAAAATCAGTATGTCTTATTTATATAGGGTGAATCAGTTTGTGGGACAGCGCGTGCGCTGAAGAAGCATGAAGCTGATCTGAGGAACACCTGATACAGTGAGGTTTTCTACTGGTAAATTAACATTATTATACGTAAAATACATTCAAGTGCAAATTGCTGACAAATGTGAACCTGGGTCCACATGGGAAAGTGTCTTAGAAAGAATACTCCTAGATTCTCCAACAGGGGTACATTTGCCTGTCCTGAAAATGATTAAATCAAGCCCTGCAAGCAAAAAAAGAGACCTAGGAGATTGCCAGGTGGGTAGCAGTTTATATTTAATGTTTCACATATGTAAAACAATAATTCAAGGAAGGTGGCAGAAGTGATGCCTAGTGCTGCCACTTAGTGGATCTGTGCTTTCCTTCCTTCCTGAAATTGGAAAAGTGAAGATCAGCAATAGTTTTCTGCTGTAGCTCATGCGGAATCTCTGTTCTCAAATATTTATACTGTATAGAAAGTGTAGCAAGGGACAGTTTCTCGAGGGTGCTGGGTACTCAGAGCTCTCTGTTAAGTTGCTTTACATGATGACACGAAGCTTGAGGAACACCTGAAGGACCTCAGGTGAGGAATGAGCTCCTCTGCTTTTCCTGCTGCCGCCTATGAAATGTGATCACATCCAGCAATAAGCAGCCCACGCACACAAAACGAATAAATTCAGATGGAACTTCCTGCAGAAATTCCAGCCATAGAGATCAGATTCTTTTCTATCAAAAAGGATGAATTTTAACACCGGAAAAACAATCTTACATGTGCGGAGCTTAGGTTTCATGCTTCTGTTATAAACTGACCCACATGCTGACCATAAAGGGAATTGTTACTTCTTTTACAAGTTGCCTGAACCTATTTATGTTGGGAAGAGGAAGGTCCTGTAAGACCTTTGAGATAGAGTGAAACTGATAAAATCGAGCAAAACGTGTGTCCCCAAGCAACGTGTTTGATCCACTCTTCAGGGCAAAACTGAAAACATTCTCTTGCCTCAGTGCTTGCCGACATAAACCCAAAGGGACATCCCTTGGAACGGAGCTGCAGTGGTGGTGCCTTATACCCCACCTCCTTCTTCAGAGCCTGCAGGCCAAACACAGCTCAGAAGAAGGATTTCCCGGGACACTGCTGGCAGAAAATTAAATATATATATATATATATGTATGTATGTATGTAAAAACGGTTAATATTACCTATACAAGCAAAAATCAATGTTTGCTAGGCCATCTGAGTGCAACTGAGCAGGCAGTAGCTTATGCAAGATCACAAAAAGCCAAAAGAAAGCCCATATATTTTCTCCTAATAAATGAGAGAATGCAGCCTAGCTACATCTGTTTGCTTATCTCTAAATAAATCGAGCAGTGTTCATATACACATGTTTCTCCCTATATGGATAGCCCATATGTGTTTATGCTGCAGAATTAAAGACTTAGATAAGGACTGTTTTAATACATATAGGTGGAACTGCAGTGAGTCATAAAGCTTATATTTATTCTTTCCGTGGGGAAAATTAAAATGAACACAGCATATATCAGCACCGCAGTATTATGGGAAATCATAGTTTATTCTACAGTTAGTGAGTAGTAAAGTGGGATAGAACAGTTAGTGAGTAGTAAAGTGGGATAGAAATGCAATTCAATTAGTTTTTCAAGAGAGTGAAGTAGAATTTGTCCTTGTCTTTCTGTTCTGTGGCGAATTCTGTTTGGTGGTGCAGCAAGTCCCCCCTTCTGTTACAGTAAGGCACCGACTTCTGATGTCTCCGTATTATTCTACCTCTGGAAGAAAAAGGTGAATTTACAGCTGCAGGGAGCAAATGTTCAGTAAAATATGAGGTTTACAAAAGTTTACCTAGATGGGAAGAGTAAGCTACTCAGAATTTTCCATAATTGAGATGCAGACAGATTTTAAATTTGTCTAAATAAGATGACCATATGCNAAAAAAAAAAAAAAAAAAAAAAACAGAAAGAGTCCCTGATTTGTTTCATGCAGAACCGTTGAGCTAGACCTCTTAAGGCATTATCTAAAACTCACAATTTCTTTTAAATGGAGTTCAAGGAAGTTCTGTTCCATGTTCCAGAATCAGTAAGTGCAGCCACTTCCATAAATTTCTTTTGCAGATTTTTTTTTTCTCCCTAGGAAAATGGAAAGGTGAAAATAAGAAGTAGAAAATATCATGAGATTGAAGTATCTGAGGCATTCATTTGGGTTTAACATGCATTTACAATACAAAACTATTTTCAAGAAACAATCTCTTTTCCCAGATACAAGCAAATGCCTCTGATATGCACTTCCAGATGCAATCCCAGTTTTATTGTCCAGCAGTAACAACACAGCCTTGCTACCATTTAAACAACATTCTGAGTGGAAAACACACTGATACTGTAATTCTTGAACTTCCTATTACACTATACACTGGTTCTGGATTTTATTCCTCAAATATTTATTTTAGCAAATCCGATTTGGCATTAAGTAAATGGCGGAAGCTGAGAGAAAAAAAAAAAAGCTTTGTCAGCAGTTGCACCCACTCACGTTTGAATCATCACTGATCAATAGCTGGGGTCATTTAGGCCGTGGATCAATGGCCTTTCCTTTCCTGTATATTGGCTTATTTCCGTATTATTTTTCTCTTTTGTGCTCTGCATATTGGCAGGCAGTGGCGGCAACTCTGTGCCATTAGCACAGAACAGTTTTCTTAAAAGAAATGTCCATTTAAGCACATCACACAGGGAAAGGCTTGGGAAATTAGGTGAAAATGGCCGTTTCTGAAGCCTTTTGCAGCTTCACTCATCCACTGAGCTGCAGCAGAAGCAGCCTCCCTGCACACAGGGACTGCTCTGCCCTGCCACATCCCAAGCGCATCCCCGCACGGGCGTCGTCACCTGCTCCCGGGGCTCCACCCCAGGCGCCGGCCCCAGAACCTCAGCCCGCGGCTTTGACTCGCCAACGGGCTCCCGCCAACCGCCCCAACGGCCGCCAACGGCCGCCAAACGGCCACGCGCCCGCAGGTGGCGCTGCGCAACCGCCGCTCGCGGCGCCGCCCGCCCGCCAAGGTGCGG
>VWPW01024749.1:49728-203224 GCA_013389825.1 Crypturellus undulatus | reverse complement strand
GCTGCCGCGAGGGGCGGCCGCCCCCGGCGCCCCCTCAGGCGCAGCCTGGCCGCGGGCGGCGGCGAGGCGGCCTCCTCAGCGAGATCCGCACGCCCATCCGCACCGAGCCCTTCCAGGAGCGCTACAGCCTCAGCCCCGGCAGGGAGCTCGGCAGGTGAGTCGTGGGGGAGCCGGTCTCCGCGTTACGCAGGGGTGAAACTTCACGCAAAGAAGTGAAAAGCTGAAGAGTTGGGGTTCCGCAGGTGACTCTGCCAGCGCCTCACACCCAGCGTTGGATCCACAGGTGTTTTTTGAGAGGCACCTCGCAGTCTGCAAGGGAGCTTCGAGGCAGATGCCTCGTTAAAAGGTTTTACGTCCCATAACCAGTGCGTGTGGAGTTTTTCAGCACTGCTAAACCAGTGCTTCTGCCTGAAAAGCTGTCACTTCTCTCACTAATGATAGCGCTCTTGCTCAGTATCTCATGTTCCTTAGATAAAGAGCCTTTAAAGATCAAAAAGATGAGATGATACAGAGCAAGATAGACTACAAGATCTGCTTTTTAATATGCATTCTTTGGCAAGCTAAGGTAGCTGCATAGCTGCATTTATGCAGCAGCAAAAGTAACCTTTTTGGTGAGCAGGGCAACAGGAGTGTTTCAGAGCACACGTAGTTGCTGCAAGTGCCTGAAACAACTGTGCCAACCCATTGCTCACCTTAGGAACTGGGATACTAATAGACTAACACTTGGTTCAACATGAATGCCTGGAGCATTCACACCGAGAGGCAGGTGGGAGAAGGAACCCACGGAGCCAGGAAGCTCCCTTCAGTGTGACGTAACCCCCATGCCAGGGCCTGTGGACTGAAGCTAGGTAAATACAGGCTAGAAAACAGTGCAAATACTGAGCAGCAGTTAAATAACCACTGGGGCAACGCAACACAGGATGTGCTCACAATTTATGGTTTTTTTTTTGTTTGTTTGTTTGTTTTTTTTATTCAAAGCTCAGATAGCTTTTTAGCAAAGACTTGGTAGCTATACTATGGAAGGAAAGCNTTTTTTTTTTTTTTTTTTTTTTTTTATTCAAAGCTCAGATGGCTTTTTAGCAAAGACTTGGTAGCTGTACTATGGAAGGAAAGCTTATATTACAAGCTGGTTGAAGGTAGTGGTTCCTTTCGGTGCACAAACTAAAACCAAAGTGAAAATTCGTACTGCTGCAAATCTCGTTCTTTAGGTTGAACAGTAAACCTTGATGTGGCTTTCTGCATGGCATTATTCTTGACCAAAACTGGGTGTGAAGGTCATCTTCACACAATGGTTGTGATTCTGTACCTACAGTTACGTTAAAAAAAAAAACTAAATGTTTGTCTTGTGTTTCGCAATCATTGCATGTGTGTTAGCTCACACTGCCTTTTTAGTTCAGACTGTTGTCAGTATCTTCTCTTAAATACAGAAATGGATACATTTGAATGTATGTACTGTTTTTTAGGTCAAGATTTTGTAATTTTGTGTAATGAACTGTAGGTTTTTAGCAGAAGCACTGCCATGATAGACTCCCTCTTGCCAACTCATTGCGACAAAGCAAAAGTGGTCAAATGGAAAGTCTCTCTAACATTTCTAAGTGTCTTATATTTAGCTGAGAAAGTACACTTAACAGAAATTGTTTCTTCTTTTTTTTTAAAATCTGTTTATAAAGCACAGAGGTTTTTACTTGCAAGTAGAGTTTATCTTTGCAAAGGACTTGGACAGAGTGTCACATTTTTAGGTCTTGGACAAAACGCAACTCTGTACATGTAACATACTCTATTTTAATTCCATACTGATAGTCCAGCTTGCTGAGGAAACAAATGTGATACAATCTCTACTAGTCAATCATTTTTGCTGAACTGAGGAAAAATAATTTAAAAGTTGATCTTTGGATAGAGGTTTCAAAAAAGAATTATTTACATAGATTTGGATTAGAGTTGGTTTTAAAAGCAAGCAGATTCAGTACTGCTGCTGAGAGCAGTGCAGCTGTGTGAACTGGGGAGGTAGGAGCTCTTTGGCCTCTGGCGCAGCCCACACATACGTGTGTTGGAGCTGGCCGCGGCGCTGGGCTCCTTGTCCTGTGTCCCTTGTCACCTCTGTGCAGAGGAGGTGGGAAGTGGGAGGAAGCAAGGACAGGCACCGTGGGTGACTTAGCCCTAGAAGTGCATGAGTCTATCCACAACTGCTAGGTAAAAAAAAAAAAAAAAACAGATGAATTCAGGAAAAATACTAAAAGCTTGATACAGTGGCTAATCAGAAAAATATTTCAAGTTGCTTAAACTAACATGGAAATCACAGTCTTACATTTTTTTTAATTAAATATTTTAGTAAGTTAGGGCCGGTCTTCACAGTCTTATTGACTTTATTTTCCTGAAATCAGAATCTTTCCACACAGATCTCTGTTTCAATTTGAGTAGTGTTTAAAATGCAAAGGCGGCTGGGCGTTTCAGAGGTGCCACTGATGGGCAGCTCACTCTGGTTTCTGCGCTAGCTTGAGTTATGTTGGCTTGAGCAGTGTAACCTCTGCAGGGGATAGCGCAGGCATCAGCTGCTTGGCTGCTACCTGTACAGCCCTTGCAGTCAAGCTGAAGTTTTAATGTTAAATGAGGAACAATGCTTTTAATATTTTTGTGGTCACTAAGTTGAAGGATACTTCTAAGTACTCTTGGTACCTTCTGAATACCTAAGTTCCATCTTCCAGAAACACCACCCCAATTAGCATTTTTCATCACTGATTTATATTTCCCAAAGCTTATATAGTGTCTACTGTAATTATATTTATATATTTAGCTGTTTTACTTTGGAGGTTCTTTCATGGAAGTAATTGTGATCAAGATATTATCATCTATTAATTATTTGTTAAGCTCCTAGATGGAGTATTGCAGTGTGGAGTACTGATGTAAGCAAGTTGTGTCCAGATTGATACTCATAAATTGTGTGCAAAAGTAGTAAATGGCAGGCCTAGTTTTCTTCTCACTGGTGGGTAACAGTGGTCAGAAATGATCAGCTCTAAAAACAGCAATCTACTACTGGCAAAGTGGGCAAGCTCTACAGAGTGCACTTCTGGTGATTGTCATCGGTGCATATTTTGTTAAAAATTTACTCAGAGCTAAAAAGGCAGGAGTATTTAAATCAGCTGAGGAGCTGAAAGGAGCATTAAGGGAGTTTTTCAGCTACTGATCTGACTGTGCACTTCATATGCAGGTAACTTGTGTGCACTTTTTTTTTTTTTTTTTGCCAACTGTTATGCACCTGCTTAAGCACTTACCTCCCTGACTAGTTTTCTGACTTGCACCTTATTTGCTATTAGATGCTTGCACAATTTTGTGCAACGCTGAGAGTGTATGTGCGATCACATTTTCTTGTACGCTGTTTTTTGCAGTAGCATAAGTAGGATAAAATGGAGTTATGGAATAAAGTGAAAGTAAATGCATAAGGTTGGGAATGGAGACCTGCAAGTTGTTGGTTCCAGCATTTGAGGCTGAATTTGTGTGAGTAAATTGCACACGATCACTTGTAGAAACTGAAGGCAATAGTGAGACAAAATTTTCAGTATGACTTATTTCATATGTAGCTGTATGTAGGTTTGTGGATCTCAGAAAGTCTTCTAAACTTTCTAAAATCTAAAAGGAGTTAGTGTTATTTCTGTACATGTTATAGTTACAAAGTCCTTTATAGGTCACTTTGAAAATATTCATTAAAGAAAAGTTAATTCTCTGTTCTTTGCAGCCTGTGACAACCAAAATTAATGGGTATGATGTAAATGTTCTTGCTTCTCTGACTCAACATTTGATTTATCATACTGTTTTTCTCTTAAGCTCTTAGGATGTTCTGTGCCAGTTGAAATGATGCTGATCCTATTGACAGTCTAAAAAGATGACTCTGAGCTTCTTCATAATTCAGCATGATGCGTCTTATATAATATTTCTTGAGCAAGACTCCTGTGAAGACTGAGAACTACCTCTTTTGTCCTATTTGTGCCTGTCTTAAAGCATTTTATTTGTATTGTTTGGGGGTGTCTGGTAGTCGATATTTAACTTTGGGAACAAACATGAAATATATCTTTTCAAAATTGTTCTTCCTTAAATGTGGCATTCCCGCTGTAGTTCTTAATACAGTTAAACTAGCGATGCTGTGGTTTAATACTACTTTTAATAGGAGATGTCTTTTTTTCTGTAAGCAGCTATTAAGAAATTCAGCAATAGATGCAGTCTGTATTTTATCAGCTCACTAGGTTTCTCTAGGTCTGATCTAATGGGGGGATAAATTCAGAAGAGGTGAGTTCTGCAGACAGTAGCTGCAACAGCTCTAATTAGAGGCGTAGCCATCAAGAATCCAGGCGGGATTCTTAGTCTTGAACAACCCGGAGCTGGTGCTTGTCAGCCAGCTGAGTGCTTGGGTAACCTGCCTGTCCAATTACGTTGCCTATCGGGCTTCTGTCCAGCTCAGCTCTGCCTCACACGCATGGCCACACATGCTGGGGGCTGCCTTTGCTGTCCCTTCAATATTGCTTTATTTCTGTAGTGACTCACGTGTGGTACATCAGCAGCCATGGCGCTCTGATTAGACTGCTTGCTAGCTTCCAGGTAGATGTGCTGATTTAAACACCCTTGGAAGTATGCTTCTGAAAACCAGTACTAATTTTTGGCATAAAGGTTTAACATCAGCAGGTATTAAAATAACTTGCTGCTAAGGGTCTTAGAGTTTCTTTTTTCTTTTTTTTTTCTCTCCTATCAGGACAGATGCAACTTTTTTCTCCATGCAGCTTATCTGCTTTTATTGCTAAAGAAAAGCAGCTTGAGCAGGGATTGTTACACCTCCGTAAATGCCGAGATTTGTCTCATGCATGTGTCATAGCGATGCGTGGCTGCCTTCTCCCTGGCTCCATGAGCACGGCTGCTCTTGCCGGCAGTACCGGAGAGGCGTTCACCCTTGCGGTTGCAACACGCGCATTGCAAGGCTCTTAGAGCTCTGCTTAAAAGGAAACACTGACCACGCAGCATCTTTTCCTTAGGCTCTGAGCGCACCCTCTTGGGGCTATTTCTGTGCTTCCCCACAAGTTGTCCCCCCGAACACATTTTTTGATTTCTTCCAATGTGTTTTTTGATTTACCGGTAGCAGGTAAAACCTCAAAATTTATTAGCCTTTATTTAGGACTTTAGGTGGCTCTTCCTTTCATGGCATTCTGTGGTAACTTTCATATTCATTAAAGCTTTTTTTTAGTTATCTCTTGACCAGACCTTCTTCATTCTGCAAAGCTATAATAATATTTTCCTGCATTTACAAAGCTGTAGTATCATCATAACACCTACCTTGTTAATTTAGAACTTTCTCACGATAATTAGATTCAAGGCATTTAAAGCATATTGTGACTGTGTGTCTGTCCTCATGGATATTTGGACTCGACTCTGATCTCTTCTAATATCTATAATGCTGAAAAATAATGTGTGCTTATGCAATGTGTTATTCCTAGAGAAATGCTGTGGTTGCATCAGGAGTTACAAGTCAGATTATTTTAGTGAGATCATCTACCAAATGCTCACTTTGGTTATTTGACTTCATTCATTTTGACTGGATAACTCTGAAACAAGTATCTATTTTTAAGCCAATTGACTACAACTTTTTAAATCATTCTTTCCCTTCTCATGGGAGGCAGCCTGCACATAGGTTAAGATCTGTAAGTGGAAGAGTTTTGACATGAGCTGAATGAGTTAATTCTGTAAACTTCAGCTTGAAGAGGGAAGAGGCAAAATCCATGTAGCTTTATTTCAAAGAAGATGAGGACTCTTATTTTGATTTTTGGTTAGGCTACAATAAGTTAAATTAAAAGCTGCAATAAAGAATTTTGAAACTATTTCTGCAGCTTTTACACGTGAAAAAGAACAGTTTTGATAAACATTATTCCTATATAGGCAGAATTAAAAAATGATTTTTATACTTAAAGTATGAGTGTTCATGTTGGCGTTAAATGATAGATTAATAGACATTCTCATTCTAATTCTCAGTACTTTATGATCTGAACTGAGGTGGGCAGATGACTCGAGAAATTTTTGCGCACACACTTCAGTGCAAAATGTTTTGGAGCACAGTTCTGTACTGAGCACTGCAATATGGTTCTAGCTAGACTGCTGGCCCAGTGTAACTCAACAGTTGTATATTTTGTCCAAAATTATACTCATTAGTATCATTAAGCACTATGCTTAGTTCTGCTCTGTGTGTGTTCATATTCCTATTAATATTGTCATAGAAGTCGTGTTGAAATGGTTTGTTTTGGCTAAATTGCTTACTTTTTAATGAACTCTGTGTTTTATTTCACACAGTGAGACCAGAAATAAGGGATTTGGAATTGTTAAGGGGGGAATTGTTAAACAGTCAAAACTATATCTGTTATCACTGAAAGCATAGCGTGTGCAAATACCATGTTCCAGCTTTGAAGATGCACATCATAGTGTTGTAAATAGGATACTTGAAATTGGTAGCTATCTTAGTCCTTAAGTTTTCTGCTGCTATTTGCTTTTTGTGAAATGCGGTAATGCCTTTTTATCAGTAATTTCCTGGAGGTTGGTTTGGAAAGTGCTTTGATATGAGAAGCAGTCACAGAAATGCCAACAAGTTTATTTTTCATTATGCAGTGCAGCATCTGGGTACTGCATAGAAAGTGGAACAGGATACTGAGAAATGATTCAGTATTATGATTCAGATTTTCTTGCCTTGAATAGGGTATATCAAATACTTAGATTATTGTAATGTACTCACATAAAGAATTAATTGCACATGTGTACACCTTGCTTTCAAAAAGGTTTTCTTATGAGTGGTTTAGGGATATCTTAATCCTGCTCACTAGCACAGTTTTTATTCAATATTTCTGAAATCATAGGTTTCCCAAATTGATGGATAAATATTTTTTGGTGGAAATGACTGAGGAGCGTTCTAGGCTGTGATGCTCCTAACTTCTAAATTGAAGACCTATTTTAACATGCAGTGATTTTTTTTTTTTTCTTTAATCAAGCTTCCTGAAGTACTAAATTATAAGGGCAGTACTTAAGTTGTATGATTTGTGTTTAACTTTCAGTTCTTCTTTGGTTTCAGAGGAAAATTTGCTGTGGTGAAGAAGTGCATCCAGAAAGGAACTGAAAAGGAGTTTGCAGCAAAATTCATGAGAAAAAGAAGAAAGGGCCAAGATTGTCGAATGGAAATAATCCATGAAATTGCAGTTCTTGAGTTGGCACAATGCAACCTTTGGGTCATTAACTTGCATGAAGTTTATGAAACTGCAACAGAGATGATTTTAGTCCTGGAATAGTAAGTACTAACCTTTTTGAGTAACATTCTGCAGTGTTTGCTCAAAACAAATACTGTAAAAATATTGTGCATCAGTGATTAATGTAACAAAAGACTTTATTCCTTGGCAATTGTCCTTTCTGAATTTGGAAAAACTGCAAGGAAAACAGTAGGTTATGTACAGTCTTCTAATTACTGCAGATTACAATAAACTCCTCCAATTATGTAGCATCTTTCAAGGCTGAACCTTAATTTGCGTAGTTAAAAATCTGCAGTGAAATATAAACACTGTACACTCCCTTTTTTGTAAAAGAGGGTGGGGAAAGAGACACTGATTATCTGTTCAAATATTGAAGTTTGTTTCATTGACAGTGCCAAAGGTGGGGTAAAATCTGTTTTTGGCTGAAGTCCAGTTGAAAGAAAAAGCATCAAAACCAATCTCATGTTTAAATGCATCCTGTGTCTTTAAAAAAAAAAAAAAAAACACTATGATGTGATCTATAATGAAATTCTAATCTGTAACCACATGATTGCATTTTTTAGTCTCAGTGAAAAACTGGTCTGAAATTTCTTCAAAATTAAATCTAAGTAGAATGTTTAGCTTTTAAAGGCTCATTTTTGAGAGAAGAATTAGACAGGTATCAATCTAATCTCTTTTTTTTCCCAGATGGATATATCTCTGTGCTTTGTACAAAGCTAGCCTTGGAGTAGATGTTTACTCATAGGTTTACTAACAGTTAATGCTGTGATTGTGTTATGTAGGTAAATGGTGCAGAAACCTTTCTATTCTTAGCTGCTGTATCTGGTTAAGCTAAAAATCTTTCAAATGCAGGATGTTTCAGGAAATATATAAATGTAGAAGAGCAGGCTCCTTAGTACTGAACCTCTGTACCCTCCTTTTTTGGTCATGCTGTGTGCCTTGAACGCCTGTGTTCACTTGCACTTCTGCTTTTCTCAAGGACTTAAGAAGTTCTTAACTGTTCTTTCTTAACGTGGTACTGACAAAAAAAAGTCTTTTACCTTTTGGGAAAAGGCAAGAGCGCTGTACCAATATTTCTTGGAAGACCTCTTGGGCAGGAATTCAAGACAAGTATCTAACACCATAGTGGTCCACTGCAGGGAATATAAGAATGATAGAAAACTGACCTCAAATAGTTTCTCTTCAGTGTATTTAGGACCCTACACTTATTCATTTCCCCTCCACTTCGCATTAATTTGTTTTAGGTAAAAATTTCTTCAGTTGCAATTACATCTAGCATTTCAGAGGCTTGGGTCTTTGATATCTAAATACCTATAGGTGATTAAATGCTTGTTGCTAATAAACTTGTAAAGATCTTCTTCAAGCATTATGCATTTTTAGTGACTAGGAAAGGAGCAGGGAGACTTAGCAGTTCAGAAGTTGCTTAACCTGTCTGCGATATATATATCTACTCCATATACTTGTTTCTGGATAGTAAAAATGAATGGTGAGAAATCTGGTGGTCCAGAAACTCTGATACTGAAGTTTAGTGAAATGGAAAGAAACTTTCTGCTAAGAGAGACATCTAGAATACCCTTTTTTGACTTCATTGTGTAGCTGAGATATTAGTGATTTGTAAAAGTATAGCAGACATTTGAACTTTGCAAATCATATTGCCAAAATGTGACAAAGCCTTATATACATGCCTTAAACATGGGCAATAAAGGTCTAAATAAAATACATCCCTTCACAAACTCAAACTGTAATCTTGAGCTGAGCAGTGGGCTTCGTGGTGCTTGTAATGCAGAACTGCTAGTTTTCTTCAAGAGCTCAATTCTCTCTTAAAATTACAAAATGCATTTTAATCCAAAGTATTAACTAGTAAGCAGATTGTTCAGTAATTAGCGGCATTATTGTTTTTATATGCATCAAACAGCCATCATTTGTTCCAGATAAATAGCTGTGTGTTGGAGTTATAAATTACAAAAACACTCTTTCACTGACTTCAGCAAATATGTCTGGATGCTTCTTTAATGTCAGCATGTTCCAGAAACATGTTGCAACAAAACAGGTATGAATGTTAGTAAATTTCTGACATTCTGTATGCAAAGGATTAAAGTATGTACCTAGGCCATAAGCTTCTCTAGGGCATAAGATTATTCTGTTTCTGTTAAGCTTGATGGTCTGTGTGTGAGATCTTTATCGGGGAAAGGAGAAAAAGTTAGTGGGCAACAGTTAAATACTTGTTTATCTGCTATGGTTTTGAAGATTTGTGTTGATACAGATCTGTCATGAGGGGAATGCTGGTGTTTTGCCTTGAAGAAAAGAAGCATTTAAGTGATCTGAAGAGTTGTCTTTAAAGCAGCATCTGTTGTAACAGGGAGCAAATTTCAAATTGCCCAGTAAATGTTAATGCAAGCTCTAAGCTGTAGGAAGCAACAAGGCATTAGAGCTGGTTAGAGATGTGGAGTGGCAAAGCTCTACCTGCTCACATCCCCGACTGACAACATGCCCTGACTTCCCTCCATTGGCACAAAACCTCAGCTAGAGAGTTGAGTAGGATCTAGTCTGAAGGGGTAGTATGTGGAGTCTGGAATTTTGTGGGTCAGTCATTTCACTAAAAAGGGACTGAATGAATGCAAGAATGTGGAACATGCATTGGAAAAGGTAGCAGTATAATCTGGAAATCCTGACACTTTCAATTTTTTTTTTCTTTTAATCTAATTTCTGGGCTCTATACTTATGACTTGTCTTTTCTGGAATCTTGATAGAGCAATGGTGTCTCTGCTAAAGAACTGACTTCTGTCTGTAAATGTTCATCACTGTGTATACATGTATGCAAGGAACAGAGGATATTGTAGTAGTGGGTCAGGTGTTAAACGTTCAGGTGGAACTCCAATATCTTGGCTGCTCTGTGAAGAGCTTCTGAGCTGGGGATCTGACTGGCAGGGGCTTCTGTAGATATTTGTAGATATACGTGTGTAGATTTGTGTAGATGTACTAGAGTCTTTCTTATTCTTTAGAAAGAAAAGTCTTTGCAATCTTGAGGAGATATTTGGAATATATTTGTTATGCTGGATGAGGTACTTTTTACATCTGTTAGCTATTTGGACCCAGACACTTACTATTTTGTGTCATCTTGGGCATTACTTATTGTTCTATGTGTGAATAGGTAGTTCAACATGTGAGGTTTCACTTGTTATTCCTTGTCTTACAAGCGGATAAAGTAAGGGTCTGCTGGCAGGAAACTTCATTCAACACAGGGATCAACAACTGGAATTTGAAGCAAAAATACACACAACAAATAAATGGTCTGTTCCAGTGTTAGCACCTTGCCTGCTAGAGCTTAATTGAAAATTTAGTCTCTAATCAAAACTGAAGTTCTTCCGAAAGATAGGAAAAGACCTCTTGCACTATATTGGTTTCTTACACTCACTCTTTACTATCTTGAGTGCTCTCTTTCCATATATCCCCTCACTGGGAATGGCTTTACACAGTTTTACAGACTTTGGGGCTATCAGTATGCTAAGGTAGCCTCATGTTTGAGAAATTCCCGCCTTGCTTACTTCCTAAGCGTGCACCTAGCTAAGCCAAGGAGGGAATGCCTGTCCTTGAGCTTGTTATCCATGTGTCTCTACTTTGAGGACTTGCAGTTTTGAGTCTTCTGGAAACTGCTTTGATGTCTGATCCATTACAGCTGGAGGAATTAAAATTTTCAGACATTGAAATAGAGATTTGTTTGGTCTTTTTCTTATGATACACAAAATGAGTACGGTATGACTATGTCTGGGATTCTTTTCCCAAATGAAGATGGCTTGTTTTCTTAAAGACATTGTTACGCTTAACGGCTTTTCCACCCTAGGAGCAGTCTCTGTGGGGGAGGGGGGTCCAGTTGTTTGCAAAGCAATTATTTCATACTGATCATTCAGAAAGCTGCAGCTTAACAGAAGATGTGCTCCTGGAGGAGAAATGGCTAAATGTTAAGCATGAGGGAACTTTTGGTCTTTGTGTGTTTAAAATCACAATAGTGGCATGCCCAACAGGTATTTTAATCCCTTCTGTGTGTGTCTGTTTCACAGCAACAAAACATAAAACAGTCTTAGAGTAATAGAGTAATTTATCCTCTTGCATTCATGTTCTTCTCTGAGAATGGTATCCTTCTGATGGAGTTAATTGTCTGGAAGAAGTCATCAAATCTTGATCACTTCATATAAACTTGAGATAAAATGAAGAACTTGATATAAAAAAAGAAGCGTTCCCTATCAAACCATCAATTCACATGAAACTTCTTATGTAAAGCTAAGCATACAGATCTCAATGGTGGGTGGAAAAGGCCATGTCTTAAAAGCCATTAAGTGGGTGTTTATTTTTGCAAGGTCCATATTTGCTGATCTGTCTTAAAGATGCTGATGAACTTAGACATTTTCAGAATCCTCCAAGTTACTTAAATTCCTATTTGAAAAAAAAAAAAAAAAAAAAAAAGAAAGAAAATCTGGATCAATTTTTTTTTCTTTCTCTCATATGCTAGAGCTGTCTCTTGATTTCAGTCATGAGACAATGTCTGATTCAAATTTTTATTACCTTGGCTTTTAACAAATATAATCCAAGGTTCTTGATGTGTAGTATTAAAATGTATATTTTGGCTTAGTGTTCTTCAGGGAACCTCAGTGTTTTAATCTGCTTATTAACATAACTTTATTATATGTCTACTGAGCAGACATAGAGTAGACAAAGGGCTTAAGTCTCCCCTTTGATTTTTTTTTTCAACTGTGTCTATTAAAAATGAAGTATTGAAGTATGCTATATTTCATATATATGTGTGTGTATCTTTGTGTGTGTACCATGTTGTTGGTGTAAAATAGGTCTATGCTGGTAATTTTGCTAGTAATTTTAGCACTATATGTGGATTATAACTTGCTGTTGCAAGAGGTTAAATTATTATTCCTAGTGACATATTATGGTGTTCAGGAAAAAGACTCAATTTTGTTTCCTCTGTTAATTAGAGCGGTCACTATTCTATCCCTATCTTGATCCTACTGATGTTTACTTTTAAATGAATTTGTTCTAGAATATTAGAATATAGTATCCAGTGTGCCTTTTTAAAAGGTCTCTGATATCTGAATTCTGCCCAAAGCTAAATTTAAAATAATGATAATGAATTTAAAATGATAATGAATTTAAAATAATGGTAATGAGGCTATTTGTTAAAGCAAAGGAAGCTTTTGTATAGCATGAGGCTTTTTAAGGCACTTGAACTATAATATCAAAGTTGGTATTGGCATAATGAAAATTGTGAGTGTACCTAAGTGCTCTTTTCTGGAGGCATGTAATGCAGATGCACATTCATGAAGAACTGTCTTGTTGTTGCATCTTTGAATATGTCTGTCATCTTTCTTGATGATCTAGCTAGTCTAATTTAATAAAAATTAACAAGCAACGGCCTGAAATAGGTTGGTGCACATCAATAAAGTTTAGTGCTTGTGGGAAGTCGAGTTTGACGTGTCACAACTGAAGCAAGTGAAGAAGATACTGTTCCTAGGGTTTTCACCATCTTTCACTAAGGAATGACTGTAAGATTTGATGTGAAACAGAAGTTGTCTGCATGTTAATTTCATTTGTGCTTTAAGTAATAATTCAACAATGGAGTGTACAAAATGGCCCCATTCTAATGTTTTTATGCGCATTCTTGTTTCAAGGTTGTGTATCTACTTTGCTCGTCTTACTACTCACGCCACACAGTCCTGTGAAACATCGAGTTCTTAAGTCATTGCCATGCAGAGATGGTGCTACATATGACTTTGAAAATATTCTGTTTATTCCTTTTTTGTAGCTTTTATATATTATTTATTTAAACACATAAATATAAAAAAACAAACTTTGAGTGCTAAATTCTCAGAAGCATTATTAGATGGAATCCACTTAAACTTTATGCATCCTTATGTACCAGAGACTTCACAAACATATCAATCGCATTATAAACTTTACAGTTAGTCTTTCTGAGCATATCCAAGTTGTGTTCCAGGAAGGGTGATGGGAGCAAAAACCTATCTTGGTCAAATTACATTTTTTCTTCTCCATAGGAATGGCGAAAGACACATCTTTGATGTAAACATTGTCCTAAAGACAATGCTTTGAGGTGCATGCTGATATCTCTAAAAGAGCCCCATAACTTTTTGTAGTTTCATACATAACTTCATATTCTCTAATTTAAGTAAGAGATTTTTTTCACCAAGTCTGCCCTACTTCATAGAAGTTGTCAAGGATTCCTAGACTATAAAGGTTTGCCAAATGTTTAATAATTGGACAAAAATCCACTATGGGGCATTACCATCTGCTGATCTTGATTTGTTTATTCTAAATAAGTGTTTGTAGAACAAAATGGGCCTATTGCTTATTCTTTGAAATAATAAAGACATTGTTCCATAGTGCTGCCGGAGGTGAAATTTTTGACCAGTGTGTGGCTGAAAGGGAGGAAGCCTTCAAAGAGAAAGATGTTAAACGACTTATGAAGCAGATTTTAGAAGGAGTTTCGTTCTTGCACAGAAACAATGTGGTTCATCTCGACTTAAAGGTAAGACTGTTGCTGTATGTTTTCTTGAGTCAAATCCTGACCTATTGATCATATGTTATGCTAATTTATAATTAACACTTTTAAACTGGCTATTTTATTGTTTATTGTTTGAGCAATAAAATTCTGCCTTTGGAGATGCAGTACACATTAAAGTTGCTGGGACTTTAATGGGTTGATATGAGCGTATCAAACTTACATTGGCTGAATTATATGTTATTATATGAATTTGAAAGCAAATTTTGATTGCATCTTAATTTGGGAATGAGTACTTTAGCTAAGACCTGGACTATTTTAAAGTGCAATATATTGTTTTTTCTTAGTGAATAATACTTTTGACAAAAATAAGGGAACAATTCATTTACCACTATTCTGAAAAATTCAGAGTAGTGTGTATGTCTAAGAGCTATAATAGCAGTGCAAAAGATTATTAGTCGTTTTTTGGTAGCAAGTGTTAATTAATTTCCTTCAGCTTCCAGCTGTATCTCAGCTTTGAGGTTGAGCTACATTATTATGACTAAGCATGGCAACATAAAAGTCACTTTCCATTTAAAATTTTCTAATATTTTCTTACATTTCTAATTCTCCTGTTGATCACTCAGTATGTTGTAAGCTATTATGTTTTTTTTCTGTCCCGTTGCAGAAATACTTCATTGCATTTTAGCAGTAGTGTGAAGCTGCAAGTAGGTTCCGGGCAAGCTATGCATTCTTTATATATAACATAACTGATAAATGATTCATTACTCTCCGAAGCAGATGATGGACAGTGTTTGCAGACAAATGTCTTCTAGCTGTTTCCCAACTGCTTATTCAAACTATCTCTGGGATCCTTCAGTATTTTCTGTAGCCCATTAATTTATTCATACATGCATAGAATATTAATAGTTGTAGTAAAAGAAGTAATAGGAAATTTCTAGCAAGTAATGTGAGAATAGGGATTCAAAAGGATTAAAAACAAGAACAGTTAGAATCCCTTAAAGTTCCACTTTGCTTACACAAGCAGTACCTCCGGTACCTTGCGGTACCTCCACTTTGTCTATACATGTACTTCATCTGGCCAAAAAATTTCCATTAAATTTCCTTGAAGCAAATTATATAAAATTAAAACATGTATTTGTGGACAGTATATATTCATAGCTTTTGTAGTTAAATGTGTGGTGTTCCTTAACATAACACCACTTGGGTTTCTGCAGTCAGCAATGCATTGTGCTTTATTTGATTACACCTTTTACTTAATGGTAAAAGTAGACTGGGAATGCTGATTACAGCTTGCACACAGGTAGCTTATTCAAAGCTGAGCACAAGCTTGCTTAAGCTTTCTGACAAATCAGAAAGTTAATGTTATGAAATAGAGCATCTTTAGTTCTCGCTGTTTGAAAGGTCTGGTGTTACTTTATTGACTCATAACTATATAATTAGTACAGCAAATTAATTTCTCATATGCTTGAGTGTTCATATGTTTATACTTTAGTGCAGTGTGTGCAATTCGGCTTTTTTTTGGAAATAAAATTGCTTTAGTGAGTCCTGTATACAGCGTGGTATATTTTGCGATATAAAAGACTGTTGGTCTTCTGCAAAATAAGATATAGGGAGCTCTTCAGCATATTAGGAAATAAAGATGATTAAATCTGTAGAGTTAAAAACTGTGGCTGTTTTGAGGATTTGAAGATAGATCTGCATGCTTTGGAAGGCGTGAAAAATGGCCCATTTTTCAAAGGATAATTTCAAAGTAAATACTTTGTTTTGCAGAGTAACATTTGATTCACTTGTGTGAAGTGTATTCCTAGCAAGCAGTGTGTCAGCCAATATCAAAGTTCACAAATACATGCTAAAATGCTTCCCTTATGCTATAGCAGTTATCTTATTTTGGGGTCTCTAAATATAAGGCTTCTATTTCATTTGTCTTGTACAAAGACCTTTAGAAAGATCCCTCCAGTTCTTTCTGTGACGCCTTCAGATAAGATCAGACTCTACCCTAGAAGAATTAAAAGTCGAAATGATTGTCAGTGTATGATTGTAGTTGTTACTGTTTAAAAGCTTGGCATGTTAGAATTATATGAAAAATATAATGAACTGGATGGATGGCACTAACAGCTCTCTTGCTTTGGCTACTGTCTGACGCTATCAACTTCAAGATCTTTTCTGTGAGACTGAGCACTATATTCTATAGGGGAGTAAAAAACACTTTTTTAACTTGGCCTATCAGAGTTGCCACCTGTTTCTTTCCAAAGGGTGGATCTCCTGAAAGCTGGTTGCAACCTGACTTATTTTTAATGGCAAAATGTAACCATCCAGTTTCAGTCTGGGTTGCAAACTAAATATCATTCAACAGTGCTGTGTTAGTTCTACTTAATTTGCACAGTGTGCATGTACTCCATTGCGGAGTCTTTCATCTCCTCTCAGTGGTGCATAAAAGCTGCAGAGTAAGAGAGACTCTCTTCCTTTGTTTTCTTTGGCTGTTTGACTTGATCTTCAGGTGATTAGGAATGGACGAAAATTAAAAATAAAAAAAGGGAGAGGAGGGGGAAATGGTCCTTCTGTAAGGAGTGAGCCCGCTCGTAAGAGAGGACTACCTTTCACATCCCATAGGGTTAAGTAAAGCCTTCAGCTGAGTCAGGGAGGGAATGAGTGTGCACCAAGTATATATTGCTCTGGCTATCCAGTGGGCTAGTTTCCCCTCTTTCTGTGTTGTTTTCAAAATACAGTGTACAGTGAGGACAGCGAGCAGAATCCCTTATCTGAAGAATGGTGCTCATGCCACTATTCAGAAAGTAAACAAATGCAATTACTAAGGAAATGGCTGCAACAAAACACATTACAGGCTAATGTTCTCAACTGAATATTCCAAGTGGGTATTAGATGGATGTTTATTACATTAAAATATAGCAATTTATGTGTTACCAGAAGGTACAACTAAGGAAAATGTGACTGATGGTTCAGTATGAATTAGGATTAGATTTAGTTTAGCCTAGACAAGAGCTTTGTTTGGTGTACATGTGTTGTGGGTGATGAGAGTTAAAGAAAAAAGCACACAATAAAAACTTTTTTGGCAAGTATGTCAGCTACTGAAATACCAGTTATTTCAACATAGGTCTTATGGATTTTATGAAATGTTTCATTAAAAACTTTCTTGATTCAAGCATAGGGGATGAGTGCTTTCTATTTGTGTTTTCACAAACTAAAAATCCTATTGGGAAGTGCATTGGAGAGGCTAATGAGGGAGGCATGAACAGCTTTTAAAATGTTTGTTTTTCTAATACAAATAGAGAATGCCAAATGTGAACTGTAAAGCATATGGTAATGTGTAGTTCCAAAAGGTTTTTGTATGGCAACCAGATCCCAGTCTGTAATCAAAAAAATAAGCTGTTCTTAATACATACGTTCGCAAATAGATTGGCAGTTGTTTCATTAAATTTTAAATACCAGTAGCTTAACTTCTCAGAAATTGAAGTATTTAGTTGTATTTAGGTCTTGCCACAAGAATGGCCAAGCTTTTTTAAATGTTCCTTTTATAGTTCTATTTCTGTGATCAAAAGCAAAGCTATTGGTGTGAAATCTAGGGAATGAGGAAGGGATGGCCCAGTGATTGGGGAAAAAGTGAATGTGGATGGTGTTCATTCAGTTGGGTTATCAACCAGCAGCTTTTTGCCCCCCTTCCTTCTCAATGATCTGTGATACCAGATGATCCAGCATTTCAATAAATAAAAGTTTCATCTCTTTTGCGGAACTCTGGTTGACCGAGGACCAGAAGGCAGTGCCAATGGTCCATGGTATCTTTGGGGAAGGTTAATGGTAAAACCCAATGTGGAAAAATGACCTCTGGGGTAGCAGGGATATTCCTCTCCCACACCAACATGCTTTGGTTGCAAACTCTGTAAAAGATGCTGCTTAAGGTTGGCTTTCGTAGGTATTTTAACTGAAGGAGCACTCAAAATAAAAGGTAAGGCACTTCATGGCCACAAAGTCAGCTTTGAAGAATGACAGCCAGAATCTAGTGACGTCAAAGCAAACAAGTTTATCCAAAGGTGATGCTCTTAAACCTGTTTTTCAGGTTGCTGTTTTTTTTTAAACTGTACTGCAGTTAGGGTTCTATAATATGTTTGTTCATACTTTGAACAAGATTGAAGTCAGTTGCAAAAGACTTTCTGTAAACAGGTGCAGTCAAAGGAGTTCCATGTGTTCTGTGGTTTCTTGTTTTGGTTTTACATTATCAAGTGGTTTTTGAAGACCCTTCAAAAAGAGGAATTTTCCACCCTCTATTGGAAGGAAGCAGGAAGAGCAGGGGAGAAAGTTGCCACGAAGGAATAAAGTGCAAAGTGGAGGGCTTCACATGCAGATGTTAAATTATAACTGTCTCTTTTGTGTATGTGTGCTAAACTAAGAAAGGCAGGCACTTGATTCTCAGTCATAAACTTAAAATCGTGCCACTCCTCCTAGCCTGCATGTCTGTTCAGGTCTGTTCCGGACAAGCAAATCCTGTGTATTGTACATGTTACAGAATACATCATTGCTACTTAAAACTGAATGTAATTATGCAACATCATGCTGTCACGTTGGGCCTGGGTGATCTTGAAAGTTGACTTGTTCTGTTTTTCAGCCCCAGAATATTCTACTAACCAGTAAATCTCCTCTGGGTGACATAAAGATAGTTGACTTTGGTCTTTCCAGAATAATGAAGAGCAGTGAGGAACTAAGAGAAATTATGGGAACTCCAGAATACGTAGGTAAGTTTTCACTAAAACAGTGAGGTCGTGAAGACTGAACTATTTAGGCTTGAGTGGTATTGAGATTGAAAAACTGCCTCCAGATTTGCTTGGAGCCAGGCTGGATGAGTTGCTGCTGTGTTAAAGCACTCGGGTGTTACTCGCATACGGCCCTGCTGTAAAGCTGGAAGTGACGTGGCAGGCTCCTGAGTGGTAATTGTGCCCCATGTTACAGATGAGTACATAATTTAGGTAGCTGTCCAACAGTAATAACAAATATTATGTAGATTAAAGGTTGAAAAAGAGGTATTCTGCCTTTTACTAAGTACAGTCTTTTAGCTCTGGTAGGCTAAAATGTGCATCCATTTAATTTTTTTCAAGAGGAAGAAAATAAATCATGCCAGATCTTAAAGGAGTACTTGAAGGCACCTCTGAAGTTGTGTGCTGTATTCGTATGGGTTTCAGTGATGGAATATGGAATAGTAGATATGGAAACTTTATTTCCATAAAAAATGGAACTCCTCCTTATCTGAGGAAGAGACTGGTCTGATCTTCTAAAATTGACAATGAAAAGTTTAAAAAAAAAAGAAATAAATGACAGTAACTTTTTTAATAACTTGAATAGAAATATCTTTATTTCAACTGGCTGCCATGCTCCAGATGGCTTGTATTATTAAATAATACCACATGCCTGTTATTGCACTACATAACCACACAATGCGATGGCTGCATATGACAAAAAAAACACTTTTTTTTTCCTCTGAACAGCTCCTGAAATTCTGAGTTATGACCCAATCAGTACAGCAACAGACATGTGGTAAGTTGAAAAAAATTAATGGCATCATAACTTGAAAGTGTTTTGGGGTTTTGTTTGTTGAATTATCTGCTTTTCCATTTTCTGTTTTTAATTTAGGAGCATTGGAGTACTGGCGTATGTCATGTTAACAGGGATATCGCCATTCTTGGGAGATGATAAGCAAGAAACATTCTTAAATATATCTCAGATGAACATCAGTTACTCTGGAGAAGACTTTGACCTTATATCAGAGTCTGCTGTGGATTTCATCAAAACACTGCTGGTTAAAAAGCCTGAGTAAGTAAAATGTACATACTATATCCTAATGTGTCAATTGGATTGATTTTTAAATATATTTAATGCTTTAATTTTCCTTTTGATTTATAAAGTATACGGGTACTTGACTTATTCACTTTTCATTATGTACTATCTATTTTTAGGCATATAACTAGAGAAGTTCTCAATTTCCTTCCAAACTTGTACATTCTGAGTGTACCCACATGTTAGTAATTATAGGGGATGAGTTTTGGAAAATCAGAAATGAAGTAAAATTTGTGGTGCAGTAAACTGACTTCCTTATGTGTACATATGTTGCTGGTGGCATTTGTAAATGAGCTTTGGGTCTTCTTGTCCTGATGATTCGGAGAAGTACTTTGCTCTTTTCTGGTTCCCTAGTGTGCTTCCCTTGGTGGGAGGCAAGCTGGAAATTGCAGCTTTCAAACCAGAAAATATGTTACCTGCAGAACCAATTCTTCAGGGGACCTGTCAGCTACTAAAGGTGCTTGCTGTTTCTCTGTGGAGATACTTGAAGAATGCAAGGATTGGATAATTTATATACATGGTGTCTATGCACAATTATTGAGGTTCTCCTAATTTTGTTGTTTAAAAAACTTATTTCCTGGATTGCTGTGGGTTTTTTTTCTGGCAAAAGGTAGGAATCAGCACAATTTTGCATCACTGAGTGTTTAGTGCATAGTGGAATAATTGGTATGGATTTTGTATTCAAAATGTTATATTTCAAAATTAGTTTAACATTTCTTTTTAACACTTCCTCTCCTGCACAGGGAGCGGGCAACTGCTGAAGAGTGTCTTCAACACCCCTGGCTGCAACAAAGCGATAATCCTGCTCACAGGGTCTGGAGCAAGAGTGCAGGAGAGGAGAGCAGCAATGTCCTGGGAGAGGCAGATTCTGCCTCCGGGAATTCGGTAGATGCTGAGAAAACTGAAGAGGAAGAATCCATCGTGACGGAAGAACTAATTGTAGTGGCTTCGTACACACTGGGACAATGTAGGCAGTCAGAGAAGGAAAAAGTAACTGAGCAAAAAGCCATTTCCAAACGATTTAAATTTGAGGAACCTTTGCTGCAGGAGTTACCAGGAGAATTTATTTACTGAACTGTGTGGAGCTTCATAGCTATAACTGAAAGGCAGGGGTTTCTACTAAGCAACAAATATCTTAGCCAAGGGAATCTCTGATATGCAATAGATGTTCTAGATAAACAAAAACATTCAGAAATGGCAACTAAGGAAAATGTGCCAAGCTTTTAATTTTGTGGAACAGTTAAACAAGGTTTCAGGTGGCTGACAGGAACTTAACAAGGAAAAAAACTTATTTTTGTTTGCGTTTTTATTTTGGATTTTTGTCTCTGGATAGCAGAGCCTTTGTTAATTGTTCCAGTGTTCTGGAGAAGTTGACATGAGAGGGAGTGTTTCAGTGACAGATGCCAAAAGGAGAGTGTTTTTTTGTTTGTTTGTTTTAGGATGTATTTTGCCATTTAATGCACATATATAATGCTGGGTTTTCTTCAAAACACCTTATATCACCTGACTTCAGTGGAACTCTCTACTGATCTAACAGTTGTACAGGAGCGGATGTGGCTGGCTCAGCCTGCAGGTTTGGAAGCTGTGTACATATTTCTTTGAGTTTATGCCAGGGCAGAGACCCAGGCTCCCCCGACCTGGAGCCAGACCAGCTGCGGGCTGGGTTTATCAGCAGGAGAGCTGAGCACGCCAGCGAGCAAATCCATGGTCTGGGAGCATAGTAACATCCTGGCGTGGAGGGTGACAAGTTGTCATCAATAGGCCACTCGTGAGAAGGAGAGGTTGCTCCCTTCTCCTGTGCCGGGCTACATGCCCGAATAAAATCGAGCTCTGTGTGACTGCACAGAGCATGGTGATGAGAGGGTAAAAACGACACGGGGCAGGAATTAGCTCTGCTCAAGTTATTGACATTCTCTCCACTGGCTTCAAAATGCTGGTCCAACTGCTGCTAAATCAGGCCCTGAGGGTAGCGTCCCCCTTCCCGTGCCCTGACCTGAGCCAGACAGGCTTTTCCTGGGAGCAGCAGCTCATTGCTGACTTCTTTGTCTTCTAACAACGGCTTAAAGAGCAAAGAAACATTCTGAGGCTGAGCTGCATAAACCTGTTCAGTATAGCTGTCAGCTGTCAGCTGAGGAAAAAGAGACCCCTTCCCCCAGGTCATGAAGTGCCCCGTGCAGACTTTGGATAGAGCAGGATGCGTATGGCTGGGCTGAGAGGGCTTAGGGCGCTGCNAGCTGTCAGCTGTCAGCTGAGGAAAAAGAGACCCCTTCCCCCAGGTCATGAAGTGCCCCGTGCAGAGTTTGGATAGAGCAGTATGGCTGGGCTGAGAGGGCTTAGGGGCGCTGCGAGGATGGTTCTCAATGGACAGGGTCCCCCATTAGAGGATGAAGCAGGGACCACCTGGGCATCAAAACTTTTATTTGCCATGTACAGATCTGAGGCTCTTGGATAGAGTCCTAGTTTCTAAGAAATCTTTCATATTGATGCTGTTCCAAAGTCTAATTTTTATGTAATTGAAGTTTAGTGCTATTATATTGCATACTGTTAACTGTTCAACTATTTATTTGGTTTCCTTTCGCTATTTCTTTATAATAAACCCTGACAAAAGTTTTCTTGCTATAAAACTATGAATAGAAATTCCTAAGTTAGTTTCTCTCTCTCTCTTTTTTTTTTCTTTTTTTTTTTTTTTCCATGTTGCAACAGACTCTCCTAATTTCAAACATGTACCAGGAATGTTCTTACTCTTTCTAATGAGCAGGAGTTCAGTGCTCAGAGCTGCTATTACAGTTCCTCCTGCACACAAGGTAAATGGTTTATTAATAATGCAAACAGTGTTGGGGTGATCTGGCCAGTATTGCTCTACAGGGAAGAGAAATCATTAGTAAAGGCACTGAAGGAAAAGCAGTGGGATGTTGTGCGAGGAGATGTGCATTTTTTCCGTGGTGCTTCACTGCTGGAGGCCTAGTTACCTTAATTTGAGACCACATCAGAAAGAAACGTGCCCAAATTAAACAGTTCCTTCGGCCATTTCTGCTATTGACCCACATATGGAAATAGGTGTAGGTAGGATAGCGCACACCACAAAGACCTTTTGTATAAGAACACCTCCATGGTGCTTGGACAATTCCGTTTGGATTATTGTAACACAGAGATGCCCATAGTACTTATGGAGAAATTAGTCACTGGCTGTGGCCTTCGTTTGTTTGTTTTTTTCCTTCCCGTAGCCAGGAACCAGGTAGACTCATTCCAGGAAAGATTTCTTTGGCTAACTGTGGTTGGCAAATAATAGGAATGAAGCAGGGATTTCTGAGCCCCCAGCGTGGTTGCGGCGCGGGCCTTGATGCGGTGAGGAGCAGGCACTGCTTCGTGCGCGCGTTGGTGCCCGCGGTGCTGACCAGGCCTGCGCCGCCGGCCTCTTCCTCTGGTCGCTCGCGCGCTCCCCTGGGACGAGCTGTTCGGGCTGCACGAACCTCTGCAGGCCAGTTAAAATCTGAGCGATGGAAGCTGGGAAAGGTTTGACTCTCTTCTCCGCACGTGAACTTCCTTTGCTGTCAGAGCTGCACAAAGCGCCGAGGCTGAAACGTGCCGCGCTCTGCAGTTACAGAGCACAAGTTTATGCTGCTCTGTCTGGGTGCCTAAGTCATACTGGTAGCACAGGGTTGCTCTTGGCAATTTATTTGATGGGTCTGTAAGCTGTTTTAATTCCTCTGTGCAACCTCACAGTTAGGCACGTGGCGCGGTAGCACGGAACAAGAGCAGCTGGTGAGCAGCCTACGTTCTGTCCTGCATTTACAAACTGTTTGTCCTATACGACAGCGAAGCTCAGCGTGTTTAAATGAACAGAGTGCTCATTACAAGCCACCTTCCTCCGAGCTGACTGCTTCAAGATTCCCCGTGTGCTGCAGTTGAATTTAACTTTTTGTGCCTTAAGGTGTTTTTACAGTGTTTTTAATGCCATTAAAATTTTGCATAAAATGTAGTATAAGTTATAAGCAGGACATCTTAAATTGGCCCTATAACACAAAGAAAAGTGTGGCTGTAATGTATTCCTGCAGGATCCGTTCCTCCTGCATTGGAAGCTTTCTGTTCACTCAAAGCGAGGCTCAGGGTGCACGTCCTCTGCACCCTCGCTGTAGAGGATGTGGATCTCTGCACCGTGGAAAGCACCTGCTGGGGCTGCTGTTTCCGAGAGCTTCAGTTACTGCCAAGGGAGCTGTTGGCACGGAGGCACATCCCTGCCGCGAGAAGAACTGCGAGACCCCCCCATGAGCACTGCTTACTGGGGAGAGAGCTGGGAGGGAAGGAGCTCGGGAGCCCTGGGGAGGGCAGCAGCCGTCCTGAGTGGGGCTGGGAGCCAGGCTGGGAGCGAGGCTGCCGCCTGCTCGTGCCTCACCTGCCAGGGAAGCATCGGCTCCGAGGCTCGGAGACGGGACCTGCCGGCTCCCGCGTCCCCAAGCGCCCCCATGGAGAGCTGGACGGGCCGCAAGGCGCAGGCTGCATCTCCCTGGCAGCCGCAGGCGCAAGCAGCAAACACTGCACCCGAACGCCCAGCGTGGCACCTCCAGCTGCATCTCAACGTTGCTCAGCTGGGAAACCTCAACAAGTAACTGCCCTTCGCTGCTGGTGGTGCTGGAAGGGGGCGCGGGGAGACCAGGCTTGGGTGCTTCATCCTGTGGCTCAGGTCTCCTGCTTAGGATGTTCCACGAACTCCTCCTGAAAGGTTGAAGGAGATGCTGCAGGCTCGCTCCATGTCTGTCAGTGCATTTGCTGCTTCAGAAGCTTTGCAGTAACTGCAGCTGCCTTCTTGAACAGCAGATGGGCCCTTGCAAAGTTTCTTTTATCAGTTCTTTGGGAAAATACTTTTAAAAATGAGTTAAATAAAAATTAAAATCAACACTTTCTGATTTGAAACACAATTCCAAAAGCTGCACTAGCTTGTCTGAAGCAAAACACCTGCACGGTTACCGGGCAGTGTTAAAGCAGCTGCAGTGCTGCCCTGGGCGCTACAGCACTTCTAAAACCAGTTCTCGTCTGTGCTTGGTGCCTACGCACCTACCTTCCCCTCTGCCCTTGAGTAACGGCCTGGCTGGCATTGCCAGAGCTGGGAGCAATGTGTTACATGGGGTCTCCTCAGCAGCTGCCCTCACCTTGCTCCAAGGACTTTTTCTCAACATCCCTCTAACATGATTGCTGGTATTTTAGTTTTCTGAAGTGCACATTCATTTGATTCGTACTGGCTTCCCAAGGGGTGCCAATAATCCTTTCCACTTTAAAGCAATACTTGTTTGCATTGTAGAGAGGTTCTTGATACAGCGCTTACAGATGTTGAAATAAGATAGAATCATAGAATGCCTAAGGTTGGAAGGGACCTCTAGAGGTCATCTAGTCCACCCCCCCCCCCCGATGTCATTGAGATTAATAAATATAGTCATATTACTCATGTAGATGTTCCTGGTTTGTTTGTGGTCCCTTGATGTGTCCTCGAAATGCATTGCCATTACATTAAATTCAGGACCATTATTTCATACGTCTGGCAGGAGGAAACCATTTGGGCCGAAGGTGTGGGGCTGGAAAGGTGACAGTTACCTGTCAATGGGTGCTCTGTAGCTTAGGGTGAGAGTGTGCCCGGGGTGGACATGCTGGAGTGGATGCAAAGTCACCCAGTTATAAGAAAGCAGGTGGAGCTGCGTGCTCTGCAGCTGTGAAGCTCCAATATCCCTACAAAACCTGTGTCCAGGACTATGCTTGTGTCTTTGGCTGCCAGGACTTCCTGTGGGGAAAGCCACAACATAGACACAACACTAACAATGCGGGGGCCTTTTACCAACCCCTGCAAGAAAATCAAAACCCTTCAGAGATCTCCAGTTGCTGCTAGTGAAATCCAGCTGCCTTGATGGCTTGTAAATGAGGTTCTTGCCCCATTGGTCTCCTTTAGTGACAACTTTCTTCAGTAGCTTCTGCCACACAGTCATTGGCCTGAAGTCAAGCTTCAGAGTAAGAATCTCAGATCCATAATCCAGCAGATGCCAATTGTTTTAACCTCATCAACAAATGCAAAAAAGGGCTATGGAAAGTTTCAAGGGAACTTAAAATAAATGGACGTACTTAAGTGATTAAGGTGATTAAGGGATTGGAGCACCTGTCATACAGCGGGAGACTGAGCAAGCTGGGCTTGTTCAACCCTGAGAAGAGAAGGCTCAGGAGGATCTCATCTGTGCATCAGTCAATACATGATGAGGGCAGGAAGGAAGACAGAGAAGAAGGAAGATGAGAGGAAATTGATGTAAAGTGAAAAAAAACACAACAACAACAAAAAAACAGGAAATTCTGTTTAAATGTAAGAAAAAAACTTTTTCACTCTAAAGCTGGTTGAACACTGGAGCTGGTTGCCCAGAGAGCCTGCGGAGTCTCCATCCTTGGCAACACTCAAAACCAAAGTGCAGACCCAGCCCTGAGCAGCCTGCTCCAGGTGACGCTGCTTGAGCAGGGAATGTTTCCAAAATGCAGTGAAACAGTTACCCAGAATCGTGGGCTGCAGCCACACGCGGCACAACGTAATTCCGACGGGCAAATGAGAAGCAGCCGAGCGCAGGGTCCTCTGCTCTAGCAGCGGCAACGGCTGCAGGGCCCAGCGGGTGCCCAGTGGCCCTCTTGAAACTGGGTTTTAAGCAGCTACTGATAGTTTAGAGGTCTCCCCCCTTGACTGCACGCGCTGCACCTGCATCCGTGCCACGATATGCCTGAGGGGAGCTTTTCTTTAAAAAAAAAAAAAAAAAAAAAACTTTGCATGTCTATGTCTTAACACAGCTCAGATGTGGAGAGGAAGTGGCTGCTGAGGCTCTTCAAGGTCATGAGGTAGGAAAGTTTTTGTTTCCTGGTAGATGCATAAAGTAAATGCAGGGATTTTAATGCAAAAAAGCAAGGGCCATTTTCCTTTTTCTCTTGCCCCACTCTCCTTCTGTGGGTCTCTAGCTCCATCCACCTCTTTTTTCCTTTCAGAGCCAGGGTTTGTAGGGATGCTAATGGGGAAAGCGACACCTTTGTAAATGGCTGAGGGTAAAGGTGGATCCCGCAAGGCTCTTGGCGAGCGCGACCAAAAAAAAAAACTCTTCATAAACTCTGCTTCCCAAAAAGAAGAGAATAACCGCCCCCATTTTCTAGGAAGGTGTGTATGGGGACGCTTCCTTCAGGCCCAGGCTGGCCAAGAGTGAGAGCCAGACCAAGTCGTGGCTCGGTGAGGTCCTCGAGCCAGGCTTGGTGCCTGCTCAAGACACCGGTCGGTGGTGGGGCAGCTCTATCCCCCTGTCAGGCTGCTGGATGGTTTCCTTGACAATTGCACACTGTCCGACCTCAGGAGATCCCCACGTAACAAAGCGCACGGTGGTGACAAACTGAAGGTCTGGGCCGGGTCTGCACCTTCTTGGTGTGGAAATGGGGAGGCACTAAATAGGCTGGCACTGCAGCAGAGCCAACGCTCCCAAAAGCTGCTGCTTCCCAGGAGCCTGATAAGAGCGACTGCTGCAGCGAGGGAACTGATAACAGGCGGGCGCGATGCGGTTGCTTTGGCTTTCCCTCCTCAGCTTTGCTTCCCTGCCAAACCCTTTGATCAGCAGCAGCCGGAGGCTGCCCCAGCCCCCCAGGCAGCCTGTTTTCTAGGTGGGCTGCCGCAGTGCAGGGATAAGGCAGTTAAGCCTCAAGCTTCGCATTTTGTTGTGAAACCTTATAGCAACGATTGCCATCTCAAAGCTGGGTCGCCCTGTCTCGCCTTGACTCACCCTGATCTCGTGGGGCACACACAGGCAGGATCAGGTTGCGCAGGCAGCACGCAGCCTGCGCAGCATTTGGCGAATCCCCAGCTAAACCTCTTTCTCGCACCAGTCTTTGCAGAGATGCATTAGCTGGGACACCAGTCCTTTCCTTGGTTGTCTTTGGAAGGGGCCCTGCAATCACTGATACTTAAGAAGTCACTTGGCCTAGTTTGGGGGCTCGCCGCAGAGCAGGAGGAAGTGGGGTGGTCTGTAGCAGACCACTGTGCTCCTGCTCCCTTGTTCATCCCCCGGTCGCTGCTGGTGAAAGACTTCGCACTCCTGTGCCCTTCGTGCATTTCTAGGACTCCTATTTGGATGCTGAGATGAAATAAAACTGGAGCTGAGTGGTACAAACTCTGAGCCTTCACAAGCTACATCTTGTTTAAGCTGGTAAAAGCCCTGCCTATTGCAGTAGTTCACAGTAACAATTCCCTTTCTGGGTGCTCTTAGTGGCTCGTCATTTACCTGGCATGTTAATGTGTGATGGTAGGCCAGAAACTTGTCTCAAACTTCACCTCACTTTTACGTGTTGCTGGATGGTGCAGTTTCTTGGACTTTTATTTCCTTTTTGCTTGGTTTGCTTCTGGTGACGGACAACTCTACTCTCTTGGTGGATCAGCTCTATCGACAAAATCACAGCAAAAATTAAAAATCTCTTGCTGAAGTCTGACTGAACCGTGTCAGTATTTCACCCATACTGTCCCTACCTAGTGCTTTTTTCCCTACACAGAAACGAGGGAATGCAGGTGTTTGACAGTGCTTACACTGGCCCATCCTGCACTACTTTCAGCATAAACAGTGGGAGCGCTGCGAAACTCCCCGAGTTCATAAGCCAAGGAGAGCAGTGCTAGTGTTTCTGAACTTCTTAAAGATACGTGTGAAGGTGCCCATCTACTTGGCACGTGCCTTTTCCTCATGCACGAGAGGGGGATCCTGCTTTGAGTTCTGTGTTAGGTAGCACCGTTTTGTGAAATAGAAAACTGCAGAGCGTGGGAATCGCTTTGAGAAGCTGATTTTAGTTTTCTAGTCATGAGAGCACAATCCAGCTGCCCAGACTGAGGCCTGCAGCTTCACAAAACCTCAGTTTCCTGGCAGTTTGTTTATTTATTTCAAACTTGATTCACATTACCAGTGTGTACAAGCCATAACACATGACTTCTCTGGAACAGCAGCTCTTGTTGCAAAATCTTTATTTTAGGCTTCTGCTGCATACAGAAATAAACCGGCAAACCAAAGAAATGGCAATTATGGCCATGATGAGGTTAGTGTGAGAGAGAAGACTGTCTTCAGAGCACTCACTCCAGTGAAGCTGTCTGAGACACAGAGCCCGTCCATGCAGGCGGTGCAATGCGATCGATTAACAGCCTCTGCGGGTCGGCGGGAGGTGGGCAAGCAGCTGCCTCGGGTCTTCAGCTTTCTTGTGCACCGACGCTTTCCGCGGAGGAGTGGTAAACAGGAATACTCTGGCCATCCTGGAGCTTCAAGGTGACATCCTGGAGGCACCAGCTGCCACAAACCACAAGAGTTTCCGTCAGTTTTAATGCAGAAGAAAAGGTGGGTCTAAAAGCAGCTGGCATGGAGAAAGAACCCCCTCCATGCCCTCACTGCTCTTAAAAATGCTCGGAAGGGTGTTGAATCCTCCTTTGCGAGCAACAGTTCCTAACAGCTCTTTTCCCTACTGGCTTCCCACAGCCCAGACTTAACAAACCTGGGCCACGTGTGGCTATTTGTTGCAACCCGAACAAAATCCCGAGGGTTATTTTTAGACAGGACTTCCCTTCTGCCCCAGCCTCTCTACTCCTCCATCCTGCCGGTGCTTTCCTCGCCCTGCGCCGCTCTAGCTGTGGGGCCGCTCTGGCAATGGGGCCACACCGTGTCGCCAAGGAATGGCCCTGCCTCGGGGATCCTGTGCGGGGGCCGCACGGCCCCTCCACGTGGATGCGCAGCAGCCCCGAGGGCAGCGCAGCCGGTGATGCTCCTCGGTGCCTCCAGGCTCTCTGTTCCCCCTTTGTGCCCGGGGTCACGGCAGCAGCAGGGAGCTGCGAGCGCCGAGGACCGCCCGGGGCCTCAGCCCACGCAGCCAGCACCTGCGCAGGTGCTCCCCACCAGCAATGGCCGCCTCCTCCAAGCCGTCCTTTTCTCAGGTAACAACTTAACAAAACTCCAGGGGAAGGACGAGCCCAACAGAGAGGCCGCTCGCTCGTGTCCTAAAGCGGTTAAATGTCATAGGAGTCTGAATGACTTGTGTACGGGGAGCTGACTGCCAGGGACGTGGAACCGAGCCCCAGTATTGGTCCCGTGGCCTCCCGGGTCTGTGCTGGTGCAGGGCTGCACCGAGGTCTCCCGCTTTTCCAGGCCAGCCCTTCCTCTCGTGGAGATCGTGGGAGCTCCTCTCCATGGACCGCGGTGGAGAGTGACCTGTTTTAGTTTTGGTTCCTCCTTCCAAGGACATTAAGTCTTGTCTGTCACTGAGTGGAGCTGTGTGTACCTATGAGCCCTGTATCTGTGAGAGTTGAACTGGGGAGGCTTGAGTGCCACAAATGTTTCTGCAAAATATATTTTCTTTTCAGGTTTGCATATGGGAGTGCTTGGAGAGTTCATTTTGAAACAAAGCTCTGATAGATATTTATATTCTTCAATTTTTTTTAAACATCTTGCAGCCCTCCGCTATGCTTGCTGTAACTCTTAAGTAGGAGTAGGGGCTGTTTCCCTCCATCTGTCAGTGGGAGATACAGAGGAGCAAGGAGCCCACGGCCCACATCCCCATGGCACTGCAGGGCTGCAGGAGAGCTGTCCAGGGCCCCTGACCGTGTCCTGGTCACACAGCAGGCGGCCAGGTCTGGCCCCGAGTCTCTTGGGTCCCAAACAAGTGCCTTCCTCCCATAATTTTGAACTGTACTTACCTCCTGAACAGAAATATAGTAAGTTGTGGTTATCTAATTGTGAAAAGAAAACAATACCATATGGCTGGTGGCAGCTGAGCAAAGTGTTGTAGCTTTGGGTTTCTAGATAACGAAGAGTCCCCAAAGCTCTGAGGACAAGCAAATGTGAGGAGGATTTTTTTTTCTATTAAAAAAATTCTCTTTTGCAACAGAAGGTCTAGTTTGAATTCAGACACTGGCTATTTGTTCAGCTCTAGAAAAAACAGTTCTGCCTTGAAAAGGGAGGTTTCTATTGCAGGGCATGAGGACAGCATAGTCAGGACTGCTCCTTCAGGGCCTCTGCACCTCCCCGAGGAGGGGGCCGGGGGCAGCGGTGCATTATGTTGGCCCGGGATTATCGTGTCCACTGTGCTTTCATCTGCGGGACACAACATGCCACACATTAAGTGGCCCCAGTTGTTTTTACATTAGTACTCATATGGATGCGTTCAATGAATTTCTCAAGTGATTTGCATTTTTATCATAAAGATGGTAATAACCTTTCACAAGATCTTCAGACATGAATTTCCTCTTCCTTTGTGTGTGTGATTTCAGCAACATGGATGACTAAACCAAATATCCTGCCCTCCTTCTCTGTTTGCTCCAACCTTTTCTCTCCCACGTCTGTGTAAGAGTCTCTCCCCCAGTACGTACCATTGATGGGAATGGTCCATTTCTGAATTAATATAGAGGTACCCTGCTGATTTTGCTCCAGATACCGGTAATTTGATCTGCAAGTAAAAAAGTGTGGTAAGGACTCAGTGAAGCATGTTATTGCAATGGACATTTACTGCTTCTACAGCCAATGAAACAACCTCCCTCCTAAACTAAGCTAATCCGTTTGTTTGCTTTTTTTAATGTATTTCAGAGTTTCACTCTGCTTTCCTATGGCTAATGTGTGCACGGATATATGAGTATATCTGTTCTGGTATACGTTAATCTATGTTGAAAGAATGTTCTGTATTATAGTGGCTACCCCCAGGGAAAGACACTCACTCTCTGAAATATTTATGAGCGAACACCTTTCCTCACCAGAATGCGTGGTGATCCGGAGGTGACCCATGCTGTGTTAGACTTTCCTATAACCACAGCAAGCCTGTAGATTGAGCAGTGCTACACATGGGTCCATTAACACCCCTGGGAGCAATGAGACATTCAATTATTTGGCCAATGTCACAAATTCTACCATTCAGTTGGGTAATAAAGAAGGCAAAGAGCTGCAGAGCTGACCACAGCTAATTGTACACAGTCTAATGCTTGAATAAAAGACATATGGTCCAGGTGTAGTATTTGCTGGTCATTCAGCTGGAAAACACCAAGCCTTTCCAAAGGGGTCCAGTAGGCAGGAACTCGGAATGCTGTGGAGCCGAGTCAGTAAATCAATCTATGAAATCATCCGTGATGTCGATGAACTGGTTTAATTCACAAGGAGCACGAAGTGTCATTGCAGCAGAAAGCACGAAAAGAAAGTTGGTGGTTTATGTCTTGGGTGAGGTCTGTAGAAGGCAGGGATTTGATTTGTGCTCTGAGTCACCCGAATGACTAGCATTCTTAAAAGGTGACATAGGTAAAAAATAGGAAAAAAAGAGGTTCTGTTCTTTTTGACCAGCATAAAATGTTGTGCATTTTCCCTGTGTTTTTGGTCTTAGAAAAACTGCCTGGTAAATTCTCTAAAAACTTAGTAAACTAAGACACATTTTAGCCTTGGGTATCATGCTGGCAAAGCGTGACTGGCACGAGGTAGAAAGTGGAGTTTGACTTGACTTGGTTAAAGCTTGATTTTCTTGCCCTTGACAGGCCCCATCCTTCACCTGCGCTCTCTACCCCATTCCTTACCACACTCAGTTGGTCGCCGGGGCTCGCAGACATTCAGGAGGAGCTAAATGATTCAAATCTGACAGACTCCCCGGGTGAGCTGCCTGAAGAGCTCTCTAGTGAGCTCCTGGCTGTCCAGCAAAGCCAGGGAGGAACAGCCGGTCCTTGACTCAAAGCTCCCTTCTTGGGTCTCCATTCAGCAGCATCAGTGGAGAGTACAGAGGCCCTTTCCAGGCGGCACCCGGAGCGGACGGGAGCTTGTGCTGGCAATGTTCGCCTCAGCCCAGCCCTGCGCTGACGCAAGTCTGCGCCTTGCGCAACGCGTGAGCACCCAGGGCCGCATTCTCCGGCAGCTGCGTAATCCCGGGGCTCAGCCCAGTGCGAAGCAGCGGCCTCCACGCTGCCGCCCTGCAGGTGCTCTCAAAAACGCACTGAACGGGCTGCACTGCAGCGCTGCTCAGGAACACCTGTAAAAGCTCTGCCCTGTGAGAGGCTTTAATATGTACCAGGGAGCCAGTGGACAGGGAGGAAAGGGGCACTCGCTGTTTCAAAGGTGGATCTTGATACGTTTTTGGAGAGGATTGTGCCCGCTCCATCAGTGGGAGATGAATGCGCTGACTAGGAGGTCCCTCGGCGCCCTGCCCGTGCAGCACGAAGTGAAGACGCTGCTCTTGCTGTCCGTGTCTCCCATATCAGCGCGCTAGATCGCCGCTCTGGACACCCGCCACCCCAGCCCCCTGCCTCCCCACAGGACTCATGCGCACACGAGGGATCCCCATCTCGCGGCCCGGGCAGCCTCTTTGGGAGCCATCCTGCGGCATGGCCGCCTACCTGCGCTCGCTCCCGGTCCACACGGTTGTGGCCATCCAACAGCCGGATGTTGCGAACCTTCAGAGGGGGAGCCCCTAGCACCTCCAGGGCAGCGGCGTGGTTGTTCAGCTGCTCCAAACCCTGCTGGTAATACTGGGTCCTGGCAAAGCTCTCTAGAGAGAGACAACAGGATAGCGAGGAGACAGGCCACTTGGAATCCAAGTATAAATACAAAGAGAAAAAGTCAAGACATTTCCTCCAGACTCCCACATCCTCCCTGGAAAAAAACAGTTCAAAACGATTAACTGAGTAAAAAATCTGGCTGAAGGAGGAAACCAGCCCTTACATTGGAAACAAAACATTATGTAGCACCTCCAAGTGAAAAGGGCACGGAGTATAGCCCATTCTCTACCAACATGCGGTTCAGCTTGTGAGGGGATGAGCATCCCTGCTTGTCAGATGTTTGCAGGTCATCCAAAAGGAGGAAGAAGAAAAAGAAAAGTAAGAAGGGCATAAGGATGAACACTTGGAAGCATTTTGAATGCAATTCAGTGTTTTTAAAGGAGGCACAGAAAATATTTTAGGAATGGAGACTATTTCACTGACACTGATGCGGGCCAGCACCAGCCACCGTCGTTCCAAAGCCCTTGGTGTGGTTTGGATGGAGCTTTCCAAGCAGTGGCCGCAGAGCTGCGGCTCGAGGGGAGGCGACGCACGAAGCGGGGCACCGAGGAGGGCCACTCGCGTCAGTGCTCAGGCCGCGGTGTTGCAGACAGTGTTTAACGCCCTTGGGCAGAGAGGCCTCCAAAGCGAGGGGGAAAGGCCCCCGCTGGCGTGCAGCAAGTGGCCAGAGAATGGCGTCCCCCAGGAGATGCTGCGTGGCCGTCAGTATCGCGGCAGGGCAAGGTGCTTTTCAGCAAGGACCCACCGTCATGTGGAGCTGTTTGACCACAGCGAAGTGATTTGGGGGAGGAGGAGCTGCTTGGCTTCCATGAGCGCAGGGGTGCAATGCTGTCAGGGATGGCTAGATCCCTGCACTGCAAAGGAAAGTCCTTCTCAAAGCCAGATTCAATACTTTAAAGCATAAGAGGATCGTATATCTGTCATGTACGCTGAGCTTGAGGGTACGAGCTGCCTAAAATTAAAGTTTGCTTTCCGGCCTGATCTGTTATTAATACGTGTAAAACGAAGGGGAGGTTTCACAACTAATCTGAGGGATTGAGGAACAGGCTTGGCTACACTTTTCTGGCAGCTTCCTCTGATATAAGGGTATGTGAAAAGCAGTATCACTTGATAGCACCAGCAGAGAGGGTCAAGGGGCCAAGAGGCCTCCATTACTCCCAGACAGCGAGGCAAAGCCTGCTTCTGATCTGGTGCTTCACATCTAGAAGCCATCTGAGAAAAAACAAACAAGTATTGCTTAGGCTAATAATACACATCCTCAACCAAAGGCATTTAGCAAATAGATCTGTCTATAAAGGGCAACAGTATCTGCCCAGGTTTTAGCTTTGTCCTGTTCTCCTCCGCCCAGGTTGTTCTTCACTGCCCTTCGTTGTCTTCTGGGTAAATTGATGATGCCTTCACACCTCATCAGGGAGTTGTGTTTCAGGGCCAGCACCACAGGGAGATCTGCTGATAAGATGCTTGAACGCATCCTCACAGATTCCCTCCTTTGAGTGTTTTTCTTTTCCTGCCTGGTTGTAAACTCTCAACAGGAAGCTGAGCCTACATGACTGCCCAGCCTTTTATTTCCCACCTCCCCGAAGCCAGACTTTCCACCGCACGCAGCAGTTTATGCTCTCTGCATAAAACCCACCCTGGGGAACAAGTGCAGCGGTGCTGGGATTACGTGCAGCAGAGCCTACACTTGCAGATCCCTGCAGATCAGCCACGCTTCCCTGACGTTGATAAGCTTTTCAGATCTTAAACAGTATTATTTTTATCCTCACTGCACAAAAGCGAGTAAAAGAGGTGGGGAGAAACAAGGCTGTTAACAGCATGGAGACTTACTTTGGATAAGAGTGTACATGACTGCACATCCCCCAGTGCCGAACACTCCCATAAAAATGGCCATTTCCTTGAGACTCCTTAAAGAGACTGGCATCTTTCCTCCCTGAAAAAAAAAAAAAAAAAAAAAGGAGAGACACTTATTGTACAAGGAGAAAACCAAAAGTTATTTCCTCACCTCTTCTTTCTAAAAAGCCCTTTCTGCTGCCCTGGGAAGTGCAGGGCACAGTAATCATCGGGCTCACTCTCACCTGGGGCACCCCAGCTTCCCCATAATGAATCGTGGTGACAATAGAGCAAAGTGGGGCTGAATCAGCTTATTCACGAGGAGAAAGTGTCCTGGCTGTCGCGGCAGAGAACCAGCAACGGGGCGCCTCGCTCCCAGCTTCCCACACGCCCGCGAGCTCGAAGGGCCGCCTCCCTGCGTTGAGCGACCTCCTCCAAGGAAAAGGCCCTTGTGGCGGGGCTGAATCTGGCCCGTGGTCTCATGCCATGGAGTCAGGCTAGCACTAATCCAGCAAAGAGCGTGTAGGCCAGAGTGTGGGTCTTCTCGGCTTTTGTTTAATGACCAGGCCAGGAACAAACAGGGAGGTTCTTGAGAGCCTATTTTTCTCTGTAATTTCTTCCTTTCTGCCACCCCCTGCCTCAGCTTGCCCTTTTAGTGAGTCACAACTGTGGCATCCGAGTGGATGACACAGCAGAGTAAGGAAAACTTCCAAGAAAGTCAATCTAGCCATTACTTGTACCTCAGCGCTGGCTGGGGTAAGAGTGAAGCCGTAAAGCTAGAAAACCCCTCTCTAACACTTCTGCCCATGGTAGATTAGTAAGAGCCATCCGTGAGTGCAGGACATTGCTTGAGGCCTGGTGGGACAGGACTTGGCCGAGCCTCCGGGTTTTTCCTTATGGTCGACTTCTCTTGCCATGGAGGTGACAAGGAGGAATGGTCTTGAAAGCACTGACCAAGATTGAGAAGCCAGCAAAGGGCTTGCTAATGTAGCAGCGCAGATACCCAAACACTTGGGTAAGCTGTATGGGATTTCGGATCCCGAAGGCTCCCAGCCGAAATCTTGATGGTTGGATGATGCGACCCAAGCGTTGCGCTTGGCATGAGCTCCTTAGCAAAACACAGCACCTAACCAGTTGCAGAAGCACGACCTGGGCAAGGCCATCTCAGCTCTGTTGTGAAAATTGCCCCTAGTGCTCCTCAACTCTGCATTAGTCAGGTGTTGATCAGCTGCAAACCACAGTTTAGAGAGGGTGAAGAGGCAACATCAGGGTTCCTTCCCATGATGTGCTGGGTCAGTGTGGCACTCGCAACCTACCTCTGCTCATCTGTTTGCTGAAATGCCCATATTTAATCTCGTGCATGCTCTAGCCTGAGGGAAATGATGAATGTGGAGCAGGTACAACTTTCATCTATTGCCTCATTGGTACCAGTTTTCAATTACAAAGCATAGTTGAAGGCTTTCTCTGTTACCTAGTTCACTTAAATGAAGAGGTTTTAATGTCTGGATTTGCTGTATTTAGGAAAAAAAATGTCAACAGCTACTTCTGGTAACAGCCTAGAGAAATACAGATATAGGTCTATATGATGCCCCAAATTAGGTCATCTGTACAACATTTCTTCTTTCTCCCATCTGGTTCTCTGATGGGTCTTCTTTTGTTCCCCAGGGGAACCCGAATAGCATGAGAAGCTACAGCAGAGGAAGTAAAAGTAGTGTTTTTGTGGAGCGATGGTGATGGTTAATTCACAAGGACACTAAGGCTTTCTATTTGCTGACTTGTGTTTTTAGCTTCCTTTAAAATGCAATCTACAACACTTTTTTCCCCCCCTCAAAACACGTAACCTGCTTAATAAGTGAGTTTCTTGTAAAATGCATCTTGCAAGGCGCCAGGCACATTGAGCTCGGGGTGCTGACTGACTGCTCTCACCAGCCTCTGACGCTGATTGCTCTACTGGACACAGAATAAAGCTAGAAACATGCCCAAAGCCAACACCACGTATCACAAAAATGTGTCCTAAACCTGGTGAGCTGAACAGATATAACAGGCTGTAACCTGAGGCATTTGTTCTGCCCCTTTCAAAACTGCGGCCTAAAACTGCCAGGCAAAATTTGCCTTTTTTTGTTGTTGTTTTGTGATGAAATTTGAGGTAATTGAATGCAAACGTCGGGCCCAGGGGGATGCTGTTGACAGCTGGCTGAGTACCAGCGGACAGATAGGGAGCACTGGCTCCAGCAAGGAGCTTTCCATTGGGGCTGAAGGGACCTGCGTAATGGAGGGCTGAAGAGGACACACGCGTGGCCGTCAGCAGGTTTGAGGTTCGCGCGGTCTCCTGGCCTGGCTGTGCTCAGAGAGGCTCCCTGCGGGTCATGGCGTGTTGCCCTCATTTCATAGCCGCCTTTGCTCCAACCACGTCTTGGTTCCCTGGCCCGTGCGAGCGCCGGCGAGCTGCTCCAGAGCTGCTCCACGAGCGTGGGACGGCAGCAGCGTCACCGGCCACAAGCAGCCCTGGCAGGGGGGCTGCAGCTCCTCTGCCCACTCTCCTGAGATACCCACGGGACCATGGATGTCCAGATAGCCTATTCAACTCCTTCAACATCCCTCTGTGTGCAACAGCTGACGACTTTGAGTGTTTTCACAGGAGACACTAATGGCTTGAGCCTGTGGAAGACCAGGACGCAGGGAGGAACTGCTACAAGGATTCACCACTAGGGTCTTTGCCCACAGGTCGATGGCACGTGCAGCTCCCACCACGGCTTTGCTGCAGCGCTGGGAAAGGGGAGCGAGGACGTGCAGAGGGACGCTCACATGCTGAGGCTTTCTGAATATTCCCAACGGCCTGTAAAGCTTGGAGGGAGCTAAAGGGAAGGGGGAAAACCCTACAGGATCATCTTCTACAAAGGGAGTAATTGTAACACAATGCATTTAGGAGAGCCTTATAAATACAAGCTGTGATTGCCTGGTAATGAGGGAAGCTCAGATTGCTATCTGTGACAGAGATCTCTCCTCAGAACCTGTTAGACCACTAAAAAGTATGCAAGTCGACTTGTGGAAAAACAGATTTCTTCACAAGTGATAATTAGAAAAAGCACAATTTCCAAGCTAAACTGGTCTGCAAAAAGTTTTTTTTTTTCCCTGTGCTTTTCCCAGCCATAAGAAGCCTTGGTGGAGATTAACAGACACAACCCCACTAATCCCACAGTTGTTGAAAGAAGAGCCTCATTATCCAAGAAGGGAATCATTATAACTAATGCTCTCCAAAAGACAGCATTAAAGATCAGAACTTCCTAATAAGGGCGATGTTCATCTCGTGTCTTGAAAACAGGAAGATACGACTGGAAAAACCTAGTATTAGGGCCTGCCTTTGAAGTTAAGCAGGACTCGGATAGTTAACAGTGAGATTTAACAAGCCCAGAGAGGTGGAAGACTCCCAGGGTCACATGTGAAATGGTGGGATCCTGCAACACGAGCGGCTGCTTTTAATTAGGCTTTGTTTCCTCCACAGAGGATCTTCTAAAAATAGGCCAGTCTTATGAGATTCTCCCTAATTCCAGCAAATTCAGATCTTATGTTCTGATGTCTACAGTTCGTGCAGGTCGTTATTTTCCTGCTGGCACTGAGGGGTGGTCTGTGGCACCTACACCAAGGCAGGGTGGCAGTGAACGGCAGGGCATTTTCCCAAAGCTGCAAGCACTCATCTAGTTTGCCTCAGACTGCAGCCGCTGCAGCAGGAAACACGGGGCCGCAGGTTCTCCAGGGGAGGCATGTCCTCCTCCTTCCCGCACTGCCGAATTCCTGCAGCACCTCCATATTCCAGGTGCTATCGCAGTCCCAACAGTAAACAGTAATATTGCACCAAATTCAGAGTGGAGCTGCTCCATCAGTGCAAAGCCAGTGTGAGCACTGCTGGTTATCTCAGTTTAGGCCACTGACTATCCACCTGGCCAAGACTAATACAGGCCTTCAAACCAAGTCCCGAGGTGTCAGCATGACCCTTGTGCTAAATATGTGTGGCAAAGGACTACAATTAAATTCAGGTAACTTCCCGGGACGCCTAAACCTGGATCTAAGCATCTAACTTCCAAGAGTGGCACTTGGGATCCTCCCCAAACCCTTCTGCAACTAAAGCCTCACTTGGGCTGCTGGGATTTGAGTTGGCCCCAGGTTCTGCTTTTGTGCAAACCGCCCGCACAGGTGTGGAAGCCGCAGAGGAGAAGGGTAACATCAGGGAAGCTGCGCGCAAGTACACGCTTGTATTTCACATTCCTGCTCTTCGTTTTGCTCAGGTGAATAGACACAGCCCATCCATTGATCTCCTAAGATCCATAAGGCATCGGGGGTTGAGCCAATTCCTATACTAATAACATGCCCGGACAAAATTTTAGGGACTGTGTGTTGATGCTGTCCATAAAATATCTGCTTTATTATTCTTACCAATGAGAAGAGAGTATAGCAGATTTTTTTTTTTTTGGATAGGATCATCATTTCAGCATATTATTTACCTTTTTTTTTCACAGAAAGAGCTTACTATTTCACACGCTTCTGAAAGGTAACAGCACAAATTGTGCCCCTGCCAACAAAATACCAGAAATACCAAAGACTTTGAATGCCCTCTGTACCTTCACCAAAAGCTCAGCAGACAAGTGGAAAGATAGAAATGTGCTTAATTCACGGTCAAAGGCAAAGCAGGAATAATGCTTTTTTTTTTTTTTTTTCCCCTCCAGCTCCTCAGAAAGAGGAGTTTGATATTCAGGGAGGTAAAACATCTTTTTTTTTTTTTTTTGACAGCTTTGAAGTAGTCCCTCAAGGGTCTCTCTGTGGACTAGTTCCTAAAAAGGTGTAATTTATCCTGGCTGAAATGCTTTAAAGGAGCAAATATTTGTAGAAGAAGGTTGCTCATAGGCCAGAAAGCCGTGGTGGTCGGTTCATGTCCTGCCTTAACTGCGAGCTCATTACCAAGGAAAGGGAAAGTGGCCAGTAGAGTGATTAAGGGCTCTGAAGAGCCACCTTATTCTCTGAGTTCTCACATCTCCTGGGGCCACGGGCTACGGAGCGGGTGCTTCGCTCAGTTAGTACAGAAGCGTAATGTGCTGCCTGTATTTCACTTTTTAAATTGTTTTTCCTTTTTCTCCTCTTTTAAGTGCCCTTATTTGAAATCCGTGTATCCGTGTATCTTTCTACATCTATGTGCTGCTGTCTCGGTCTACCTCCCCTTAGCTGGCTGGAAAAAGGGATTTGTCTACCTGACTGCAGATAACCAGGGCAGGCACTTAAGTCCTTTCTGTGCCTCTCCCAAGGCTCATGGATGCTACAAGGACTGTTTTCAAAGGCTGGGCTCATGCACCAGCCAGGTCAACAGTACATCCCTGGTGATCCCTGTGTTTTGGGCTGAAACACAAGGGGTATCGCAGGAAGACACATGAAACGGGGTGTGTTATGGAGAAGCAGGATAATTATACCTGCAGTGTGACCCATTTTTGCTGTTATTAGAGTACGACATTATAGGCTAATGTTGAATAATCTGTCATTAACGTCCCTAATTGTACGCCTCTGTAATTGGGTACCGTGGGGGGAGGTGGGAAATTCGCCACCTTTTTGTGTTTCGAAGGTGAGCTTAAAGAGCAAGAAGTCATAAGTAGGGTAAATTAAAACGCTGCATCCAAGTTTGAGGGGGAAAAAAAGCCAGGGGTATTTATACTTTTAACAGTGAGTGCTTTACCTGGGGAATCTACGGGGCAGCTTTTTGGCTCCCTCGCTGCTGTGAGTGAGGTCACTGGAGCTGCAATCCGGGTTCAGAAGCGTTGCTCCACGCCAGAGCAGAGCCTCCCTGCAGCCTGCGTCACGGCCCTGCTTCTCAATTGCCACATGAAAACAAAAGAGTCCCATAAAGAAACCAGCAACCCCGTTCCTCCAGCTGCCTCCGCTCCTGTCAGGCCAGAGACCGCTTCGCAGCGTGCCATGTGTTTTCCATGCGCAGTTCCCTAGAATAGGTTCACTCAACCTGCAAGCTGAGTCGTCGGTGGAAAGTACCAAAACTTTCCTGAGGAAAAGATCAAAGCGTCTGCGATGCCCTGTGTGCAGCAGTAGCTACCTGGCTGTCCAAGCCAGTCTCTGGCCATTTATTTGTGTCCACTACCTTAATTATGCTAAAGACATCGACAAGTTCCCAAAGCTAAAACCAATGACTTACATAGCTTTAATTAACTGAGCAAATCCTGAGCTGGTAGGGGAAGAAATGCACAAGTACAAGGAGTCTATAGTATCCCTCTTGGTACAAAAGGTCAAATTTTACCTTATAAAGAAAGAAGAAATGGCCACAAAAGTTCATAGAAGTACTGCAGGCATCACTGGGCTAGGACCTTACATAGCTACGTTAAAAATCAGTCCCTGCCCAGCGGGTTACAGTCTTGAACTCCAGTCCTGGTAAGACTTATGCCTGTCTGCAGTCTTATTAACCTCAATAATATGATCCACATGCATGCATTAAATAGGTATGCAGTAGACCTAAAGGAACTTAATGCCAGGGGAGGCTGTCTCCGGAAAAGAATATTCAAGGCAAAGGAACCGTGTAAATCCTATGATGCTTGTTCCCTCCTAGTGCACCTGCTTCCTGAAGCAAGGGAGTAAAAATATGATCCCTTCTGTTGCGACCAGCTCAGAGTCGGATGTGCAAAGTTTCTAAAGAACAGTGGTGGGGGCAGGTTTGCAGCCCCAAGCCCAAACGCACTGTTGCTATAATGCCATTTTTCACGTAGTACTAGAGTGGTACAGATTTTTGTCACATCACAAACACCTTTCTCCTACTCAGACTTCCTACTGAGAAGCAAAACCAAATAAGCTGCTATCCTCAGTCACCCCGAGATGCTCAGAAGTGGTAAGTTTATTTCGGGTGCTCGTCTTCACACTCCACTACAAACATCTCTTCACAAAACCCTGACTGACCCTGCCCCTCCTCTAAAAGTCAAGCCCCTTTGAAATACATCAGAGCAACAACAAAAAGAAAAGGCTTTGCAAAAAAAAAAAAAAAAAAAAAAAAAAACTCTAATTACTTTCAAGCATCTTGGCCACCTGGATTGTTTCCAGAACTTAGTACTTGCCTACATGAGCAGAACTGGTTCAGTATCAGCTAAATCTGTTAATGTAAATTAAGATCTGGGAAAAAATAGCCTCAAATACCTGTGACTTTTTAATAAGCACTGAACATCAAAAACCAGCACAAACCCGGCAGGGATTCTGACCTAGAAACATTCTATTCTGAGGGGGAAAAAAAAAAAAAAAAAAAAGTTACGGTGGGAGCCATTTAAAAAAAGGGGAAGCAGACTAAAAACCTGCCCCAGCACTTAAAGGTTTCGACTGAGGCAGCCCCAACTCGTTAACGTGCGCCCTGAGCTGTGTGACACGGGATGGGAGCAGGAGGATAACGGGATGCAGGGTCTGCAGGTGAGGACCTGGCGTCAGACCTTCCGCTCAGCCTACGAGGGGCTTTATCCTTCCCTCGCAGGGCGAAGCAGGAAGGTGTGTGGATGCTCGCAGGACAGTGCAGTGTGAATCAGCTCTCTTCCAAGGGATGACTCAAGGCAAGAGGAGTTGGGAGAACAGCTGACTGCGTACTTTCCATATTTCCATATCCATATTTTCCTTTGTTCAACATGTGTTAGGGGAAAAAAATGAGGAAAAAGTTCTTCTTTTAATGGTTTAAATGGTCTTTTAATTGTATTTGCTGAACCTTAGCTCCTTCTATAACTCCTGTCACTGTGTGCACCGTGTGAAACCCTGAAGTCCATGGGAAGTCAAGGATACCCTTTTTTTCCCCTTTTTTTCAGAACTGTGGCAGAAAACCCTGTGTGACTTCACAGGGAGACTGTGCCAGGCTGAGTGCTTGGTCTCCAGAGACCAGGCCCATCCCTTGTGCGCCGCCACCAGCCTCTCTTGGGGCTAAAATGCGCCAGGCTGGGAGGGCTCAGCAAACCTCCAGAGCTGTTTTCCACAGCAAACTCCACTGAGGTGTGTGGGGCCAAGGCTTTGCTATGGGGAGACCACACGGGGCTTTGCATGACAGGTTGGTGCAGTGGGCCCAGCGCCATGCACAAGGGCCACACTCTGCATCCCGCCCTTGGAAGCTTTCTTGCAGACACTGAATGATTTGTGCCCTTCAACTGGTGGCACTTTTACAGGAGAAATGCTGGGATCTTTGGAAATGAAGCTGCTTTATGGCATCTTTAAGACAGAATTTCATGAGTAGTTATCAATCAGGAGTGCTAATAATGGGTGTTATTTCCTCATAAATGGATGGCTACAATAACCTTGTGGGCTTGTAAATGTTTGGTCATCAGACACTAGGTTACCAAGGGCTAAATATAATGGGATTTGATAAATGTAGTGTTCAAGAAACACAGGGTTTCTATGATTTATTAGAAAAGAAAATAGGACCAGATAGCTGGGAATCACTGCTGTTAGTGATACTGGAAGGGATTCCTGCCCACAAAAATGAAGATTTGTATAGGAAAGAGTGTCTTTGACCACAGGAGACATGTTTTTCCATATGCTTTTGCTTTCCTGTCATGTGCTACTTGTCTCTCTTGCTTACTGAGAATTAGGGAGGGCGATAAAGAGATGCCATCACTTTTATAAAATGTTGCTGGCAGAGATTTCAGCCGAGATGATAGAAAAAGCCTCTGCTCGGTGTGACTTCCACCCTACCTGAGCCTTTTGCAGGTGTCGTGGCACCAGCGTGGGCAAGGCAGAAGGCAGCGCTCCCACGTTTCATGAGCTGCTCAGGGTCTGACTCACCGTGTCACTGTGGCTAAACCATAAACTTCTGGTGTCTCAATTAACACGTGTAAAAACGAGTGACTAAACACTTCCTTGTTCCTACTTTGCCCCAAAATTGTGATGTTTAATGGCTATGAAATGCTCTGACCTCCCAAGATGCCATTTCACTTAGATACCAAATGTCCAGGTGTGACACATGCATGTGAAGAGCCACAATAACATGTACAAAAAAAAAAAATGTCCCTTGCAGCCGGGCACAGGGTGTGTTGTAGGACTAGCAGAATAATTACAGCAGCCACAGTTGGCACTTATTAGAGAATTAAAGAAGCTGTTACCAGGTCATTAATAATCTGTGACTACCTGCCTTAATAGGTTCCTCAGACACCAGGCATGAGCGTGAGGGGGTGGAGGAAACAGTCACACCTTCTTGCAAGTCACTGGAGAGGGCTCATACGCTCATTTTTCATCACTTTGTAATCTGCTTGTTTACTTCCTGCCCGGGGCCTCTTCTCTTCTCTTCTCCCATGCGGTTGGTTTTTCCGCGCCGGCTCACGGGGCTCTCCGCGGGGGAAGCAGCACAGAGCAGCGGGGAGTAAGGTGCCAGGTGTCCCAGCCTGGCTGCAGTCCCCATGGGGGCCACCTCCTCCTGCGAGGCCGCGCTGCTCTGGAGGCTGCTCTGAGCACGTCCCAAGTGTGTCCTGCTGCTTTCGAAGGCTTTAACGTCAGCCAGGCATCTCTGTCTGCAATTTGTTCTGCGTGTCTTGCTCCTTGCCTTTGGAGCTACGGCATATGGCTGAAGGAGGAGGGAAAAGCAACTTGTTTCCCTGCTTCTTCAAACATACACGCACTCTCTAGAGCAGACAGATGCCTTGAAGTCAGATCGAGGGCACCGATTCACCTTCTGAGTCCAGCTGTAGCATATAAAGCGTTGGCTGGCTCTGGTCTAATGCTTTTTGACACTGTCATACCCCCTTCAGTGAACTACTGCCTTGTAACCAACCTGACAGCAAGTATTGTTCTACAGTTCTGAACACCGTGCGTGTGATCTTCAAAATGACATCTTCCAAGGGCAGGCATCAGCTGTGCTCAGCGCCCGCTCGAAAAATAACTGTTCAGACAACAGCAGAGGCCTCCTGCTGCCATAAATAAATAAATAAACAAACACACACGTGCCTTTGCCATGCTGCTGCCACAGCATTTTACTCTTTCGATCTCTATTTTGCAATATTTGTTTTTCTCGAGGTCTCAAAATTTCAAGTATCCATTTCTCTGCACTCTTCCCTGTTTGGCATCCTTAGGAAAGTGTTTTTCCAATCTCCTTTCAATTTGTTCCTTTCTCTCCCTTTTGGATATAGACCCAAATTCCAGAAAATTAAATCTATGTAGAAGTTAATTAACTTCAGGAATTGTTTTCTCCTTTTTTTTTTTACTTTTTTTTTTTTGGCTGCTTTGTTACTCTAGCCCCTCTAAATTTCTATTATTTTTAACATTTTCAGCCTAATGGGTTATGTTTACTTAGTCAATAAGCTGATAGTGCCCATGACAGGACCAGAAGTGTTTGGTTAGCAGCAGGGAGGGGAAAAAAAAATCAGTAACTCCAAGCATTTGGCAGCTTTGTGGGCAGGAAATCATTTGTATTCTCTGGTTTAAATCAATGACCTTCTTTTCTTTTCTGTTTCAACAGGAAATTATAAACTCTGTGAACATTATTTGCATAGTGCCTTCTGCAATACACTTGTTTATGCTTGGGGAAAACACCATTAACCCTAGCAGTGCCTCTCTGAGCTCTGCCCTGGGGAAAGCAGGCACTGGAGCATACAGCTTTCCAGCTGCACATGCGAGTACTATTAGAAACAGAGGCAGAATAGTGCAAGATGCTAAAAAAGCTCCTTCTCCACATCTAAGGGCCCCCTCCAAAGGTGAAGGTGCTGGGTTTTTTTGATAATTGGCTTGTCTGCTGCAGGGTATGGGAAACTGCCATCTTCACAACTTGGCAGGATGCTGTGTTTTCAGCACAGCAGAGGCCCCTTCTACGCCGCAGCTGCGGCTGCACCCCTGCACGTTGCTTGTTGCGTTGTCTGAGCACGGTTTGGAAGCGCTACACATTTGCTCAAACTCAGCTTAGAGCACAGAGTTAAAGTTAATTGCAGTTTCCACCTCTTCTCTTGTGCCCTTTTGCTCAATACACTTAGAAAGGAAAATCGCCAACCTGCCTTGCCATCTTCCCACTCCTGTTGGTTGGAACCTGCTCCAAGAAGGTCAAATCCTGTGAAAAGGCCATGTTAAGCCTTGTACTTAACTAGTCTTCTAACTTTTTCTATTGCCCAACATTGCATTAAGTGCGTTTTGGCCATTTCTTAGCCTGTTTTTCCCCGCAGTGTGATCACAGTGCAGCCCCAGAGTTTGGGCCTCTTGCCTATGCCTAGGTCTGTGTGCTGCAGCTTACAGCACCAGCAAGGGGCATTGCAAAGCTGCTGGCCTGCGCAGCCCTTTGCATACTTCCATCCTACACAGGAGAATGACTTGGTGAATCAGTCTGAAAAACATGTTTATAACACCAGAAGCCAGCACAGCCTCAGCAGTCTGCACTGAAAATAAGTGTAATAAAATTCAGGCATCTATATTTCTCTAGTTTGCTTTCACACATGACAAGTCCTTCCATGATGGCTCTTGTCATCCCTCCCGAGGTCCCAAAGCCCCGTCACAAAACAGGAGTCACTGGGCAATATTTCAAGTATATTTATTAGCTGTGTCACAGCCCTCCCTCCCTGACACAAAGCGGATGGGAACATTACTTGTACTGACTGAAGTGGAAGCAATACATAGTCCTTGAACTCCTACTTTGCTCCTACTAATTTGCCAGATGTAAGGATGCCCATCCTGACCCCATGCGCATTCCGCTCCTTCCCACTGCAAACTGTGTTTGCTGGAATGGCAGCGTCTTGCAGCAGGTGTCGGAGGGCACCCTTTGCATCTCCAAAACTGGCTATCCCTGCGTGAAGGGCGACTGCAGCACGGCGAGGAGCCTCTCTTCCTCAGCACACAGCAAAGCAGAGTGCCGCATCACAAGGTAAACAGGGCAGCTGCTCAGCAACCTTCTTGCACTGAGGGGATCAAGTGCAGACATGTTCAGAGGGGCCTTTCCTTCCTTGCCATCTCACCTTCCTCCCTTACACGCACACCTCCTAAAACAGCCCAATGGCACCCTTCCCCATTGGACACCATGGAGCTGGACCCTTTTCATACCACGGCACAAAACGTTTCAATCAGTGTAAATTGGATACCTCACTCGAGAAACACGAACTGGTCCGATTGTCTTTGGCCAAGGGCTGATCTGTGAGTGATTTATGACTGCCTATGAATAAAACTTAAACAGAAGCTGTGGAGTGATCGCAGCACGTGCATGGAACACAATCACGGCGCGCGGACTGGGGGAACATGCAGCGCCCCTCCTGTCACATGTGAGAAAGTTTAGCCGGTAACCCAGGGCTTCTGAGGTGGCGAAAGGCAGACACGGTGATTAACTCACTTCACTGGTGTATGACAAGCCACTGTCACAGGGAAAATGACTTTACTGGCTAACTTCTTCTCGTGACTTATATCAGTTGTCTTGCCTGTGTAAGGCGATGTTTTTCCAGCATACAGAAAACTAGTAGGGATAAGAAAACACAGAGCTAAAAAATGCACTTAATTTCAGAACAGAAATCTGTTATTGCTTTTGAGTCTTTTTTTTTTTTTAAATATATATGTAAGCCATCCTCTTCAAGGATTTTCCTCAGAAGTCAAACCATGAGTCTCATGTGGTCTCTGTTTACAAAAAGGAAAATATAGTTTCTTGTGGGAAAAAGAAACCGGATTATACTGCAGAACTATATTGACTTTGGGGCAAAGACTTACCAAGTGGCTGTGCTCTTGCATTGCCCTTAAGAGCTTGTTGCATTTGTACTGAATTGAATGGGACTTCTTGTAGAGATGGAAAGCAAGACCTGGTCTCTTTTCTGAGTGTTGTATAAGGTAATGCTTCTGCTGAATTTAGTAGAGTTATTCTTGATTTATGCCACTATTAGCAAAAGCAAAACCAGATTAGAAATCTACCTCAAAGTGACGGTGTTCAGATGTGTATTTAATCTTGCTTATGAAAAATATTTGGACTAAAATGCATTACTCACTCCTTCTATTCCTTCTGTAAAACCACTGTGAAATGGCCTGAAATAGTTACATTCCAACCTCTACAGTATTAGCAGTGAGGAGCCGCAGTCCCTCACCCGTATTTCTCTCATGTCACACTTTCTCAGTGTAAATGCAATCACTTTATGTAAGGTGTAACCTGGTATGAGTGACAACAGGACTGGAGAGCGCACTGTGCTGAGGTACCATCAAGACAGCAGAATTGGCTAACGCAGAGCCAGGACTTATCAGATCTGCTCCTCTGCCCAAGGATGGCACAGCACGGGAGCAAATTCTTGTCTTTTCCTGTCCTCTGTTTTCTAACCCAACCTCAGGTGTCTTTTTAACTCTTCTGGCTGTTCTTTTCTACCAAGCCACTCTCCTGGGCCTAGGACAAGGAGCTGGGCTAGCAGTGATGCTACAGCCCAGGGCAGAAGTTCCCACAAGCACCCGATTTTCCCCTGGGGATGTTTTGTCTGGGCCTTTTTATGATGCAAAGGCCTTACTGGAAGAAAGAACTGGCCCTACAAGGTCTGGGTGCCTTGCTGAGAGACAAACACTAGCTGGCATGTGCAGCATCGCAGACTGGAGGGAAAGTAAGGAGGAAAGCAAGCCCTCTTTTTTACCTTGGGCAACAAGCTGGGCTCTGCTGGCTGCATTTCCCCTCAGATCAGCTTATGAGCTGTGATTCAGAATGCGCCATTTGTGCTTCACGGGACCGGGGGTTTAAGTGGGTCTACTGGTGTGAGCAACAACTTGCTCATTAAACATTAATGGCAGTGTTTTAATTCGTCCCAGGGTCCTTGTGGGAAGAGAAGGTCTTCCTTGCAGAAAGTGCTAATAACCTACTAGCAGAAAGTGCTAATAAGCTAATAGGGAGCTCACTAGGCCCCTGCAACTGCTGCTTACTCAAGGAAAGGCCTCTCTTCTTACCAGGATTTCAGGTAGCTTTTTGTCAGACTGTTTGTGTTTCAGACCAAAGTGGCTGAATTTTAGTACAAAGAAGTGTGCTGTCTGCAACCCCTAGAGCTGCAGCCCTGTTGTTTTTTTTTTCCCCATTTCTCACAGACTTGATGCTTAACGTGCTTCCTGCTATACAATTTGAAGCTAAAAATGTCACCCTCTTTGGGGGAGGGGAGCGGAAAATATTCAAATGAGAGCAGCAACATTTCTGAGACTTTTAGCTGCTGGAGTCTGGCTCTTAAAGAAGAAATACATCATGGGCATTTTAGATAGTTTGGTCTTTGACATGAACTTCTCAAGCTACGACTGGGCTTTTAAAGAAAGAAGCATGACCATGCACGGGGGTAATGTGGGAATGGGAAGGGGGTGCCTGTGTGCATTTGACTTTGCACTCTGATAAGCAGTATCTCCTTCTCATCTTTGTTTTTCTTCTCTAGTTAAAAGAAAAAAAAACATAGAGTGCCATATTATTCTCTTAAGTAACTGCCTATTTTCAGAGAACTTTTCTGCACTTCTCAGTCTGTGACGTAAGTTGAAGTTGCACAAAGAAGTCTTGAGCTTGTGTCATGGCCAAGAAGTTTTTTTTGGCAATGGGCAGGGCTTTTCCGCAGATCCACTGCACTTTGCCAGCCTCAGCATTGCTGTAAATGAGGGATTTCAGGAAATGCAGAGTGTGCAGGTATCCTAGTACAGCTCCCACCACCTGTACCTTCCGTGCAACAGGCAGAGAGCTGGCCACACGGACAGCAGCTACACGGCACTGTGCTCTAGTGACTTTTAGCCTGGTCTGATTTACAATATTTTTATGATGGGCTGAGGACTAATTAAAATTATTCAAAACTCAGTCATGCGGTGGAAACAGACTTCTGAGGCCTAACTTAGCATATTCAGCTTGAAGCTCAATGCCTGTAGCTTCACTTTTAGGCAGCTGGTGAAGCTGGGAATGTTATTTGCCCTGTCCAGCAATCTCGGGTAACAAGAGGCTTTTTGGTGCCATTTCTGTAAAACAGTTTGAGGTTGCTATCACTTGGCAGCCTGTTGTGAGACCTCTTACCCAGACTTCACCTAGAGGCAAAGGACTGGATAAATACCACGGGAAATAAAGAATATTCAAACAATTCCTAAGGGTTCAGCAGAGCCACTTCTCCAAGAAAACACATTGTGCTGTCAGTCCTACTGTCTGCATTTTCCTTTTAATCAATTTACAGTAAAGTGTGAAATTAGCACATGACATTTTGACACAGCAGTAGTCCCACCAAGAACATTAGGGAGCTGCCAACATAGTGACCTCCTGCAGCCCTGTCCAACCTCAAGGTGAGTTCATTCACAACATCTTCATGAAAATAATCGTACACTCTTCTGGAGGAAACATGTATACCGCCTATCTGGACAACGACAGCTGTATTTGTGGAAAGTAAATAACCATGTATTTCAGTCCTAGAACTAAATACAGTTTTCATAATAGACAGTTCTCCTGTACAACGCTTCCTGTGTTTGCAATAGAGAAAGCCTACAGTACTGCATGTGCTGTGGCTTCCTGTTTGCCAGTTCATCCACTTTTTATGAACTGCCTTACCTGAATGCAATACATTCATTCTTCTGGCGGCAGCTCGTGTTTGGCTATTTCTGTATGTACAGCATTTGGTGTACGTGTTGCAGCAGCAACACAGTAAAGGAGCTAATGTTTTTAAGGTAAAACATCTAACGCTGCAGCCAGGATTTTTAAGCTAGCAGGCTCAGTGAGGAATGGAATAATAAATAAAAACAGTGATTCTCCACATTGGAAGATTTGAGCCTCATGGGTCTTCCTTGTTGAACAGAGAGCAAGCCTTCTGCAGCCTCTCCCCACGGGAGGAGAGCAGGTAGACTCTGCATTACCCAGTCACCCACTCCCACAAAACTTATAGAGTCTTCTTCAGTATCTTGAAGACACTGTACCTCTCTGCCTCATACCTGCATCACAGCTGGTTCTAGCAGGCAAGGAACTCCCAAACCCACCTATAAGCATGGATGTGTACATGCTCATACATGGAGAACAGTCATTTCAATCCTGTTTCCTTAGGAACCAAACTTAAATCTGTGAGAGCAGGCAGTACAAAAGCAGGTAATTTTCAAGATATATAGTCTTAAAACGTTCATTCAGTCCTTGCTAAAATAAGGAAGAGCCTTGCAAGCTTTAAACAGACCTGTGTACCACGACATCCCAACAGCAACCTTGGGAGCACTCCCAAAGCATAAGGTTTAGTGTTACAATAATCACCATAAATGGTTTCAAGAGAACTGAGACTTTTATCCTGTTTTTTTTTTTCTGCCTTAATTAGTAGGAGACTATTCATTAAACCTCAATGCCATCTTTTGAAAACAAGGTTTTTATCTACTGTGCTACTAGAGGAGAAAACAATCTGCTCAACTATATTCCTGCCTGTAGGTTTTGTTTCTCCCAGTTTGCTGGCAGCTACTTAGAAAGAAAGTTATGTCAACTGCTAGTATTTTCTACCGTACATATTACATCACCTTTCCTGAGAAACTTGTCTGAGCAGATCCCTTTTTCTTGCTTTACCCTTTCATAACGTCCTTCACATTCCTCTTCCAATATTTGTTGTTTGCCTTTGTGGGAACTTGGTTGCTGGCATTTTAAGGAAAGGTTACATAGCAAAAGGGTCAGTGTTGGAACATTTTTTTTCCCCCAACTCATGCTCTCAGGGAGAAAACATGGCACCTCAGGAGCAAGGTTTTCCTTTGAAAAAACCTACAGCATTGGTCATCGGTTCCAGCACAAGAAAAGTAGCATAAATTACACTGGCTATTTTACCTCCAACAGTGAAGATGTAGAGAGGAGGAAGAAGAGACAAAACCAAAAGAAAGACTGAAAATTAGTTTGCTCTGGTAGAAGTAGAAAGCCAGACCCTTAGATTTTATTCTCCTTTCTGATACTTAGGCACCTGTGTCCCTGAGCAAACAGCCCTATGTCTTTGCTTGCTTGTTTACAAACCCTGGACCATGTCTTTCAAAGCGTCCTCTAGACAAAGTGTACCAGTGCACACCTAGACCAAGGAGGAAGGTGCTGGGAGTCTGCCCAGTCCGTGTCCCCAGACTCCAAAGCAGGCAGTGCAAGAATGACACGTTACGTGTGGGGACAAGATTTTGAGAAGATGGGAGAGGAGCCTAAGAGAAAAGGAAAGGCAAACACTTGCCACCTTAGACATATAAGCTTTGAAAGGCTTAGTATACACAAGCATGCACACACACACAAACACAGAGTGCTAGCTGCTGTGTGAAATGGCTGCTTCTTAAATGCCTAAGGTTGGAAGGGACCTCTAAGGGTCATCTAGTCCAACCCCCTGCACACGCAGGGTCACCCAGAGCATGTGGCACAGGGCTGCATCCAAGCGGGTCTTGAAGATCTCCAGAGAAGGAGACTCCACAACCTCTCCGGGCAGCCTGTTCCAGTGCTCTGTTACCCTCACTGTCAGGAAATTTTCCTTAAGTTCCTGTGAACTTTTAATGTTTCTGTTTGTGGCTATTTCCTCTAGTTCTGTCGGTGGCCACCACTGAAAAGAGGCCAGCCCCATCCTCCTCACTGCCTCCCTTGAGGTATTTATAGACACTGACCAGGTCCCTTCTCAGCCTTCTCTTCTCCAGGCTGAAGAGGCCCAGCTCCCTCAGCCTCTCCTCATAGGGCAGATGTTCCAGGCCCCTGATCATCCTTGTGGCCCTGCGCTGGACTCTCTCCAGCAGCTCCACATCCCTCTTGTACTGTGGGGCCCAGAACTGGACACAGTACTCCAGATGTGGCCTCACCAGGGCTGAGTAGAGGGGCAGGATTCCCTCCCTCGACCTGCTGGAGACGCTCCTCTTAATGCACCCCGGGACCCCATTGGCCTTCTTGGTCACAAGGGCACCCTGCTGCCTCATGGTCAACCTGTCATCCACCATGACGCCCAGGTCATTCTCGGCAGAGCTGCTCTGCAGAAGGTCGGTCCGCAGCCTGTACTGGTATCTGTTCTTGTTTGCTTACGTTGATTCCGCTGCAGTCTCTCACTCCAGCAGGACTGGAGACTAATACAACCTCTTCCAAGAGAGCAGCTAGCCAGGCTGGTGATGGTGCTTCTCAGGATCACAGCTACGTGGCTGCACGTGGAGATCTCTCTGAGAGCACAGCACACTTCCAAGCATGGTGGCTCACTCGTGACTTCCTTGAGTAGTTTCAGCCTTTCTATGCAAACAACAGAGAAGGAAAACAAATAGCTAGCCTGGTGAGGGAAGCCCTGCTAAATGAATGCTGTTAGCAAGGGCAAGCATATGTTCCTGGCCTGTCTGAAAGCCCACTGAGGTCGGACAAAATCTTTTCATTAACCACACTAGATTCTTTATTACATTCTATTTGCACGATCTGTTTAGCATTAAGCACTTCTTGAAAAACACACTGTTTTTACTCCCAGATCATTTTCCATTTCCTGGGACTTCAATTTAGAAAAATGCCGAACAATTTGTGTCATTTTTAACTCGGAATATAACCAAAGCATCCTGTATCCTGCAGTAGTGCTCTGTGGACTGCTCTTTTTTTTTTTTTTTAAGGGATCTGTGAAAGCAACAAAGTGAGCTCTTCTAAGAAGGCCTAAATTTAGCAGGAATACATCTACACCTTTACTTTTAAGATTTAAGGTAAATCTGCATCTCGACTTTTAAGGCGGGGAGGGGTCCATCAACCCCTCAAGAAAAGATTAAAAACCAGTGCAGTGCAAGAGCCAACACGTGTAAAAGGCAGCTGAATCCTTTTAGTATGAGGAGTCAGGGCAGCTAACTACAGCAATGGGTAGTAAAACAGCCAAGCACTAGGCAGCCAGCTAAGAGCACGCTGTGGATGGTATATAAACAATGCTAAAAGAACAGGAAATTATTAAAGCACAAGGCAATACTTCATTTATTATTCAGCCGGGATTGCTGCTTAGGAAGTCACTAGCACACACTCAGAATGAATACTAGAAGTGTTCAGCACAGGCACAGGCAGAAACTTGCCCATTACCCAAATGAGTATGACTAGTGCTAAATGTTTCTCTTACTAATCTTTCTCAGGGCCTGAACTTCACTTCCAGAAAGGCAAAATTATTTGGGAGGTTCTGCTTTCACACTTAATTACAGAATCAGATATGTGGCACTCTTAAAGGAACTCCTTGGGTTTGGGTTTTTTTTGAGCAGAAAACCCATCAACAACTAGCAAAGCACAAAGCACCTGCTCCGAACTTGGCTTGCAAGCCTACCAGTTGCATGTCAGATCAGGTGGGTTTTTTTTCCCTTTTCTGTAAGGTAGAAAAGAAGAAAAAAAAAAAAAGGAAAATTAGCTCAAAGTCTGTTTGTGTTCCCACTAATCTCATTGGAGAATTTTGCCACTAGCTCTTGCCAGCCCAGGAAAGGCCCCAGGATACTTAGAACAGCGCTCAGAGGGCAGATTAAGATCAGAGAGGATGGGGACATGCCCAGGGGGAGAAATGCCCAGGAGCTGCAATATGGGATCACTGGCACATTCAGCCCCCTCCCACACCCCAGTGTGGCCCTCCTCACACTTGCTTACAGGAGCCACATACAAGGCAGTACTTTTCTACCCTTCATCACCTTCCTCGGGAGTCTCAGGTGAGCAGGCAGCTGCCTCGCATCAGCCAGTTGGGAAACGCTTGGTTTGAGGTGTGTCAGCAGAAAGGGCTGAGCCAGGACTGCCGTGCCCAAGCCAGGTGCTGAAAGCAAGCAGGTCATCTTCATCCTGACTACCCATTCCCCTCCTGACAGGCCAAAGCTGGAGGTCTTTCCACCTGCTGGTGCTACAGATTTCTTTTGGCAAGAGATGATGTCGTGCTTTAATTTCTAGAGGATCAAGAAGAGCCACCAGAAGGAAGTCAGACACGCAGCTGAAGAACACCCAGCATCACCTGTAAGCCACGTCAAGCCATGGAAGTGAGGTCAAGATCAGGGGTACAACCACTGGAAGTGAGGTCAGGATCAGGGGTACAACCACACAGGGTTGGTAATGGGAGGAAATCATGACACCTACACAGAACATGCTGGGGGACAGGAGGGAGAAAGGGAGCTTCAGATGAGGCTTTTCTCCCCGCTCCTCTGTTTTTATCCCTTCACTCCTCTCTCTCCCCTTCAGCCTCCTCCAGCCCTTTTGCAAAAACCCAAATTGGCCTCAATTGTGTTATTGCTAGAGATCATTTGTCAAAGTTCTGTCTCCTCCCTCTTGGTATGAGCTCATCGTTCCCAGCAAGCCTTCCGGGATGGTGAGTCAGTGGCACAAAGCACTGACAGAGTGGATGTGGTATTTATTTTCATCGGCTTTTTTTTTTTTTTCAAGCATGGCAGTATCCCACATCCATGAACACACAGGAAAGTGGTAATCACACATTTCATCTGGGAGCTCTGTGAATAATGTCTGAAAGACCTTCTGTTTCCAGTAAAAGCCTTGTAGTTTTTCTATTCTTTTTTTCATTGCAAGGGACTGCTGGCTGTTTACTCAGCGACACACTGTGTTAAAAGTTGCAACATTCATCTTTAAACATTAATTATCAAGGCATGATTGCTTCAAAAATCCACTGCCTGAGGCCAGGGCCTAGGAACTGGAAAATGTAATTTCAGAAAGAGATGAGAACAAATGCTGAGCCTTTTAATTGCAGGTTAGTACAAATGACTAAGAGTCAAGCAGAGATCATTCAGACATATTTGTTGTTCTTAATGTTGAATTGAAAACTCAGCAGTGATTTGCCCAGGGTTTGTTTTGCCTTTCTTATTATTTTTTCTTCTGATAATAGCCAGGGAAACTAGAGGATTTTCAAAAAGTGGGGAAAATGCTTTCCAAAAAAATCATTAAAGAATATTTACTGGCGTAAAGAGAGAAGAAGAAAGAGCTACATGAAATAATGCAGTCTTGGAGTGGTATTAGAGCCTTGCAACAGTTGTTGAAGTGACCGTCCTCATTCTGCCTTTACTTCAGTGTTAGATGCTTGGAATCACGGCTGTCTCATCTCTGTCATTTCTACTGAAATCCCTCCAGTCTTGCCAACTCTGTAACAGCAGATCAGGCTTGTTTCATAACGTGTGGTAAGATGAGATTAAGCGTTGCTGTGACTCAGCACCGCCGTATCAACTGCCCCAGTCTGAAGCCAACAGACTAATTGCATCAGCAATGCATGTTGGCCACTTCATCTCCACCTTCTTGGCCTTGCTGTTGGTGGCCTGGCTCAAACTCGTGCAAGCACCTTTGTGAGGTGCCAGAGCTGCTTCACTGGGACAAGGAACTGCTTCAACCCCTCGCTGTTGGCCACACCTGGGAGCCCACAGCTGGTGGGTAGCTCATGATCTGGGCCTGAGGTTGGGTGCTTGTGTGATTGTAGGGGCAATGTCTACAATGGTCCTAAAGCTGTGGTTACACAATGAAGCCTAGAGTCCAAAGAGACATCAGATGGTGACACTTATCCCCTCTAATGCTGATGTTCACCAGGAACCTCCAGTCCTGCTGCTGGGTGTGCTCAGAAGCACTTCTGACCTCACAGCACTAAGCAGATTGGTGCCTGCCGCCCTGGGATTGAGAAATGGCATGTCACATCATTACCAGAAGGGCCTGATGCACTAGGCGTATCAGAAACGTGCTTAACCCATTGTGCTTCACCCAGAGAGGACAAGGCAAGAAGATGCTGGTGGTGATTGATAGCACTTGGGTCCCATCTCCTCTCCCCACTTGTTTTCTATCAGTTCTATACTGAGAGCTTGACCTAAGATCTGGTTTCAACATCCTCTCTGCACCTTCCCCTGCTGATTCAGTCTTTGCGTTTCTGCTAAAGGGGGAATAACCAATCTTTTTTTACCTCATGTGGGCTGTAGTATCAACCCTCACCCAGGGGCCAATGTTTGCAGAATGGCTCCTGTGCAGGCTGCCAAGAACTCGCACCTTACTGAGCAGGTTGGCTGCAGCCATGCGCCACGGCACCCGGCTCAGGTCTCCTGCAGACCCTGCAGCCAACAGTTGTTGTTTTCTGTGGATGGGCTTGGTGTTCTGAAAGGGATTTTTGAACTAAAAAGAGTTCAAAGTATGCCCAGTAATTACAGGTGTATGCTACTGCCCAGCAGAGCAGTGATAAGCCAAAAACATTACAATATCAGAGCAGTAGCAGGTCAAAAGCATTACAATGCCAGAAATATTTGTTGTGTGCTCTAGGAGAAAAAAAATGCTGGGGGAGGCCTGTATAATGCTCTAGACTAACCCGGACTCGTGTTTCAGGACAGCCACCTCTGCTGAGATCACCACATGACGGCGAAGCACCAAGCCGTGCTTGAAGCAGAGCTGGGCACGGTGCTGTACAGCAGCCCTCCACTGCTGCAGGCAAATGAGTAACAAGGGCATTTGTTTTCTCAGCATTCCTCTTGTGCTTTTGAATAACCTAAGCAAGTGCTGACCACACTGCTTGGAAAAAAATTAGGGTGGTGTCTTGGAGTTCAGTACCACCCGCGTGTGCAGGGGAAGACTGAGGGCTTGCACAGTCCTCATATTCCCCACTCTGCTGCTCAGTCACCAGTTTAAGTTCTGTGGAGGAGCAACTGGGAGACTCGGAGGAGTCTCCCAAGCTTCTGGCTCCCTGAACGTTACTGCTGCTCTGGGGAAGCCCAGCTGCCACTACGTTTTCCTGACCACCTCTAAGATGATCGGCAAGGACAAAAAATATTAATTAAATTTTAATTAGTAAAGTGAATGTTATAGGGTTAATTATAGCTATTTGCAGGGAGTGTATGGGATTTGGAGGGCCTACCTTCTGGTGCTTTTGCACAAAATGTTGCTTCTTCCTCTAAGCTCTAATTAGCTGGATTTTTTTTTAATAGCCTGTCTCCAAATGACTGCTCAGTAGTTCCCATTTTGTTCCTCATCAGTGGTTCTCCAGCACAGCTGCTCCAGAAGAGAAGCCGCCCTGCAGTTTGCCTTGCAGGGAGCAGGTGATAAGGAATCTATCATAAGTGGTGTAAATCAACAGCAGAACCAAAAAAAAAAAAAAAAGAAAAATGAGAGGCCCAGCCTGGCCCCCGACTAGCACAGTGACTATTTAAAAAGGAAAGGACCCAAGGACAGAAATGAGAAGGAACACAAGCAACGTGTCCAGCTGTACATTTTGCCTTCCTGCACGCAGATAAGTGCTCCTGCTCATAGCGAGCGTTATCAACCTGAGACGAACACATGGGAGAAAACAGGCCGCAGGCGCACAGTCACCTGCGCAGCTCTGAACAACTTCCCAGCTCCTTGCATTATTCTCAACCTGCACGTTTCCTCTTTACTGGTAAAACTTCCAAATCCAGATAATTAAGTCAATTTAAGTTTTTTAGCCACCCAATGCACACCCGTAAAGAACACGGGTCTTTTCAGCACGTTGTTAAAACTAAAGGCACACAGTAAACATGCTGTGTCCAAACAGGAGTTTGTTTCCGCCTTCATGTTTTCAATTCTCTACCACTGTATGCAACTCAGTGGTGACAAAGAAAAGAGCTTTGGCAGTCTGGGGGCTATTTGGGACTTTTTTTGTTTAATTTATATTTTTCCAGAAGTGATCACCATTATTAGTGAGGAGCTGCTGCTTGACCTCCAATACCTGCTGCTGCCTTTTGGGCTCACAGCCCACAGCTCACAGTCAGGCCGCAGCCGTGGCAGCAGCTGGAGCTGAATTTGGCTCCTGCTGAGGTGAGATGGGGTGGATAAAACAGGAGAGAAAATATATATATATATATATATATATATATATTTTGTGGCCAAGAGCATGGAGAGAGGCGAGCAGACTGGTCAACAACGGAGAAGGATATCTCAGAAACCCAGCATGGATCCCCATTGTTTCAGACACTGACCTACCATTGCCTACATTAAGAAGGCAGGATGCTTCTGGAGGTGAAAGCATCTCAAGGAAAAAAAAAAGAAAACAGAAAAGATAGAGCCTAATTTACAGTAAAGCTCCTTTCTGGCTGCTCTGGCTGCTCCAAGACACTTGCAAGTTTTACCCACTGCCTTTTGCAGTGAAGTGGCACTGGCCTTTGCACAGAAGTGGCCTCGTTGCTCAGGGGACTCCAGTTATGGGTCCAAAACTGCTTTTGGCCTGCCGTTCACAGCTGCAAACAGAGATGAAGCGCTGCCTCTCCTTGTACTAACTCCGGACAGGAATGCTGCTTGAGCCCGTTTGCTGTAGTCGCCCTCTTCCTTTCTCAGAGCGTGTGACAGTTCTGCTCAGGAGCACTAATCAACGCACTATGGGCTCGGGGGATTCGAATGCAGCTGGCGAGCACAGCTGGCAAGGCCAGTCTGAGAGCAAAGTTTTGGTCTGTGATGCAGAAGGAGGTTTAGACCATGGGGCTGAAGAGGCTTAGGCTGTCGCTGACGCCTGCTGGGCTCACCTGCCAGGGTCCTCCATGGGGTGGAAGCAATGAGGAAAATGGCCTTCATTTCATCCCCTTCCCCTTTTCAAATCCACATTTATGCAGCAAAAAGGCAACCTCACCCTGCAAAGGTGGGCATTACTGCTAACCCATGTGCCCGGCGGCACCACTTCCTCGACGAGCAGCTATGCAAAAGGGCCTAGTGCGGTGGAGCAGTAGGAGAGAGGAAGAGCTTGGGGGGACCCTCACGGGAAGAAGCATGTGGGGGGATCCCCATGGGCACCAGTGGAGCTTCTCTGGGGTTCACACCTGCCTGTGGAGAGGGGTCTGCCTGCTCCTGCTGTCAGATTAGGATTGGCAGCCCCGGATGAGCGCAGACGTCTTGCACTGCTACCGTTGCTGTCAGCGGCAGTCATGCTCTCAGAGGGAATTATTCTCTTTAAAATCCCAGCCACAAGCTGTTGAGTGTGGGTTACACCACAGACATCCCCTAGAGCAAGCCCAAGGTTAGAGAGGCCATCTCAGCCCCAAAGAATCCCAAATTACATATTCGGCAAATGGCAACTGCGACCCAACCTACGCGCTGGAGCGGCAGGACGGGAGCCGGCAGCCGCCTCCTAGGCTGCAAACAGGATGTGGAGAACGCAATGTGTGCGATGCTGGGCATCAGAACAACCTCGGCGACAACCTTCAGGGACACTAAGAAGATGTCTCCGAGGGCTGGTTTAAAGGGCATGGTTAGGAGTAGCAGACCAGGAAAGGCGGTGAGGTTGGAGAGAGGTGTCTCCATTGGTAGAAAGCTCAAAGAGGCCAAAGGGAGCAAGCAGATCAGGGAAGAGGCAGAAAGGAGGTAATTGGGAAACCCTGCAGTGTGGGGTGCAGCACTGGCCCCTTCCTCACTGTAGACCATTTCATCTGCACCAAAACAAGGTTAAGCCGAAGATGTGTTGGTGCTTCTTGATCTGGGGAGTCTGAATCTGTCGCCTGCTTGCAACAGCTGCCAACGTGCAGCACCGAAACCCTAGGGCCTCAGTTGATGGTCAGCTTTTTTTTTAGAGATTATTCTAACATGGGATGCTGGCAATAAAGGCATATTCCTGGGATTAAGGGGCCACTCAAAGTGCACTAGTAATGCAATGTGGTCCACAATGAGAACTTAAATGATGTATTTACAAAAGCTGCTGTTACATATTGCAAATGATATTTCACTTTAGACTCTGGGACACAGCAGCGACGAGGAGTTAGGATTAGGGTTCCATAGGGCAGCAATACACCAGTGTATTTATTTCAGCAAACGGAGGAAACCTGAGGCACTTGAAATATTTTTCTAACTTTCATTACATTTATTTTTAACCTGTCAAACATGCCTTAATGATAAATACCAACTGCGTGGTGATTAAAGCAGTGCTGTGCCTTTGATATTGCTGCTTTCTGATTATGTAACACAGTTTGAGATGGTGACCGATCTAGGATGTCAGTTTTTATACAATGCTTCATCTCAGTTTCTCCCACTGACTTTAGTCACTGAACAGCTGGCCCAAATATATATATATATATATAAAATATATATATTTATATATATATATAGTGACATTTTTCTGGATATCTGGATATCACTGGATATCTTTTAACACAGGTTTCTTGAAAGAGCAATGCAATTTTCTGCACAAGTTTTCTGCAACTGTACAATTAACATCAGAGTAACTGAAAAGAGCAGCAGTTCACTCAAGTCCCAGTGTTTAATTTGTGCTGCTGTTAAGGCTTAGTTCCTATAGTGCAACAGGAAAGACATGGACAATTGCTATCTGAAACAAGTCCCAGCAGCATCTGGAATTATGAGCCCTGCAGAATGTGAAAAATAGATGTTCTTCTTTCTAGCACTGACACTTGATACTGTTGTATGTTTTAAGGCAAAGTATTCTGTTTGGCTGCTACACTGAGGAAACAGAAAATCTCTCTGTCTACATATACACATCTTATAATATCCTTTCTGTATGGATTTTAAATGAAGCCTTCGCATGTAAGCAGCTGTTTACTGTATTTTGACCCAAAAGCAAGGCATTTGCATTAGTATTCCCACTAGAATGTTTGTCCTTTCGTGTCCGTGCATTAAGGCCCTGCTTAAAATCTGTCCATGTCCCTAATCTCTCTGGGGAGCTTTCCCTGAATATTCAATGCTAGTTCACAGCCTGTAACAAAAGAGGGAGGAAAAAAAAGAGACAGAAAACAGTGTTTATGCATAAAGTTCAACAGCTTTTTCACGTAAGAAAACACACGCACACACAAAAGCATCTCGGCTAAAGAGCCTGGCATTTCCACAGCAAAGATCTGACAGAGTGTGCAGTTTATCAAGGTCACTAATTTATAAAAAAGGCATAAGGCATCTGAGCTCCAGATGCACTCATTCAGGCAGCCAGAGCCATAAATAAAATAAGAAAGAATGCTCTGGCTCTAACATGGTTTTACAGAGATGTGTCAGAGGCCTGGCAGATGGGTTTTGCTGTCTAAGCTTTTACCTGTGTAACAAACTAAATGTATAAAGCTGATTACTGGTTTCCCCACTGCAGAACCTCTGCATTTGCTCCCATATGCTCCTGTGAAGATACTGCTAATTCAAACAATGAGCAAAATCCTACCCCTCAAGGGAAGCTGATGGCAAAACTCCCACTGGCTCCAGCAGGCTCTGGATTTTGCTCAACGTAAATTCGATTGGCTGAACCTGAGTAACAGCGTAAGAAAGACTGTAATCAAATTTGTATCTTTGCATCTACAGATGTGTCATCCTACCGCTGTCCGCACTCTTGCTGTTGCCCCGTGCTTCTCAGGGGTGGGCAGGGCTTCTGGCCACGCAGCAGCTGCTGCTGAATCCGTCTCTCCGCAGCGTCAGCCCACGGTGACAAGTAGCTTTCCTCTGTGGAGGGTAAGAAATCCTCTTGTGAATTAGGGCTCAGTATGAAAACGTTTTGTCATACCGTAACTTTTGTCATGCTAAATCTATGCATTGCTTGAACAAAGTTCCTACACACCAGAAACCCTGGATTTTGCATTTGGAATAGAGAAAATCTGTCACTAGAATCTTGAATCTTCTAATTTTCAAAAAAACTTTCCAGTTGAGAAATGAATTTTTTGCCTCACACGGAGACTTCATCATCACCATCCAATTTAGCTTTCCTAAACATGAGTATTATTTTAAAGCTGGTCTGATCTTTGTGCAGATGGCAAGGAAATTTTACAGCCTACTCCAGCCCTGATGTATATATACACTTAATGCTCACTGTTACTAATGGGATACACACACAAGCATACATATATAAACACACATGCATACAGAGGCAGGCTAAGAAAAGAAAGCATTTCTCACACATCCTCATAAGGATAAGCTACTGAAAGGATAGGATCCTTCCTGTACTGGGGAAGGCAGATTCCTACACTTGCCACATAAGAGATGTTACATCCCCAAACCTGTGTATTTGTCTGATTTTAGAAAAGTTGTGCACTGTGTACCAATGCTTCCTCAGTATTTCTGGCAAGTCAATTCCTCCACGTTGCCCTTAATCCTTACCAAAACACATCTGCTCACCTGTACCACTTACTTTTTTACCACTTAGTACTTTAATGCTTTTGAATGGCTTTTATTCTGTAGCATTTATCTTACAACATAACCACTTTGGTGGCCACATCCTGCTTGACTGCTGTCGGTGCTGCCCTCGGCTCCAGCCTGTTCTCTGCAGGCCCCAGCTCTTCCTGCCCAAAATGCAAGCAGCAATATAAAACCAAGCTTGATCTGCTCCATGGCATAACACAGAATAGAATTTCCCTCACAAAACCAAACTTAAAGTAGAAGTTCCCCACTTTAAGGAAAGGGAGGACTAGTTACTCAGAATAATTTGAGAGCACACTTACAGAAAGTTTGTTTCATCAGTGGCAGTGATGAGCCGTTTGCTTTACCCCTCTTTCTCTGGGTCATCCTAACTTTTTTCTCCATGTAACGGTTATTTAACTCAGTGGCTGGGAGGCAGTTGCCTCATCCACCATGGAAGTGCCGGACACAGTAGCTGTTGGGGGTTCAGGCTCAGGATGAAGCCATGAACTCCGCTTTGAGGAATGTGCTGGGCTGTAACTCTGAAGAGTGCGTGTATAAGCAAACCCGTGCTTTTATAAGCGGCAAATCAAGATGCAGTTCCCTTCAGCACTTGACCAGCTTTATGAATCATGAGCCCTGCAGTGCTTTGCCGTGAGACTTTGCTTCAGAAATAAAACTGTTCACTAGCAGAGCACCCCGCTCCTGCCTTCACTCCTCACAGCTGCTGCTTAGGCTCAAACCAGAACGAAACAGCTCTAGAGTGACACGTGCATTTAATGTTCCCCCGGTTCCTGCCAGATTCGGCATAAAGGCATCACGGTGAGTTTCTGACATCTGCTCAATTAAGCAACCTTTCCCTTGCAATGTTTGGTTACTTTGCTGCAGAAGCAGGCAGCTAAGTAAAACACAACCAGTTACAATCAGTTATGTGATTTTTTTTTTTTGAGGTTTCCCAGATATCCCTTATTTCAAAGCAGGAAAAATGTAAACAATGGCCAGCTCTGTACCAAGCCACAGGTCAAGAGATTTCCATGGTACAAGGTTAAAATTGGCCTCCAGCTAGCTGCACAGACATATCCCACAGGTATAAAACAGGAAACTTATAAAGTATAAAAATAGTTACAACTATGTGACTTATTCTTGTAAAAGGATTTTTATCATGTACATGAAGACTAGTTCTCTTCCTTTGAAATGTTATTTCTGGTTGACATTCTTCCGCTGTGGCACAACAAGTCTGTGTTTTTTCTCTCTTGCGCTGGCTGTGGGTTGAGTTTTGTTTTTGTTTTGGTATTTTGTCCTTTTTTCTTTCACAAATCAAGCTGTCAGCAGCGCGGGAAGTAAATCTGTAACTGGGACACGTAAGAACTCTTTTCGGAGACTGCATTGCTGCCCCCACTAAAGTCACCCTTGGAAACAAGAGCCCTTGAGAATATCTTAGTGCGCACTGAAAGGCTCTTTCTTACAGTTTATTTAGCTGGAAATAAATTTTTAAAAAATCAAGGGAAAAAGAAGAGATTAGAGATGGTAAAAGTATGTGGTCTCTGCTGCTGTTCTTGCTATTGCAGGCCATAACCCCTGAAATCACTGTATTTGAATATCCACTTTGATGGGGGCTAGATTTTTGGCCCAGGAGAGAAATCTGGATTTCTGGAGCGATATGAAAGCTGAGCAATAATAGATACTCTTCCATTACTACCACAACCACACCCAGAGAGTCCAGCCCAAACCAGAGACCGGAGCTGAGCACAGCTCATTGCTACACAAACGGCTTTAGGCTGCTCCGAGCTTCTTCCCCTGCTCCCGACTGCCTGCCCCACATCCCTGCTGGCCACTTCTTGGCAAGTCTTAATCACATATTGCTTGAGAAACGGGCCCTTTGCGCAGGCGACACTTCCCCTGTGGAAAAGACATAAAAGCTCTTGGTCATGCAGAAAAGTGCACAAAACGAGCAGCAATTAACTCGCCTGACTACAGAGGCTAAAAAACTTGGGTCCTTGCACAGGGGACGGCAGTCAGCTGAGCCAGGAGAGGAGGACGGTAGCAGAGCAAGTATTTGCCTCGGAGCAAACCCTGCCAGGGTGCTTATTTGAGAATGAATAGACATGTTGGATAACTGGAGTTAACTACTGAACAAATAGCTCACCTAGGAGCACACCTGGACACGCTATACACAGCCCTCCACCTCCTGTTATAGCGGGCCCAGGCCTGGCTGCAGCATGGGGAACTCACTGACCCTTTTTCGCTTGTTCTGGCTTTCAGTACCCTGTCTTTCTGCAGGGAAGAAAAGAAACAAGAACAGAAAAGAAACTCGCATGAAAAAGGAAGCTAAAGGGGGCCTACTCATTTCAGCATGAGAAATTTGCATACGGTGAGGTCATGTGCCTTACAAAATAAAAAAAGAGCAACCAAATTAAATGGGTGCTTTTTTTTTTTTTTTTTCCTGTTAACCAACATGACTATTAAGCCCTTATTCATATCTCAGTTGGGACAAGCAAGCTGCAGGGCATTACACGGCCCCATAGTTTCTGAGGTTTTAACACACTGCAGGCTCCTAACATTAGGATTTAGCCTGATATTCTTTCATATAGAAGGCAGCCTGCCACACTCTAGGTACCAAGTATTTAAAATATCACAGAGAAGAGTGATTGTGACTGCCATGTTTTTCAAGAAAGTAGGGAAACAGAGCTGGATTTAGGGGTGTTTTTCAAAAATTCACTCCAAAAATGACAAGTAAAACGCATTGCGATGATCATCAGCATGAAAGCAAATACATCTGATCTGGAAACACAAGTGAAACAATGAGTAAAAGTTCCATTTTTACATGAACTGCTTTATACTGATCATAAAGTATTTTCCAAGGATTAAAGATTGACTTGCCGGCTGCTGTGTCCTTTAACAACCCTCTTAGCATACACGCTGAGAGACGCAGGCAGCATGCTCTAATTTAGCAAACCAGGCCGTGCCTCTGTCCAAGTTTCCCTGCAGCTCTAGGGGCCCAAAGGAAGCACTAAAGGCAGTGGTTCTGCTGCCCTCTTTAGGGAAATACTCTACTAAAAAGCTTTTCTCCAGACCCAGCTTTTGTGGTGTGGATAATAATTAAGATTTTTGCTTAGCGGCATCTTGAAGCTCAAACCAGCTGTGGAGCACACCAAGCAGCTTGTAACATCAGGCCCTTCAGCCCATGTGCTATCCACCTGCCTCTCTGCCTGTGCTCGGAGCAATTCCAGGCAAGTTTCTTGCTGTTCTTGCACTTGTCCTCTACAATCCTCCCCTGCTGGAGCCCAGCAAGTAGGGAATAACAGCACTAAGCATGGAGCTTTGACAGGACATGGCATTTTTACTGGATTACTTTTCTGGCACAGCACTTAAAAGTACCAAATGATTTGACACCTGTAATTTTACACTTGGAATATCACAGGGTATTCATACTGTTTTTGTAATGTGAGATAAAAGCAAACGCTACATATGTTCTTATTCCATTGCTGCTGCCTGGCAGCTATTTGCCTAAGGGGAAAAAAAAGCACTGCTACATTAGAAAATATGTGGAAAACTAAAAGCTATGGAAAAGAAATTATTAAATATCTACTCTATTCCCCTGCTAGCACTAGACCACTCTCTGCAGTATGTTTTGGAGTGTTTTGTCCAGTCTGGTTTTACAAGTTTCACATTACTTTCATTTATATCTTAAATACAGCGCTGAGTCCGGTGTGGTTTGCTGCTGCTTATTTTCCTTGTCTTTCAACTAGAAGACTCAATACTAGACCGGCTGTTCACACAGCGTCTGCTCCAAAGGTAGTGAAAAAAAAAAAAAGAAAAAACCCTGGTCTCTTTCCATTGGCTTCCACAGGCTTTGGATCAGGCTCACGAAAAGACAGGGAATGCACTTCACGTAAGACTAAGCAGGTTAGAGTCAGCGCGGCACAAGGCGGATGAGCTGCGCACAGGCACATTATACCGCAGGCGCCCGAGGCAAGCGGCTGACGCACCTTCACTCGTGCTCACTGCTGAGGGGCTGCCACTGCCTCAGCACCACCAGGGACATCTCTGAGCGGGAACCTGCGCCGTCAGCCTCTCACACCTGGGCTTTGCCTGAGCTCGAGCTGAGGAAATCTGTTTTCTGTAAGCGCAAAGCTGGTAAGGAAATGTTTTGCACTCTCCAATTCAGATTTAGGTCTTTAGAGAGACTCCCAAGACATGAACGTAAGGACAAACACAAAGGGTTTTCTCTTTCCTCCTTCAGGAAAGGATGGCCTCTCTTTCCTGTACTGAACATGAAAAGGGATGTCTAGGGTTTAAAGTATATGTAAAAATACACATACTTAGACCTTCACTTTCTGACACCAAAGCAGATGGATAGCCCAAACTGCTAGCTGAGCATATTTAACCACCCACCGACACTTCGCTTAAGTGTGCACCCACCGAGCACGACTGCTGAAAGCCGCAGCGCGTTTTACCACAAATCATTTTATCTGGAGACCCTGACTCTGAGCGATGCCCTCCAACGCTGACAACGGTGCGCAGTGACGCTTCTCCCCTGGCCTGAGCTCACGGCAAACGGTGTGAGAGCCCGGGAAGCGCTCAGCCACTGGCATCTGCTTTCCTGTGAGGGTGACAGAGCCCTGGCACAGGCTGCCCAGAGAGGCTGTGGAGTCTCCTTCTCTGCAGATCTTCCAAACCCGCCTGGATGCCACCCTGGGCCCCGTGCTCTGGGTGTCCTTGCTGGAGCAGGGGGATTGGATTAGATAATCTCTAGAGGTCCCTTCAAAACTCAACCCTTCTGTGATTCTGTGAATTCTCAAATGATACTGAAGGAATAATCAGCATTTGGTCATGTTTTGATTTTCTGCTCTAGCTCAGATCTGTTATAGAGTTTAAAAAAAAAGAAATACTGTCTTTTAATTTTTTTCTTTAAGTTTTGCAGAAGATATGGGAGCTGTATTCAGCCTTAAGTCCAACTTAGAAACCAGTAACACTTTCAAGTTGGGAAGAGACAGGATTCAAAGCTTCTCTTGAGGATATCTTATTATCAGAATAGGTAGGTTTAAAAAGCAGGATGGTTTCTGAGAATCACAGTAGCATTTTTTTCTTGGCATCCACTACAGGAATAACTGAGCAAAGAAAAAAAAAAAAAAAAGAAAAACCCAACTGGTTTTAAACCATAGAAGTATATTAAAGATATTTCCTACATAATTGCCCATAAGATCACAATATAGAAAATCCACAATAACCCTAAAAAGATATAGAATTCTTCTGTGGAGGTATGGAGAGAATTGGGAACCTCCCCAAATTTCCCCCAAAGGAAGGATAAAGCTGTAAAGGACACGGCAGAGAGAGGCAACACAGGTCCCCTCTTCTGCAAAAGAAAGGAGTTGAACTACTGCAGCAGTCAAGCTGAGGTAGCAAGTCATTGCTGCCCCAGTGAGAGGACAAGTCTCTCTCTCTCTGCAAACTTTCCCCACTTGCGGCAACCCAGGTGCGTCTCAGATTATTTACCTTTAGCATTTAGCATTTTGAGAGCTTATTTATCTCGCTATTCCAGTAGAAAACAATCTACCTTTCGGCTATTTTTTATGCAGACTAGTTGGTTAAATGGAGGGCTAATGGAGGGATGTAACAAATGCCAGAACAGGTGCAAAGTAGGCAGGATGACCAAGCGCAAGGGGAGCTGGCAGGGAGCAGGACCAGCAACTGCCACCTCTGTTGGTGACGAACAGCAAAATTGCCTCTGTGCCTTTCGGTGAAGCACAGTCATGACATAACGACATGTCATCAGATGGGAAGAGGAAGCAAAAGGGAGAAGTGCAACAAGAGCAGGTCCTGGTCAATGGTGTTTCAGAGGGCAGTGGATGGTAGAGGGCAATCTGGAGGGGTACGAATCTCATATGTCTGTGGAGGATTTCCTGGGCAGAAGTGTGTGCACATCCAGTTACCATGGCTAGGAACCCAGGCACATATATAATCTATAGGCAAACAGCAGTGTAGTTCCTTCCTTAAAGCACTCCACCAACAGCACAGTATCGCAGCAGATGCACAATACGTTCAGAGTGAACCTGCCATTTCTGGAGAGTTTTGTACTTGCTATACATTACTGGACACACTTATGCCCAGGTTCCAGACACGCAGCAACTAGTTTAGAGGAATCTGCTCCCTAAAGCTCTCAAACATCCAGAAACCCTAGAAAAAATTATGAAGTCTGCAAAAATCTCCCTAAATGTGAATTTGAGGCAGAAAGAGTAAACGTGCCTGGGACGAGGCGGCACACCTCATCCTGAAAGTCCTTCCCTCCCTGTAGAAAAGCAACCATGGCACAAGAAAAGTCTAGGAACATGGATGGAGCTGCAGACAGGGCTGGTGCTGAGCCCTGACACACTCCTCCTACCTCCTCTGCTGACCCTCTGTATCGTAACTTCATTTTATAACACAAGTGAAAGGACATGATTTTACTCCACAGGAAGGTGAGAGCCATCTTGCAGTGAGGCTTCACAAACTGCTCCTGCTGCTGTGGCCACTACCAAAGCTGCCTTAGGAACTTACTTTGAGTCCAGACACCTGTGAAGAAAGTAACTGTAAACTAACATAAAGCTATGGACTCATATGAGAATTCACCCTTCTCTCTCCTTTATATGGTGTTAGCTTATAAAATCAATTACTCACATACCTCACAGAGACGCAATACTTAATTAATATTTGTTAAGTGCTTTGAAATTCCGATGGAAGGCATCGTACTACTGTACATTATGATTAATACAGTGAAAAAGCTGTGCCAACAGTGTTGCCCAAGCAGAATGCTGGAGAGATATTTATTCAGTTTCTCAAATAAAAATGGGAAAGGAGATGATGAAGGTTGAGAAAAGTGTTTTAAAACTTAATTATTGTAATGGAAAGGGAAAAGGGGGGGTTGAGGAGTTGGTTAAAGACTTTCAGTGGCATTTACTGTGCAGCATACATTAACTCTTGCCAAATAAGAGAGTAAGAGCCTATAGTAAAATCCTGGTCTCATTCAAAGACATGGAAAATACTTCACTAACTCCACGAGGTCAAGATTACCATTAGCCTTGCTCATGATTTCCAAGAGATGTCTGCAGCATCCTGTACACAGGTTTGTAACTCGGCACGATTCCTTGCTCACAGTTTAGGTTTAGGAATGACCTGAGCAAGTCAGGGCATGCTTGTCATGCAAAAAGGAGTGCTCAGTTTCCAGACATCCTTCTACCACATCTCACATTTAGAGTAAATCTTTCCATTATTTTAATGAATTTGGGAACTGAACCACCTCCTACTTTAGGTCATAGCAAAACTCTAATTAAATGCAAGAAGAAATGGGTATCATTGTAGATTTTGTAATGAAAGGGGAAAAAATCCTCTGTTTAACAGGAATTGTAACCCCTAGACCCCTAGATTTCCCATCATTTACCCAGAAGCCTGTGGAACTTATAATTAATTTCCAAGTGGAGAAAAAAAAATATATAAATTCAGACAACTCATTTTTAGTCATGCAAAAACTAGAACATTTGTATTTCAGGATTCAGGGTCTCTCTATCCAGTAGGGGAAGCATGCCACTCAACACTCCTAAGAAAGAGCACATTTTCCAAAGGGAAGCTTTGCACCTGGGAGGCTCCAAGGAGAAAGGTGATACAAGCAGCAGGTGAGGGGAGGCAGGAACCAAAATGGAGCACCTGAGAGCTCCCAGAGATGGGAAGGGTCATTCTATAGCTGGAGTCTACAGATACTATAGGTGGAAGACTAAGTGTTTAAAAATGTGTTAGAATACAAGTATTTGATTTTTGTTCTTCTTCTTCTTCTCTCTTCTCCATAGGACTGAAGCCTGTTATCTGGTGTAAATGGGACTCCTAGTAAACTATTACTTGTCTCTTCCCAAGTGATCTGTGCCAGTTTCTGTTGGGTATCCCTCAGCTTACCCTGTACTGCACAGGGAATTTTAGAGGTACTGTTTATTGTATATCATCCCTTAAAGTAGACTTCCTAGCTATGTAGTAGAAATGCTGTACTGCAACTCACTGGCACTTCTGTTAAGGTATCTGTGCTGTTGCCTAAATTGAGTATATTGATTAAAAAAAACTCATAAGGTTATTCACATATATAACAAAACTGAAGAGGAAAAGTTGCTAATAGCCTTTGTAAATGGAGTGCAGGCTCTGGAGCAGGCTGCATTTTGGTTTTCTCTCTTAATGCTTGTTGATTTATGGACACTAATACACATCCCCGGTAGAAGCCAGGGTAATGCTCTTGGATGCCAGGATTACACTTAGCCAGCCAAAGTTCTCCTAAGTTGTATGCAGCTCTCTGTTTTCTCTATAACAGAAAAATTTCTCAGGCTTCTTCCAGGAACTCATACGGTAGCTGTAAGTGCTGACAGTTGATTTCTAGTTCTAGTGGAATAAACAACATCATCCACTTAAATTAGTAGCCAAAATGGCTTGGCATATGACCTAAATCATATTGAAACTTTCAGAATACAAAGGAGGCAAAAAAAAGAAAGAAAAAAAAAGGGAAAAGGGACACGGCAAAAATGTAATCTTTTTTTTTTTGTCTGCAGGTTAAATGCCTGATATCATAAGTCATGGGCAAAGAGTGTCATGTCGCTATTTAGGCAGAGATCCTGTGTCTCTTTCACTTGAATGTTCACTAATAACTTCTATGCTTGCTGGATCAGTAGCACCATTAAGTAAAGGCTTCTTTACCGTCTCCCTTTTATTATGGCTGGGGTAATGATGGACAGGCAGTAGAAAGGAAATATGACTTTGTCGACTGCTTGGCAAGACTACTTTCAGGGAAGGCCTCTGAAGAGACGCTTACTGTATGTTTTGAGGCAATCTAATTTTGGGGAGAGGCCAACAGAAAATGAGATCATGTTGTACGTAAGTCAAAGAACTTTCCTTAGTGATGTCTGTGTTCAACTGACAAGACCCAAAGGATTTTTAAGACAATGCCTATTCCTAATTTTAAGGTTTCAAACAAAACCACTGCACTGCTAAATAAGCTGTTCCATGACTTGTTCTCCTCAACATGAAAACATGTAACTTATTTCTGAATTTCGCCTGTTTCCAGCTCTGGTTTTCACCCACTGGTTCATGCTTATTTCTTCTGGCAGGCTAAATGACTGAGCCCAGTCAAAGTCTCTAAAAATGCCTCCGTGGAGATCAACTGAACTGCCTCTTAACATGCTTCCTCAGTCCTCATTGGTCTTACCTAGCACGCTTTCCAGGGTAAACTCTTCCAGGGTTCTCTTTTTACTTGAACACCACCAACAACAACAACAAATAGCTGTGTGACTATTTTATTGCTAGCGCTGTCTTCACAGTTCACTGTTATGCCACAAGCAAGGCATCAGTCCCTGCTTTACTGCTAATCTGTCGCCCTGTTATGTGCCCAGGCCTGGTATTCCTTCCACCTACGATGAGGACAGGTAGCTCTTGCAGAGCATTGGCATTCAATATACAAATTGTATACACAGATGTCTCTGCATTCCTCAGTGTTGTCTTCCACCTGTTAAAACCCCTGCACACATTACCACGTCAACAGATGAATCATTTTGCATGTTACGTTAAAATTAACATTGTCTAAATATGTCCCTCTTCTCAAGCAGTCCAGAGCTCTGTATGAGCAACTAATCCTTGTTTACTTGCTCAATTTGTGTTTTTCTACAACATTATACAAGAAATGCTAGACATTCTTGTGGACCACTAAACGCCTGTAAAACATTAAAAGCTGGAAAGTCCATTAAGTCCCCTTTGGGACTCCATTAGAATTCCATTGGATCAAAATTCCTTGAGGGTGTTCCCATTCCCTATGGGACTCTCTTCTGATAGAGCCCTAATAGATCCATGTCTAAGTGATGGAAATTGAGACTAATCTCTTTCATAGTTATGACTTGTTTTACCTATACCAGTAAGTAGTGCAGATCTGTAAATTAAAACCTGATGCTGAAGGCTCCATTCCCACAATGTGGGTTTTGGGAAGGTGCAGTGACTCAGGACTAGCTCTTGCCTAGTCTTACAGCACCCGCTTGGAGTTGGTGGGCATTTGGCCTGCTACTGAAGTGCAGGAGTCCTAGCATGAGGTCCCGCTGCAGGAACCTCACGCTGAAGCGCCATCCATGGAGATGATCTGTTTCAAAAACACATTCCTGGCTCTAACTCATTCAACATCATCAAAGTGAGCATCTACATTAGTGCTGGAATATAGACCAACACCTGTCAGACAGACGGGGAAATTACTGCTGGCATTAATGAAGTTAATCTGCATCTGGAGTGCGGCACAGAGGGATGTGGAAGATCCCTATCTCTTTGTTAGTTAATAATGGGAGACGCTTAAAAAGCCTTTCTTCAAAGCAGATACAGCTACAGATATGAAAAAGGAAAACATTTCCTGTTCACATGTCTCCCAGTTGGATCTATGAGGGGTCTAATAACATGATGGCGGAACACACTCCTAGGATGACTTATGACTGTACTTACTGTCTTTATTTTAGTGCTTAAGTTAACAGCAGGAACAACTTGATTTTCATTCCTTCCCTTCCCCTGCCCCCAACCTGCTATGTATTGAGGTTATGCAGAATAATCTGAAACCATTTTATAAGAGACAGCTCCAGAAACGGGGACTGTGTATATAGCGTTTGCTTGTGGTAGCTGTACAACCATTTAATGTAAATATGTAATAGCAAGAGGAACAAATTACCCTGCCCTGCAGGAGGGGGATTTAAATACAACAACCTACTGCTGTGCAGTTCTTAAACAAAAGACTAACTCCCACTTCACCACATTAAAGTATTTTATCACATAACCAAAGACACTCTTAATACCAGCATGCATGCCCGAAGCACTTCTAAAAGCAAATGTCAGCGTAAGTAGCCAGTGATGCTTTCCAAGCTTGTGATGGGGAAACCCAAAGACCTAACACAGAATTTACACAGCACAACCATGTTAGTAAAGTTCCGAGTTCTGGCTTATCAGATGGCTTTTCGGAAGAATGCTCTCAAATTGTTTCTATTCCTTATGATATACTAAACAGAAAGAATAAGTCTGCATCTTCAAGAGGTTACCTCCCACACTAGTTTGACGGTCATGTAACTGCTGCTTACTGGGAACTTACAGAAACCGAGAAACAATACCGCCTTTTTCTACAAGCCTCTCGGCTATGCAAAATCGCACTCTTTAAGTTCTCAGCCTTGTCACTAATGGAGCTATGGACAAAAAGAAGAATTCAACCAAACTTCTTATCCACTGAATATGCAAGCATTTCAACATCAAGTGTGCGTGCACATCCGTTGCTGACTTCTGCTTTTGTGGCACTTCAGTCCACAAAAGTCCACAGTCTGAGTCTTCAGTCAAGACTCAGACAAGCGGTAAAGTTTCTCTGCACAGAACTACGCTAGAGCTGACGTAGCCCCCATATCTGTATCTCAAGATCAATCATAATTCTCAGAACAACCACAACTAGGTTTCCCATCACATCATCCTCAGAGCTGCTCCAAGGCCAGTCTGGCAGACTTTCCCTTTGGGTGAGCAACACCACTTAGTTGTAGTATGTTAAGTCTAGTGAAAACCCCCGGCATCAATTCTTCCTCTTGCTTTGTCTTATACAGGGCTAAGGATGTATTTTACTCTTTTTTTGCTACTCTGGCATTTGAGACGAAACCCAGAAACTTGTATGACAGAAGTGGTCCAAAAAAGTACACTTCAACAGCCACGCAGCGCTGCTCACTTCTAGGGAATAGCCAGCTTTGAAGAGAAATATGTGCAGCAGTAATCCACGCACACTTCATTAACTCCAGAACTGTAGCTGCAAAGTGGTACTTAGAAAAAGCTGTAAGATAGTAATGGAGGGCTTGGGTTTTATTTAAATTCTAATCACTAAAGCTCCTTATCTCCATTCTCCATGTTTTTTCATTCGATTTACAAGAGTCCAAATTCAAACTCATCTAACAAAAAATGACACTTTAGTAGGTTTAACCTCTTCACCTCCTTAAGGAGAATCCTTTCTTCCTTAGGAGAAGTAAATTAATAAATTATGTTATTTTAAACTAACAAAGCAACAATTTTTAAGAGGTCAAAATATCCCAAATCAGCCACACTGCAGTCAATAGGCAACATGAAAAGTGCAAAGAAAAGTCATCCTGAGGACCAGCAATTCCTTTCAAGTCTTAACTAAGAAGGCTGTCAAAAATACAGTACGTTGTTACCTCAACATGCACTCATCTGTCTTTTCTGCACGAACCCACATTCAAGTGCAAAAATCTTTTATTTAGGCTGTGGTGTGAAATGAACCTTCAACTTACTGCTCAAATCTGTGAGTCAAAGTATAGAATCAAATCCAAAGGCTGAGAGGCAGCTTAATGCAGCATTAATGTTTCTGCTGATGAGGTGCTATTATCTCTTTTTCCTCCCTCCTGGTGGAGGATAGCCACAGGTAGGTCATGTTTGCAAGCTGCAATACAACGAAAAATCCACTTTTAAAAATACAGCAGTGGATTCTTAAGCTGATACGATGTGGCATTGGAATCGGGCAGTGGAATAGGGCCATCTTGCTGTGACAGCCTGCTACTACTCCAACCTCCAAAGTGGGCCTGAGAGTCATGTTTATATCTCTCAATACTTATCAAAAACTGGCAACCAACCCACTCTTATCCCCCTTGTTCACACTTGCTTGTTGCATGTTAAGAGTTCATGTAAACCAGGCGAAAGTAAACTGGCCTGGGTTAAAAACAGAAGTTTGGTGGGATAGTTTCAAGTCAGATCAGGGCTCCTGCATAGCTCACTAAGAAGAAATGAATGCAGTACACTCAAGCATGGAGATGCATCTATATAAAATGAAGTCTTTAAAAATGATAAAATCTACAGTAAAAAAGGGATGGGGGAAACTAGTCTATTTTAGTGACAAGACTCATCTTAAACTGGAGTTTCTTTTTTTTTCAGGAGAGAAATAGCATTCTCTCCTGAAATTCTTTTATTTATGGCATCAGAATGACTATTAAAAACACATGCTTAAGAAGTGTCAGTCACTTCTAAAGCCATACTTAAGTGGCAATGCAAATCCAGCCTTTGGTTTCCCAGTAGATGTGTGAGAGACACCCTGGCTTTAAATCAAGCTTGTTTCTTCCAATCCTGCCAGCTGTGCTTCTGCCAGCAGTTTACTCCAGCACAGAACCGGTGTGGTTTCCACCTTCCTGTGGGCTAGGTAGGGTCTTCCCCCTCTGGGCTGAAGGACACAGTCCCTGAGCAGCATATATATAAATGTATGTATGCGTGTATATATTTATATACATATTTTTAAGTGGTCAAAATCAGCCTCGGGGTTAAAACTGCTCAAGTATTTTCCGCTTATTGGGTTGTGTTTACAGCCTACTAAGTGAATCCGCCTTATGTGCCCTTTCTTAACGGTTAGGCTGTATTTAAATACAAAATTACCACAGATATTGGGCTTTTGATGGTGCATGTGTAATTACTGCACCCGCTCCTCTTACTCCAGAGATAGGCCTGCTTGCGTTGTGGGGACCAGGGGCACGTAGTTGCACGGCTGCTCTACACCCAGGCTGTCTCACTAACATCTGCACCACTGCTTTTTTAATTTTGGTGGGTCTTTATTGTTATTGTTATTATTTGAAACACGCCCGCGGCTCCTCTTTTTTCAATCCTTTTTGCAGGTGTTCCACAGCCCCACACAGCTCTCCCCCGCGGCCGCCATTTTGTGCGGCCCCGCGCGCGCGCGACAAGGGGCGGTAGGCAGGGGAGGGGAGGAAAGGGGAGGGGGGGTGCCGCCCTAACGGCCGCGTAACCGCCCTAACGGCCGTACCCGCCCTCCTCGCGCCGCGGCTGCCGCTGCCTCCCCCGCGCGCGGGCACACTCACGGCGGGGCGCTCGGCCGAAGGGCTCACGCGTGCGCCGCGGGGGCCGCCATTGCGGCGCCGCGCGGGGCCGCCAGGGGGCGCTGCCGCCGCCGCGTCCCTCCTGCTGGAAGCGGGGATGTGGCGCGGGGGGCTGCGCTGCTGGCGGGTGTCTGGTTCGGGCGCTGTACGTTCAGGTTTATTTGCTTTTTCTCGAGTGCCTTGTGCTCCCTGCGGGCAGCAGGGAATGTAATATTTGCTGGCAGAGAGAGTTAACGGCAGAGAGAGCCTTGCAAGGCTGTGTGGGGACAGCTGCGGTGTTCAGGCCTGCTTTCCGGGCAAAGTGCAGGTTTCCACGTATCTGCACCTGCAGAAACTGTAATTGAGGACACAGACTTCCCACCTTTTCCTATTTTGTACTACTTTACTATTTTTTTCACTAAGGCACGCATATTATTAAAATAGCAAAATAAAACAGCCTCTGCAAGTATCTCTTCACTGGTGGGGAAAGACTTGGGTTTGAGCTTTAGATCCTATCTGCGGATCTGATTCCACAAGCAGATAGGCATGTTTAATTTAATTAACTGCTCCCTTCTGCTTATCTTTTCCCCGATGGGTTTGTCCCCCCTCGTTGAACCGCATAACCTCATGTCGCTGATGAGAGTTTATTTAGGAGGCTTTCTAGGGCTGTAGCCCAGATCAGCATTTAGGCTTTGGCACTTAGTTTGTGAACATCACTAGGTTACAGGATCCTAAGTACCCGCTCACAGTAGCCTCGATTCTTCTGAAATTATAGGATGGCTGTTCAGTTTCAGTGTGCTCTGCCACTATTTCCTACTACCTTATACATGATATTTATTGTAGGAACTTCCTGGCTGAGAGAAGTGAAATACTTCTCAGCGATCAAATACTTGGTACTTTTTGTGAGGTCAATTTGTTTTATTATTCGAGTAGTTTCCCCTTGCTTATTTACGCTTTTGGCTTGTGATCTGCTACCTCTGTTTCTGCCATTGTGTTTTAGTACAATACTAAAACACAACACAATGAGCTTTATTGAGTTCTCTCAAATACAACCGTTTCCTCCCTTGAAGAGCAGTTGCCATCTTTGGAGTGATCATGTCAGTTTGCATTGCTATTTTCTTACCAGTGAAATAGAAAAATGGGAGATTGCTAGGTTATGATCTACATCTGATACTTGTTAGGGTTTGAAAGGCCTTTTGGACTGGGGAAGGTGAGAATGGGGAGAAACAGGACATAAAATGACATGTCCATGACATAAGCCAGACAAAAAGGTGTGAAAAGATGACAAAAAATAGGGAGAAATACAGCACAGCTAGAAGGAACCGGAGGCAGCTAATTCTAACAGGAGCTCTTCCTAGGCTCATGCAGTTAAACCCTATTGACAGGCTGCTTTTGTATACAAAATTATATGTTGTTTTTGTAACCTCTTTCCAGCCTCCTCCCTCACTACTAACATCTTTTCTTTACCTTCAGAGGTGGTCAAACTCTTACACAGAGAGCTAGTCTATCTGAAAGATGGTTTTCAGCTTACATAAAACAGATTTCCAAGTGAAATACATTTCAGACCCGAGAAGGATCTTGTGCCAAAAGTTTGTTTGCAGTTCCCAACTCTGCTTATCCCTTCAAGCCTTATCTGAAGGCAGCACAGCATCTGCCAATGCTGGAAGCTCTGCAGCACCCATCCAGTTTGGGGGCAAGGTTTATTGGTGTTGAAGGCTATTTATAGTTGCTCTCTGTGTTATTTCCATATGGAAAGAGGGGCAGACTCTTAAAGGCATCTATATATCAGCAGAACTACATGCATGCTGGGAGCTGTATATTGAGGATCAGGTAGAACACAGTAGTACCAAAAAGCATAGTTACCCGATTGGTTTAACCTAAGCTAAATCTACTGTGTGTTTGTGCTGGAGAGAGGCAGTTCTGCTCTCCTGTTCAGCTGCATATTGCTCCCACCCTTGCTTTGGGAGCTGATGCATCTGGAAATGCGGCAAGTACGTGTATTTTTTCTAAGTTAATTATGAGATCAGGCAGGTCCAGGATCCTCTTGAGCACGTGGCTGTACCAGTGTTAGCACTGTTGCTGAATCCAAAGGCTTGGAGCTACAGCTGCTTCCGATCGATCTCCTATGCATTATTTCATATTACAGCTTCCTATCACGTGCTAATTGATTCATTCCTTTATGCTAAACATACAGGCATATGCTAGGCATTAGCAATCCCATATGTTGAACTTGTGTATCTTTAAATGGTCTATCTCTGATCTGCAAGCATGCACATATGCTACAGGTCTTCATTCTTAACTGCACTTGCAGCTTCCTACTGGTTTGGCTAGTGTGTTAATTCCTTTATCATCCTCTGGAGCACCTTGTTTCTACCCTTGTGCAACCACCTGATTAGAGCTGCTGCTCTGAAGATCGGCCCTGCAGCTGCCGCGCTATTCGGTGAGAGAGAGAGAATTTGGAAACCTCTTGCAACACACTTCAAACATCAGGGTATTAGTGTCAGTATAAAAGCTGTGCTGGTATTCTGCCGTTCAAGTACATGGGAGTTTTCCCTGAGTAACAGCTCTGTCTCAGAAAATGTGGCTGCAGAGGAGCCCGGGGGGTTACTAATCAGAAGAAATGAATGGGAAAAGATGCAAAGAAAGGTATCCCATGTCCTTATGATCTCATCCTGCAGAATTTCAGAATAAACAGTTTAAGGAATCCAGTTGATTCCTTAATTTGGGTTGATTTTTCTGAGTCTTACGGGAGGACTGTTTATGCCATTACTACTTACACCTACCGAGCACCAAGGTTTGCCAGAAACACATTGAGCTGAACACACTTGTATTAAAAAAAACATCGGAAAAACAATTTCAGCAGTCACTTCTGTTACATTTGAGATGAACCAGGGCAGAATTTGATCCTTCATACCTATACTGTAACCCAGTACAGGATACGGTTTGGGATGCTCTAGTAGGCTGCAAGTGCCCAACATTGGCACAGCGTAGTATGGCGTTAGATCCACACTGTTGACAAGTACAAACCGTGGGGAAAACAGCCCCAGCCTTGCAGTATTTTATCTTCCTGGCCCTGAATGAACCTGACAGGTGTGGATAAGACATGAAGGTGTGCGAGAAGGCTGGTAGAAGGGGGTCTCTCTAAGGAAAAGCCAAGGCCTGAGTGTGGCGTTGTGGGCGGAGGCAGATATGATCTAAGTAAGGGAGCTTGTGTAACCTGGGTGGCACTGGCCTCCCAGCTGCCCTGAGCGAGCCCAGGGCCTGCAGACGCAGCCCTGCGGGCATGTAGGAGGCTGGTGCAGCCACCTCGGCGGCACAGCTGGGCTCATCTTGCCGGGGAGCAGCCCTGCTGCTGCGGAGGCTCCTGAGGAGCTCACCCTGCTCTGCAGTGCTCTTTGCTCAGGGTTCCGAGGGCCGCGTGGGTGCCGGTACCAGCCTTTCTGCTGCTGGCTACAGCCCGCCCCTGTGTGTCCTTATTGGATTCCTGGCCCGGGGGGTGTTGCTGCACTGATAGCAGCAGCAGCAGGGAGAGCCGGCGCTGATATACTCCAGCTGCTCGCCCTTGGATAAGAAGGAGCTGCGGGGAGTGGATGGGAATTAAAGGGGATCCTGTTTCTCCTGTGCATTTGAAGAGGTTAGTGGCTATTAATTAATCCCTGCTAGCAGGAATTGGGAGTTGGAAGCAGTGCTTTAGTCTTGAGGCTGCCTCTGCCTTCAGGAGGTTGCTTGTCACCAGTTTGCCCCCTTCTCTGCTGTTGTGAGGGCATGAGGGAGTGCAGTACGTCTTGGTATCTGTGTCATCCCGGTTGCCCCGGGGACAGAGACACCCACTAGAGTGCAGGGAACAGGCCACAACTAAAGTAGGGCTGGGGGGGCAAGAGGTTAAAAAAAAAAAAAAAAAACGGGAAATAAAATCTGAAAACCTCTTTGTTTGGAAATGTGCCCTCTGTGTTGAAGCGCAGTGTTAGCTCATAAATGATATGAATGTAAATGAGTAGTATCAGGACTGGCCAGAGCACTGCATGGTGAGATGGTGACAGTTCATTCAAGACCTTTAATACAAAGTGTCTTCTGGTCTTGTTTTTGGACCTGCAGGGCTTCCTGCAAATCCTGCTAAAATCCATGACTGCTGTACATTTTTGACACCCTTCTGGAAAAAATAGACTGCTAACCTTGTCGTACCTCAGTTTCCCCATGTACAAAGGGTAGACCATAGTTGTTTCCTAGTGCAAAGGAATGTGGTGAGGCTTGTGCAACACCAAAATATTCCAGGTGGCTCTTGCTGAGTGAGAGGCAGTTCTTATGTTCCCAGATACAGGAGGCTCCACCTGTAAAATACATTAGCATTTTATTAATATTACTTTTGCTGTAGTCACAGCAACCACTTATTTCTGACTGTCTTAGAAAATATGTGGTTGTTTCCAGTCTACACACAGTGAAAGATAGGCTCAGCCCTTATATAACTTTCCTGGCATTGTGCTGTACTTGTGTGTTGGAGGTTGTTCAAAAACAAGCTAGTTAGTGTTAATTAGAGCAGCCGCTTACTGAACTGGTTTAGGCAAAATAACTTTTGTCAGGTACTGAAGGCGTTAGAAGATGATAATGTGGTGCACCAGCAGACTCCTTGCATTGGTTTGCCAAATTATTTTTCCGCTGGCAAAGATAGTCATTCAGCTGTTGGACTTCTGAGCACAGTTGCTAGCCCAGAAAAACACAATGCCAGAAACTGGTGACACAGTGTTTGAGCATCTTTCCTGTGGTCTGTGCCAATGAATGAGAAGATACAGCAGTCTGTTCTGATAATATGAATCCATTGTAAAGTTTTAATCTTCCCAAGCTACAGAGAAATTTTTTAAACTTATATTCAGAGAAGTAGTGAGGCAACAACCTAGCTAATGAAGTTTCCAGTATGGAATAAAATATTCTTCACAAATTCTATACCAAGAACTAGTATTTTCTAAACAAATATTTATTTTAGTTCATCAGCTTGCCTAATTTTTATTTTTTTATCTCACTAGTGTTGGAAATTGAGTTGCTGTTTGGAAGCAACTGGGAGTTTTAAGTGAATGAAGTATGGCATGTGTTATCCTTAAAGGAAGGGCGATATTTATTTCATGCGGCTCAGATGGAGAATCTTTCTCCTTAGTTTTAAACTTAAGTCTAGTTTTAGTGACCAATGTCTTCAGAAAGCAAGCTCAGCATGTGGCAATGGCATGAGAAGAGGCCAGCTTCATCTTTGCTCCTTTTCTCAACTGACCATGAACTGTCCTTGGTGAGACAAGGTGGAAGGATGAATGAAGTGACCAGCTTCTGAATTAAGACTGGAATTGCTTCCCATCCTGCACTTGGGTGTCAAGTGAAATTTCATTTCAGTGAAATGGAGAGTGAGAAGCAAAGCGATACAGCAGCCTTGACAGAGATAGGAACAACTCTTCCACTAACTGTTTTCAGGAACTGGATCCTAGGGAAGGGAGTGGGTTTAGGGAAGAAAAGCAGACTTAGAAAAAAGAAAAGCAGTTTAATCCTGTAGTAAAAATATTGGGAGTATATATGCCCACTTGTAATCTAGGAGACAAACCTTATTGAGGGTCTATCTCCCTCTATGCAGCTGGCTTTAAACTCAAATGGAAAAGTACTGTCATGCACACAGGGCTGAGCCGATGGGCTTACACCTTAAAACTTTATAAAATAACTCTAATGGTGATGAATATATGAATATGGTTGGTCTTTTTCTTCCCAACTAGGCAAGAAGAGGTTTGGCTCTTTGTGTAACTGAACTTAAACATTTCCTGTAGACATTTGCAACCCAGACAGAGATGTACTGTACTAATTAGAAATAAGTGCAGAAAACACCTGACTGGGAAAGATAATGAAACGGAATTGCTAATCCTGTTATTCCAAATGGATGGAATCTACCATGTAAAAATAGAATTGAACTTTCTTTATCAACTTGTGTTCAGCTGCTAGGCAAACAGAAGGGTTTTTGTTGATTGTTTTTTCTCAATATAGTATTATAAGGCAGTTACAAAGATCCTGGTCTGGGCAGCTAGTTTTTCTGTTATATTGACATGACTGTGCTAAACACTAAATTAAAGGCTGCACTGCATTTGCTAATAAAGAAAACTCTCCTTATAGCTCAAGTCATGTTATTGTATTAGCTTTCCCTCTTAATAAACTGTGTAGGCAGAGAATAGGAGATTTTTGCTACCTCTGTTCTGTGGTGAAAACTGTAAGAATATGGAATTAATAAATAATCACATAATTTCTAAAAAGGAGTGGTAGTACAGGATACGAGGGGAAAGTTGAGACCATAATCATTCAAGTTGAAATGCCTTGGAATATTTTGGCTATGCTAAAGCCTATAAAGGTCTGTAGACCTGTCCTGCTAAAGTGAGCCGCCCTTAGAGATTATTTAATGTTTTTCTGCAGACTGCAAAGCAGGTTAGCAACAGAAGATTGGCTAGCCTATTACTCAGTGATGAATTTAGAAGCTGTAGTGTCTTGCTCAGACTTGTCTTTGGAGTCATTTGTTGATTTTTCTCAGGCATTTCCACAGTGTGTTCTGCTGGAAGTGGGAGCAACATGTCTGTGTAAGTGTCTCTCTGTGCTTAGTCCTAATGGCAGGTATAAATATATAGAGGACTGAGCTTTTGTCCTCATTACATCACAGATTCATAACATTTGGATGGAGAGGGCAAATTAACTCCTGTTAACCTCTGTCGTCTTCTAAAATTATGATTCTCCTGTGGCAAAAATCTGTGGGGAGCCTGCAGAAAAGGATGAAGATAAATTCTGTGCTGGTGACATTTCACTGTCTGCTAAGTGATGAGGTTATAAACCAAGATGGTACGATCCTGTCATGGAAAGTGCCTATAGACTTTGTCTCCGTTCATTACTTTCAGTTTAACACAAAATAGACCTAATTTTTCATAAGTACTGAGTATTGGTTATTTGAATTTGCTATTTGTCTCTTCTTGACTGCAGTATGTGGTAGCATGAGACGCTGAGATGCCTTACATTTATCATCCAGAACTCAGGATAATCTGTGTCCATGGCTATGGAAAATGTTTGCTCTGAGAAACAGGATATTCATTTGGAATTTGCAACCCTCTTAAATGGCAACAGCTAAGCAAAACTTTGCTCTGGAAATCCATCTCACTTTTTGTTTTCTTGCACAGTACAGCTATCCTTTCATTTAGCCCAGTATTCATAAAGACAAAACATGCCGTCTGTTGCTATATGGCTGGTGTTTGTAATGGACCTTAAGATAGAGGGCTGCTGAGTAAATCTTCTGAAATAAACGAGTCAGTTGTTAACTCTCATCACTGTTTAAAAATACCAGTATTCTGACAGGTGTTTTCAACTGAGTCCTTCCTGGGTGCGTCCTGGTGGCAGCCAGCTCCATCTAACAATATGTGCAGTATTGGTGCAATGAAAGCATAGAGAACCACAAAGATACAAGATGCTGCTTCGGAGAGAGGAAAGATTCTCGCATCCCTCCTACTCCACTTGGCCTCATAATTATTTTAAATATCCAACCCTTCCTTATTTTTATCTGTGTGTCTGTCTGGAATGAACTTCTACTCCATGCCGTGGAACTAAAATCCACTTAGTCAGGAGGAAAAGCTGTCTGGCCTTGAAGCAAGTGTACCCAAAGCTCGTGAACTCCACGTCTGGCTCCCAAGCTGACATTTGGCCACACTGTTGTGCTGTTTTCCCCAGCTCCAGCTAATCCCAAACCACGCAAAGGGGTCTGAATGGCCTGTGCTTGCAGATCACTGCAAACATGTGTTGCTTATAGCTGCTGTAAAGCTCCTCAGCCTTCGTTGTCTACAGCAGTCTGACCTGGGGGGCAGAACAGGGAGTTGTTGTCTGATACAGAAAGCAGAAATGCTTTAAAAGATGCTATAAAGATGCTAAAAGATGCTATAAAGCAGCAATGACTTACAAATAAATACCCATCACAGAAAGAAATTGTCCTGAATTTCACACCCTGAACCTAAAAATGCTTTGTTAATTGAGGTGAGCACAAAGGTTTTAGACTGAAATTCAAGAAAGCATAAGGCTTTCATACCAAGATTTAAAAAGAGCAGCAAGACTGACCAAACTAATGAGCACGATTGTCCTTATGCGTTAAAAGGTCTTTTCTGCTCCTGCTGGTAGCACAGCGGGGTTGTGTTCCAGGGCAGCCCTTCTGTTTATCGGAACTCTGTGTCCTCTGGCCACTTAAAGCAATGGTGCAGTTAAGAAAAGGAACTTCTAGAAGAAAATAGAAGGGTACCTCTTAGAAGGGTAACTTCAGGGTAACTCTCAATCACTTCACCAAAATATTCCTGAAAAAAAAAGCACTGAAGAGCAGTGTTGTTTAAGCATCTTCAATAATTTTAGGTTTTTCTATGGACTTTTTTGAGAGGATGATGAACTTCAAAAGCTAATACAGGCCCTACCTAGTGCAAGAAAATTTAACGAAGTGTCTAGAACTGATGCTACCCTGGGGTAAGCTGGTTAAGTAAGTGTCTTGTCACAAGCAGGAGCTTCTGTTTGCTTGCTGCAGGCCACAGCTTGATGGCTGTTGATTAGATCTCTCTTGAAGTGTTTCTGTAGCGATCAATCTGAGGATGCTGCATCTGGAAAGAGGCAGGGCGTTGTAAATTGGAGACGCTTTGTAGGTTATTCTTTTGCTATTTCGTTTTTTCTAGCAGTTTCAAGCTCTGGACTGGTGCATTCAGGTTGGAAAGTGCAGGTTTAGGCACGCTCCAAGCCGTCTGACTGTGCGCGCAGATCAAAACTGCAGGGTAATCCAGCCAGCTGGCTGGCGTGGAGAACTGCCGCTCTGCTTGCAGGAATCCTGGGATTTCATGGGGGAGCCTTTGCAAGGGGAGACAGGGAATTTGTTTTTGAAATGCGTCGAGTTACGCACAAAGTGTTGCTCTCCCCAAACATTTGCATACGATGCAATTGAAGTCCCGTGGGAAAAACACCTTAAAATTATTCCTGTAACCATCGTGTAAACATGCTTTATTCACTTTATTTTTTATCTCTGCGATGCAAATGGTATTCCAAAAGCTCCCTCTAGTGGCTGATATTTTGAAGGAGCATTCCAATTTCTTGGGACAGTCTTAATAGGTAAGAGGGAGATGAGAACCACGCTGAATTGCAGACTGGCTCTTCCTGAAACACAGGGCTGATGGCTGGCCTGTGCTCTTTTTGAGCATTATGATGGCCCATAATATAAAACCACAAAAAACACCAAGAGGGTTTTAAAGTTAGGAGGGATTACTCTTCTTTGGGGTTATTTTTTTTCCTCCTCTGCGGCAGTTGCTGCAAGTGGCAGCTTTCCAAAGCTTAACGGGGACAGAGAGCATCAGTTGCTTTTTTCCAGGCCCTACTTGAGGAGCAGCAGGCTGATAAAATGACTGGGCTGTTACCATTGCATGCATCTTCTTTTAAGGTTATGAGGTTATGTACAATATGTACTTCTCAAGTGATCTTAATCTGGTTATAAAATAAATGCTTTCCATCACAACCTGTTTATTTTAGATGAGGGAAAGCATTTTTGATGGTGGCGTGGAGGGAGAAAGTCAGGTGAAAAAGGCACTTTTTTGGCCAGCTACGTTTGCTTGCACTTCGGAGAACTGTCCTGCCCACGGTGGAGAATGAGGGTTTCTCCAGCCATGCTAAGCCCCAGCTTCGTGGTGACTGCAGCTCATAGCAGGAAGGAGGGTGTGTTTATGTTTTCAGTTTATCTCAAAATAGGTTGTCCTGTCACAGAGCTGGCATTTGGTGACCTTCCGTGGACCGGAAGATAGATATCATCTCCTGGGGTGAGTCCATGAAGATATTATCAGGACGCGCCGGGCATGTGTTTTGTTCTTGTGCCTACTAATATTACAGCCAACAACAAAGGCTCCTATTTCTTAGTGTGCAGATACGAGTATTCTTATTAAAATAAGTGGGATTACTCATGATTAAAGCTAAGCAGGCATATAATTCTTTCCAGGGCTAGGGCTGCAGACGAATTTAGTAGAAAGCAACAAAAAGAAGACAGAGTTTCTAGTAGTGCATTGTACTGCATTATTTTATTTAGATATTTAATAACAAACTTGGCTATGGCTACTTTATAGATCTGGTTTGTGTGGGATTCCTGAAGGTGCTTTGCAGCAGAGAGACATTTCCCCTGCTTTGGAGTTTGGCAGGATTGAGAGGGAAAAAGGATGCGATTTGCTTGCTTTAAGTCATCCAGCACATTTTTTGGGAGAAAGTAAGAAGACAGTCTGGAAATACAACTTTCTTGGGTCTCTTTTGGATTCTGTGGTGAGGAAATTTCTTACAGAACCACAGTACTGGTGGACAAACCCAGGGACAGACGTAGAACTGAGAATCCGTTTTGGAACATTTTTTTGTGATTGTCCGTCATTGCCTTCATTTGAGCTCCAGCAGTGGTTTGGAAGCAGTAACCTGTCCAGCACTCAGGAATGTATCGAGGGAGCTGGGGGCTGTGCCTGAAGGAGCAGCTCCGTGGACGACATGGAGAAAACAAATGAGCGAGGACGGGGGTGCGCTCAGGTTCCTTAGCACTACTCAGCCCAACTTCTTGACCCCTTTTGTTTGGGTTGAGCTGTATGTCCCCCAAAAGGCAGGTAGGGTCGAGTAGTCCTGTTGTTTCTGTGATGGAATGTGAGAAACTCTTTAAAAATTAAACAGAACAGTGTCTACGAAACTAATGTGTAAGCAGAGCTTGAGTAGTTAGCGTTCAACTCCTTAGTCATGCGGAGACTGTCCTCTGGCTTCATTTTCCTGCGGGGAGGGCAGGGGATGCGAGGTCACAGTACACAGGGAGCCGCTCCAAGGTGAGCTCTGATGGTTCAGGGCTCGCAGGAACATTAAGCGAGCAAAGGTGCAGCTCGGGAGAGGCAGAGCAGTCTCTCCTGCTCGCTGGTGCTTCATGTACTGTGGGGAGGGGGAATTAGGTCCATTTAGCTAACATGGGTAACATTTAGCTTTGCCCAGGGTTATAATCCTCCAGCCTGTGTCAATGCACAAGTCGGTGCTATAGCAAGAATATTGTTTGATCCCATGGAGAATTTGGATCTGTGAGTAGCTCCATACCACAGCTCGCTCTCCTGAACACTCATCAAAACTGGACTTAACTCCAAAGTAAGGACTCTCTTCTCTTTCTCTTCCACCACCGTGCACAAATTCACTTTCAAGAATTGTTACAGCGTGTTAAAACCCCAAGTGAATGTTCATGATTTCTCATCAGCCACGTATAAGCACCGGTTAAAGAACAGCAGTGATGAAGCTGTGGTTACGTGGAGTTGTTTATTTACTCACCTGCAGTTCACAAGACTTTTTGCAATTCATTCCAGAGTACTCCCTGAAATATTAATGTTATAAGTAATTATTTAATAAAAATGATATTTTTATAACATATAAGTTGGAGCCCTTCAGAATTACAAACAGAACTAGCCAAATTGAGGAGAATCCAACTTCTCTGCTTGGATCTGAGGCTCCTCCGTAGAAATGTTTGTCTCTTTTCCTCTTTTATTTCACAACCAAATCTGAACCACGCAGGGAGACTGTGGACCAAGAAGGGAAACAGGGCAAAAAACAGTCATTTCTGCTCATATGTTGCTTCCAAGGAACCACTCACCCAGTGCTGCAGCTGCTCCCCCTCAGGGCACTTGTGATTCACCCCTCCACGGAATGGGGAATGGGATATATTGAAGACTTAAGGTTCTTTCAGTTCCTCTTGCACTGCTGTGTAAGTTCTGGGAATGTTTTGGTAGCAGTGAGGAGCTGCAGGCTGTGGAGAGCAGCCAGCTGCAGTGCTGTGAGTCAGGAGAGCGGTGGACTGTGCTGTAGTTTGCAGAGTCAGGTTTCAAAAGTGAGTTTTAATTAAAAAGTTTTACTTTCTGCTCAGGCATTAATACCTGAGATGGTATTTCTATTATGAGTGCAGTCATTTATTATTAACCACTTCAGTACTTCCAAAAACCGTCTGCTTGGCACCTGTAACATACTATCTGTCCCTATCTATTTATACTATCAACATCAGCTTTGGCAGCCAGCTGGAAAACCAGAATTTAATCAGAAATGCTGGACACAAAGGCATTTATATAAATATCAAACGCTGCAGGTGTGTTGTTCAAATAGCCATTAAAGGCCAGGGAGAAAAGCTTGCTTTCGAGCAGTGGTGCCACTGAGGATTAGAGACTGTTTTGTGATGGTGAAGCAGTGTGAAAGCTGCTGTTCAGAGCTTACAACTCTAGCACCTAGAAGTTGAAGTGGGAGCCTGTGCCTTCTGCGCCTCGAAGTTATGACCAGACCCCATGTGCCTGGCAGGGAACTGTGGCCTGGGTTGTGGTAGCTGTTTAGGAATGGAGCTGTTGCCAGATAAGGTGGTACCAAAGTACTCTCAGGGAAAATGGATGTGGGTGCTCTAAAATCCCAAGGTGGTGTTGGCTTCTTCCGAAACATAGCGATTGTAAAAGGCCGTGGCAGCTTTTTGAGCAAACTCCTCTGTGGCTCTCGTTTTCCCCACAATTAATGTTTCAAAGAGAGCAGCAAGGGGGCAGAGCGTTGTCTGTTACCCCTGTGACTATCTCTTTCTTCCGCACAGAGACACTTTTCTTTATCTCCGGATTGCAGCAAAGGCGTCCAAAACACAAACTCCCACTCAAGCATGTAGTGTTCTGACAATTTTTTTTTTCCACCTCTATTCTATTTTTTTTTCTGTTAACTTTTGCCTTTGGATAGGATTGATAAGGCCTTAGCTGCGCCTACCAGGTGAAAGCACTAGAGGACATCTAGCGGTTGAAGTGCCTAAGTAGTGCTCTGCAGAACAAAGGTTATTTCTGGCTTTGAATGAGCTGCTGAACTGGGGCATTTGTGCAGTTCTGCCCCCCCCTTTTTTAAAAAAAAAAAAAAAAAAAATCCTAACAAAAAGACACTCTGCCGAACTTGGATGCCTCCTCCGAGCCCTGCTGGGCGCCCCGGCCCCATTGATGCTAGAACATGTCATCAGCTCCTGCTCTCACTGCTGCCTGCTCCCAGCAGGATGTGTCTGCCTGGAGCACAGAAAGCAGCACCTGAGCAGGGTGGCTCTTTGCTAGGGCTTTTTTGGTTTTTGTAGAAGCCGGATTGCCTTTAGGGTCCCTTTACTCTTAGGAGTAGTAGGAGGTGACTGCCACAGCAGCGGTGACTGTGTTGTGTGTTTTTAAGTAATAAGGAGGGAAATTGCAACATACCAAGCACTCTGGCTTGAGTTACAAATTTAATATAAGCCAAGATCAGAGTAGTGAGAGCGGGCACTGAGAAGTGAAAATTCCCAATGAACTACATGGGGAGTTAGATAGTTCAGCTGTTGAATATGCAGAAGTGAAATAACCTTGACAGTGGCATTTTCAGATTAAGTGCTCATATTTAAGGTGTCTAATAGTTTTCAGATACGTGTGAATATAATGTGCTTTATTTGAAGCAGTTTTATTTGAAGCACCATGTATAAACAGACCAGACCAGGAATACTTCAGGAAAACCTCCTACATCAGTGTTCTGCTATTGCAGATTAAATTAACGGCAAAATATTTTGATTTCTGATGTGAGTCAGTCATTCATACCTGTGGGAACTAATCCTTGAAAACTGCAGGGAGGAGCATAAAGCTGATTGAAATATGCTGTATATAGCAAGAGCAAGTACCTTATCTTGTCCTGTAATGGCTCCAAGAAGGGCATTTATGCTCTGTCCTGTCACACAGGATAAAATAGGGTGTTTATTCTCAAGTTCCTTCCTTGTCTTGCCCCTTTGTGGCCTTAGGAACACTGCTCGAAACGCAGGTAAAGCTTGCTTACCTAAAGTTTGCCTCTGTGAGCGTTAGCATTTCTGAGATTAAGGGCTCAAGTCCTGCTGTGTTGTACTGGGGAGGAGCAGTGCATTTTTCTGTGTGACCCATCCCACTGGGCAAACTCCCTTGACTGTTTTTCTACTGAAAATTCCTGTTTTAATGCAAGCTGTCCCTGGATTACTTAGCTACAGAGCACTTTTTGCTGCAGAGTAACCACCTCACTCGAGGAGCAGTCGGGAAGCAGGAGAAGGGCAAAGAGGCTCCGAGATACGTGGGGATAGATGAGCCTCCTCGGTGGGGTTCCCTTCCTAGCCACTCTTCGGTGCTGTGCAAGGCTTTTCACTCTCCGACAGGGAGCACTTGAGCTGCTGTGCCCAGGCCAGAGCAGTTGCTCTGGGTTGGTGGGGACGCGCTTTAATCACACCCCGAGCGGGAAGGAAGAGCTTCTGTGATCTTCTTGCCAGCCCCATTTCTCTCATTCAGCCAATTAGGAGAGGAAAAGGATGGAGGGAAGCGCTCCTGGATGCTCTTTGATGTACTGCTGTGTATGTTCTTTCAATGAGAAGGGTGCTGAGGTTCGGCCGTGCTGCTGCTGGGGACTGGGCAAGCGCCCTCCCAACCTGCGGAGACCTGGCTCGTTGCTATGGCAGCAGGTTGCGTGGCAATGGGCGTTATCCCTAGGCTCTAGGCCCTAGGATCCGGCTTCTCCTGCATCCAGCCCCTCCAGGAGGCCAGAAGTTGTTCTGTGGATGCAATCGGGCCTGCTTTTCAAAGGAAGAGGGAGAATGTTGATGTTTGGCACCCTGAGCATCTGTTGGGAGATGTTTGCTGTTCATGGCAGTGGAAGAAGCTGGTCAGCTCCCCGCTCCTCCTCTCCCTAGTTGGGGGCCGGCACCTAGGCGGAGACAGCAGCTCCTTCACAGCAGCTTCAGGGGGATTTTCTGCTGTGTGCCTCCCAACACCAGCTCTGCTAAAGGCAGCAAGCAAATATTAACAGCTAACGACTCCAGTAACCTTGAACATTTCTGAATGTAAGGTAAGACCTGATGGGCTGTTCTGCAGCTGAGCTGCCTCTGAGTTTCAGCTGATCTGGTCCTGATTCACGCTGGAGCCGTTTAAGAATCTAAATTTTAAGGAATTACATCTGCAGAATTCAGGAGAGCAGGTTCTGGATTGTTGGTGGATCTGCTTGGCAAGATCCTGTGGGAGACTGCCCTAGAGGCTGATCTTCAGCTGCAACCTCCTTGGAGCTCAAACGTGCAAAGAAGGCCCACAGAAACAGAAGCTGGGAGGAGTACCTGAGAGGGTTATAGGGATTTTTTTCCCAGCTTGCAGGGATGCAGCTGGAAAAGCCAAAGTTCAGATGAAAGTAGGACATGAAGGGCAACAGGAGGACTTCTGTGGGTGCTCTGGCAATAAAGGGGAGGCTGAGGGGAATGTGGGCCTGGGGTGCAGGTACGGCCCAGCTGGAGGGGGCTGCTTTGTTCTGCTTGCGAAGGGAGGTTTTTGCTGTCTAGAACTGTCTGGCAGGAGGGTGTAGAGAAGCTGAACCCAGAGTGGGAGATGCCCTGGAAGACACTTTCATTAAGAAGATGGTCAAACACCGCAGCAAGGGGCTTGAGAGGCGCTTCGATTTCCATCCATGGGCACAGGCACATGGCAAGGTCCTGAGTAGCCCAGTTGGGCTGGCACCTCCTTTGAGTGGAGTTTGGGTCAGACAACCTCATTCCAACCTGGGTTGTTCTGTAATTCTGCGTTGTGTTGGCTGTAGAGAAAAATGGGTGTAAAGGAGAATCCATGCCTGAATTCTGCTTGCAGACATAATTCTTCATATCACGTGGTGGTGACCTGGCTGTCCTCTTTTCTCCTCTCTCTGAGAGGCCCACGCATCTCTTGTCCCTGGTGAGCGGTGTCATTATGTTATACCACAAATATTTGATAATGAATCATTGCTGTAATCCCACTGGGGATCTCTTCCAACATCACTCCTTTCTTCTCATATTAAAGAAGTTGTTGAATGTTTTACCCTTGTACACTTCTGGCATGTATAAAGTAAGCCAAGTTCAGCAGTGACAGGAATATATATGTAGTAAAGAAACAAAATTCAAACGTGACACTTGATTGGTAAGATCTTTTTTTTTTTTTTTTTTTTTTTCCTTTTTTTCTTTTTGTCCGTTTTTGCCATCTGATGCAGTTTCTTAGCAACTCTGAAGCTCCAGAGCTGCGAGAACTGTTACAGCTATGCTGCTGCACCCTGATGCCTTCAGACCGTGCTTGCGTTCTCAAGCAAGCATCCTGGCCAAATTACCAGGTGGCGCGTTTCATCCTAGCACTGTGGAGTTTGACAGCTGTTTCAAAACGGAGGGGGAAGCTACTCTTTGCTTTCTGACCCAAAGTGTCGTGGCTGTGCTTTTTTTTTTTTTTAATGCCCACGGGTGAGCCCGGAGGTGCAGCGGCTCCAGAGGTGAACTGAGTCTGTGTAAAACTGTGCAGAACCCAGCTTGGCAGCTATGGTATAAATAGAAGGATGTTTCACTTTTGACGTCTGCCTCCCTTTCATAGAAAGGAAGAAGCTTATGCTAGAGCTGGGGTTTAATAACTTGTTAAATACCACTCTCAAGGCCTGCCAATCTGACCTGCCAAAACATTTCAACAGCATTTCGATAGGATGTGAATGGGTTCAGTTCCTTGTAGCATCGCATCTGTCAACAACTTGCTGACAGCTGAAACTGGGTAAAAGTGGGGTTAAGGGCCAGTGCAGCCTCCTGTGTTCCCCTTCCCAAAAAGTCTTTTTTTTTTTTTTTTTTTTTCCCCCCCCCTCACTGATCAGATTAACAAGATGTTTGGGACCGTGGTGGTTGGACTTGGAATTGCTGGCTTAGCACGGATCCGAGATTTGATGAATCCGATACCTTCCAGCCCTTCAGAGCACCTGAAACTCTATGGATTTGTATCCAGGTTAGACGTTTCATGTTTAATGTGCAATGTCTCTTTTTCCCTGTACACTTGTCTTTGCAATGGGGAAGACTATTATTTGAGGGGGAAGAGAGGACACGAATACCCAATGTTTTATGTTTTTCTTACAGTCAAGGCACTGTGACAGGGGAAACGCATATGATTCACGTATGCTTGTTGATCTCGCTATCAGCTAGGAAATGAGCACAGAAAAGCTTTATAAAGGGAACACATAGGCTGCCTTAATGAGACACTGTGCAGATTTTACTGTATTTACAATAAAAGCTAAGAGCCCTTCTCACTGCAGGATATATGTGATTAAAAAGAAATGCGATTCTGATTTTTCTGAAATAAAATCCGAATAATTTAGGACCTACAGTAAGGTTGCCTGCAGTGGCAGGTTATCAGGGCTGTGTTGCACGTATGCCTCCCCCTGAGCATTCCGGATAGACTGTGTGCTCCATGACAGCAAAGCAGAAAGATTTTAAATAGTTAGGTGGTGGAAGCATGGATCTCAGGCTGTGAATGTATTTTTTTCCAGCTATATTTAAATCATGCAGTCAGAGTTGTCTGAGACGGAAAGGATCCGTTAGGTCATTCCCTTTATTGCCCTGCCAAACGGGGCTGCAGCTAGCACTGACCAACTTTAATGACAGGGTTTCCATCACTTCTGTGGGGAAAAACAGAGAAAATTACCATTCAGATATAGTTTTCCTCCATTTCTGGAAGTGCTGCACTGCTCTTTGCAGCCTTATCACACGCAGGCATTATCTCTCTTTGCTTTCAGCTTCTGCTTGTGGGCTATGCTCATCTACCCTAACGTTACCAAGGTATCTGCTGCGGTCCTCACTAGAGCAGCAGGCTTTCTGGAGTGATGGGCTCATGGAGGTGGCCAGAGCTCCTGCCTGTAGCGCTGGCTGATGTGCTGTGCACGTTGCATCACGAGGCGTTGGAGCCTCCCAGTTACTGCCTTGTAGCTGCTTGGCTTTTGCCTGCCAAGCCCAACGCTTCAGAGAGAAGCTCTGCCAGAGAAGCACTGTCCCCTTTCAAGTCACAGCTGAAAATTGTTCTTGTGTTATGATGCTTATTTACACAGAATTCACAGAATCACATAATTGTTGAGGTTGGAAGGGACCTCTAGAGATCATCTAGTCCAACCCTCTTGCTCAATTTAAAAACAAAAAAAAAAAATGCACGGTTTCTATAGTGATAACCACCATCTACATATTGCCCTATATGTGTGTGTGTATATATATATATATTTTTATATATATATATATCCATTGCTCTCCAAAAGTGCTTATCTCTTTTTCCTGGACACAGACTTTCTTTTCTACCCTTGTTAGCTGACTGGGACTGTGGGCATGGGGACAATTGCAGATGTTTCTGCACAGCATGTAATTGGGAAGAATGGACTCTAGTGGTTATGCCCTGATTATGTTTTTGTGTTTGTTATGTGTTTATTGTGTTAATAACCAGGAGAAATCTAGGCAAAGTTGATGAGGCCAAACAGATTAGCCTGGAGGAAGCTCTGAGAAGCAAAGATATCCATGCAGCCTTCATCAGCACAGAGAACATAAGTCATGAAGAAACCATCAGGTATTTTGTGTCTTTTTTATTTTTTTTCCATAAGTTTCTGTAGAGGAGCTGTACAAAGCTGTTGAAGGAGAGGATGTGAACCCCTGAGGAGAGACTGCTAGAGTGGAAGTCTGAAGTGAGGGGTGGTGACTTCCTTAGAGCACTGGTTGGGATGAAGATGCATTCAGTTCTCATAATTTCAGTTGACTGTTTCTAGGCCTGTGCATGGTATACAGGCAGTTTAAAGCAGAATTCAAAGCCTTTCCTCATAGATCAGATAAAGGAAGGATTCATTTTTCCTTTTCAATATCCGGAAGTCATTGTTCGCAGTATTCAATATGCAGCATTTTAGTGACTTGCTGTAGGTGAGTGAGATCTGTGGTAAAAGGAGAAATAAAACTGAGCTCTCCTGGTGCTTAAAAATGTGATGTAGCCACAGCACCATCCTGCTAGGAAAGGTAACTTTTATTTCTGTTACTCCATGTTCTGCATTTCTCCATCGGGGGCTGACCACAGGAGTGAGAAGCAGTTAGTACAGTGGACAGAAATAATCTCCATGATACAGTTATTAAACGTTGCTGTTATATCTTTCAGAACATTTTTAGAAGCCGGGAAACATGTCCTCGTGGAGTACCCCATGACTTTGTCTGCTAAGGCAGCCCATGAGCTCTGGGAAATGGCTGAGCAAAAAGGTAATGGCATTTTTCTCGAGGATATAAACAGTACTTAGACACTGGCTAGCACCAAAGGCTTCTGACAGGGAGCAGGACCCAACTAATGGTGCTGCATGAGGAAGCGCGCCTGTCGCAGAGAGCAATCGAGCTAGGATTTAAGGTGTGTGCCAGTGAGGAAGCAAATGCACGGATGTTGGGCTAAGACTATGGTGTGTTTACCCACACCAGTGCCCTAACCCCCAAATTCAGGCACTAACACTTAGGTTAAGGGAAGAAAAGTTCTGTTGTAGTGATAGTAAAGCACTTGATGAGTGCACCTCTTGCACTTGTGCACTGAAAATAAAACTGGAAGCAGCACCCTTAGCTTCCAGTGTTTGTCATGCAGAGTCGTTCCTGCTTTGTGAAAAAGAAAGCTTGCAAGAAATTTTGTTTCTAAGCAAAATCTCTTTATTTCTGGAAAGCATGTGGTCCCATTGCTGCAGTACTGAGGGTTGAAGACTGGCAGTTCAGTTGAGGCCAGTCAGTGGGGTTTTATGCAGCTGTAAGAAAAGAAATGGTGCTCGACAGGAGGAGAATGCAAAGCGTTTGGACAAGCTGCACTCTTTATACCACTGCTTTTTAAAATATTTCCTTTGTGACTTTGTCCTACAACACCAGAGGTATAGAATTTCCAACTTTGCCTTTTCCCTGTACCAACACCAATTACTGGCCTGTTCCTAGCCAAATGGCTTCCCATTAAGCAGAATTTATGCCTCCACTCTCAAAGCTGCAGCAGTTACTGTCAGCAGCCTAAATTGACTCTCTTGGAAACCGTCCAGAAAAGCATGTTTTGAATGAGGGCCAGGTTCAGATGAGGATTGGCTAGCCTCTTTTGCAAAGTGGCCCAATTAATTGCAACTCCTTAACATATTGTTACAATCTGGGTCTAAGCTTTGTGCTGTGTTTTTGATTCTTAATCTGCTTTCCTAACACCCTGTGAGGAAGAGTGTAGAACAGAGAACTATGAGGGGAAGGAGGCCAAGAATTCACCCTTTACTTTGAAGACTAATGCTTCAGCCTTAGTTGGGTATTTGGTTTCATTGCAGAGTTTAGCTTAATCACACAGTGCTTGCTGTTACTACAGACTCTGCTTCCTGAGACTCGTGAACCCAAAACTGATGCCTCAGTACAGAACCCAAGTTTGTTTTTTTTTTTTTTTCCTGACATCATTTTGCCAGTCATGAATGAGGATGCTTTTAAGTGATATCCCTCTGGTGTTTGTTGAAGCTTTCACTACTCTCTGATTCATGGAGAAAGCTCTTATTTAATCTGGCCTTTTTTTTTTGCTTTTCTAAACAACAGGTAAAGTTCTCCATGTGGAGCACATTGAACTGCTGACTGAAGAGTACAAGCAGCTGAAAAAGGAGGTGGCTGGGAAAGACCTGGTGAAGGGAACATTACATTTTACGGGTCAGTATCTATGAGAAGACCTGTGTTTGCTCGATTTTATCCGCCTCCATGGCAAAAATGTCAACCCTCCTAGGCTTTATTTATTCATTCGGATGAGAGTCCATCTATAAATGAGCTAAAGATATACATGTTCTGGACACTTCCGTGAAATTACAGAACTATCTGAAAAACACTTTTGCCTTAACAACTGCCCGTTGCTTTGTTCATCTTTTTGCTGCCTCTAATGAAGAAAGTACACGTGTACTTTGTTTAGTGAGGCAGAGAGTGCTTCTTCATCTACTGCTTCTACCATCTACTGTGATGGTAGTGACCAGTCTTGTTCATTCATACAGAGTAAGATAAGCCCTGAGCAAGTGTCCCAGTTTCCAGTGGAGGTCTTCAGGCTTTTTCCGTAGTGTTTTGGTCCTGGAAGAGCTGGGAGAGATTGCTGAGCCACTTTTTTTTTTTTTTTTTTTTTTTTTTCCTTTCTACTCCATTTCCTTGTGAAACCACCTGCATGCTTCTGCCCTTAACATGTCCTGAAGGGTTTGTTGAGTCTGTATTTTGTTCTGCCTTTGCTGTGATAGCCCAGCAGCTGATCCATCTCAGGGCTGAGCATGTTTATTGAATTCCCAAATGGTGACATTTCTACTGATGGCTTCTCTTCACTCTGATGTCCAAGGCCACACCACTTCAACCTTTCCTGTGCAGGGCCATATTCTCATTCCTGTTTCTGAAGTGTTTGTGTCACTGTTGCACCAGGTAGTGTCCTTGATGAAAAGCGAGCAGGATTCCCAGCTTTCAGTGGAATTGCTCGACTGACTTGGCTAGTTGACCTCTTTGGAGACCTCACTGTTACCTCAGCGACCCGAGAAGAACAGAAGGAGACGAATTATTCCAGAATGACAGCCCATTTTCAGACTGCAAACAAGAAGTGAGTAACGGCCAGGCTGCTGCAGTATCTTCTGCAGGAATTCTGCATCTTCTCTTCCTTCCATGAAAATAATATGGACTATAATACATGTACTAGTGTCATGTAGGACTCCCAGCTGGAGGCTGGGAGGAAATGACACATTCTGGACAGAAGTATAATGAACTGAACTAAGTATAATGAAGGGCTAAGATGATAAATTCCCTTCTGACTTGTGATTAAGTTTTAAGTCCTGGAGTGTCCTTGGATTTTACAGAGCAGGGCATTAGTTTCATTCTCATTTCATGTGTCTCTGCTTTCGTTTCACCAGTCTCATGCTGCAAGATTAGGAATTTAACAGTCAGGAATTACCTGTCTGTTTGTTTGTTCAGCTATTACATGGTGACTTTCTGATTTGCATTTTAGAATAATGAGGTTAATCTACCCTTTATTATATGATAACAATAGCCTTGCTATAAAGTAATTTATTTTTAAGTACTTTGTGAGCATGAGGTAATTCATTAGCTGGTGTTCCATACTCGGTCCTGAGCACTCAGCTTGGTCCTAAGTCTGGAGGTGTATTTTGCTGGAAATTCTCTGTTTTGATCATTGTGAGATTGTAAGTCATACACATACACGTCATGCCTTTTCACATAGGCTAATGTCACCTACAACGACTATCTCCTGGGAAAAAAAAAAAAAAAAAATCACTTGTAGAACTAGATTTGGGGAGTGGAGACTTGGGGCNAATGAGGTTAATCTACCCTTTATTATATGATAACAATAGCCTTGCTATAAAGTAATTTATTTTTAAGTACTTTGTGAGCATGAGGTAATTCATTAGCTGGTGTTCCATACTCGGTCCTGAGCACTCAGCTTGGTCCTAAGTCTGGAGGTGTATTTTGCTGGAAATTCTCTGTTTTGATCATTGTGAGATTGTAAGTCATACACATACACGTCATGCCTTTTCACATAGGTTAATGTCACCTACAATGACAATCTCCTGGGAAAAAAAAAAATAAAAAAATCACTTGTAGAACTAGGTTTGGGGAGTGGAAACTTGGGGCTCATTTGAACTGCTAGTTTCACTGGAGCTGAAGCACAGATCAGGCAGCTCCTGCAAAGCCCATTGCAGCTTGTCAAGCCTCGACCTTTAAACCTTTGCCTCTCTCTAGATAAAACATGGATGCTGGGAAGCTTTAATGAACTATGATCAAATGAGATTTAATGGAAGAATGTGCTGGGAAGCTTTAATGAACTATTATCGAGTGAGATTTGAATTAACTCCAGCAGGTGGAACTAGCGGGTGGCTCAACGTGTCCTGTCTCCACTTAGTCCTCAGCTGCTGTGGGCGATATCTGTTAGATGCAGAATGATTTCTGAAATCAGTATGTTCTTCCTGCCCTCTGCAGCAAACAGAGGTCTGCCTTCCTTAGCCCCCTGCTCCCTATTTGTAGGGGTCAGTGTTTTGCCACCGTTAACATGTCAGGGTCCCCAGTGCCGGCCTGTTTTATGCCTCCAGAATAACTCACATGGCTGGCAAGCTACACAGTGTTCCAGCAGGCTGCAGCTTCCTGCTGACCTTCCTCCCCTGACGTCAATGGAGCAACAACACGAGACAATTTGGCCCTCGTCTCGAGCAGCTCGGATTTGCCTTGTACCTTGCAGCTTCTCTGAGAGGTGTCCCATCCTTTTTTGGAAAGGCAGGAGCACCTAGCCTTGGATTTGTGCCTGTGCTGGCTGCTGCTGCGTCTCGGGGTGAATTTTGGAGGGAAGTGCTGACTTGTAAAGCCCACCGCTCTGAGAGGTGACCTCTGTCTCTGTTATGTTTCCAAGACAGTGGAGCTCACAGCCTCTCTGCCATATTACATGGAGCAAGCCTGGAAAAAGGCAGACCTCTGATGACAACACAGCAGGGTTGGGACTGCGGTTCCTATCCCCGTGTTGCCAAGCCTGGATTCAGTAAATGTCAAAAAGGAATTTTTAGCGCAGGCTGGAGGGATAGTGCTTGGTGCAGCCTCTATTTTGGTGTTAGCTAGGGGTAAGGTCTGGCTCTCCTCCAAGGTAAGGCAGCTCTTATCAGATGCATGGTAAATAAAAATTATTGATATCTTCAAACCATAAAAAAGGAGATGTCTGAAAGAAATTGGACACATTTTTTGAATACGTATTCTAATGATAAACATTTAAAATGGTGTTTGTCAAGATCTAAGCTTGCAAAAATCTGATGAAATAGCTTCAAACTCAACATCAAAAAAATTGTGTAGTGCGTACTTTCTGCAGAAGCTGATGTATAAAATACTGATCTGAATGGCCCCCAGGATGCTCTCAGGCATAAATCTCTTCTACAAGTACAAAGAGTCCTTATGGTTTATTCAGCTAGCTGCAGTCTGGCCAGTAGGGCCACTGATCATGAGAGGAAACTAGGAGGCAGAAAAGCAGAAAGTCTCCTCTTCTGGGCTATGGATAGAATTTAGCCACAAGAGCTCTGCTAGTCTAATATCTGGAAAGGTGCAGTGACCATAAAAATCAGCGTAGTTTATTTACTGCAGATAGTGCTTCTTTTGTAAATAGTCAGTGTAAAAGGGAAACACATTTGGTTAAACTTTATTTTTTTTTTCCTTTAACTGAGAAGCATAATTAACCTGGCTTTATTTATCTGTCAAAAATTTTGGGGTTGTTGCTTCTAAATAATATTCCTAACACTTATAAACTAAATAATAACATATTTATGATACATGTAAAAGTATAATAAATATATAAAAATAATATTCCTAACACTTATAAATAAATCCATAGCTAGATAATACTTTGATAAATTCCCATTGAAAATGGATAATCATTAAAAAAAGTAGACCTCTGCACATTTCTGACATGCAAACTTCTTTCTTAAGCTGCATAACTACTTAAATAATGTGCGCAGTTACCACAAATCTTTACAGCAAGAGAGGGACAGAACTTACTGTAGAATTGGAATTAACTGTGAATTTACATGTTTTGATTACCAGTCGAATAGAATCAGCCTGTCTTTCGTTAAATGACTAAAAGTCCAATTGCAGAAGATGATAAATCTATGAGTGAAATGAAGATTTTTCTGATCTAAATCAGTCATTTTAATCACCTTGATTAAACCCTGCATGCTCTGCCTGGTTATGCTTGTGGTTCAGCAGCCCTCCCGGGCTGGAGCAGGAGAAGTCGTTAGCTGGAGTCCCATCGTTGATGTGCATCTGCTTCAGATAACGCCGCAGAGGTGGCCCTGTACTGACATGCCCATTTTGGACTGCGTCGTGTCTTGGGCTCTATATTTTCATGTGGCACAAGGGGTTTGCTTTTGCCTGCCCTGCAGTTTGTTTTGCACATACCTGAGATAAAGCAACCCCCAGCAGCAGTGACCTGAACCTCTATGGCTGTCTGCTGTTGTAAGGACATAAAAACAGCTGTGATGAGCAAGAGGAAAACACAGCTAGCTCTGTATCCTCCTTTGACCATGGGCCACGTCAGGAGAAGCCCCGAGTGCTGTGTTGCTCAAAGAGCCTTCTGGCTGACAGTGGCATGTTGCCTTGGGACCTTCTGTCCTTGCATTTAATGGTCCTGTGCAGATTTTCCATCTGATTTTTTTTTTCAGGCTATGACATGAGTGATTTTTTTCCGTAGTTTGTGTTCAGTCAGGCCCATCTGGGCCAAGCTTAGTTTGAAGGATCTGTACATGGCACTAGGGGTGAGTAACAAATAATTTATATTGCAGAGTGAGTGTAGAAACTGGCTCCTAAGTGGGGAAGGGGTGCAGAGCCCTGAGGCGGAGAGCTCCGCAGGATGCGTTCAGCGTAGGCTGACGAGGACTTCTCTCCAGGGCTAATGATCTTAAAGCTTTAGTGGGCTGCACTTGGAGACAGAATTTATTCTCTCATGCTATCAATGCCCCTGTAATTTGTGAGTGGCAGACTAAAGTGGGCTGGAAAGGGCTGTGGAAGGGCTGTCAATAACCACGGGAGAAAAATAGTCTGCATCTTCTAAACAGAAGCAGTAATGAGTGCTGATTAATGAGCTGCAGAAAGTTAATGGTATGGTTTAGGCAGCTGAAAGAAGAACAGGAGGAGAGGGGCTGTCTGTGGCTGGCACTGAGGATCATTTAGCAAGTTTGCTGCCTTGGGCCATGATGTAAGGTTTGGTAAGAGCTTTAGTAGCCAGTGGCACCAGCACCTGGCTTAGAGGTGGTGGCTAGTGCTGCAGCTCATCACATACAGTAAGACAGGACTTTGCTCTGAGTAAGAAAGACCTCTCTGATTCTTTCCTTCCCTGCAGGCAAGCATTTAGAACTAGAACATTTTATTTGATTTTTTTATTTTATTTCTTCATAAATGCTCTTTTTTTTTTTTGTCTCTGCTGCTGTAAATCAGAGCTCTGACTTGGATTGAAGAAAGAGGACCAGGAATGAGACGTGAGAAGAAGATCAACTTCTGTTTCACAAGCGGCTGCCTGGAGGACCTCCCCCGAGCCCCGAGATCTACTGTGGGACTTTTCATGCAGGATCAGAACCTCTTTGCCAAAAAACTGCTGGGCCAGGTATCCGAGGAGGAGATGGCTGCTGAGAAATGGCGAATTTTGCGGTGTCTCGACCTGGCAGAGGAGATCCAACAGTGCTGTGAGCACACGGAGAGAAGAGATTCCTAAGGCCGCTCTCACGGACCAAGGGATGTGGCAGCACGAGAGGTGTAGGGCTGGAGCTCCCCGCAGGGCTAGAGCTCCTCACACAGTTGCTATTTCTGTTTTGTTACCTACTCTCTGACTCGCTGTGACTCCTGTGCTCTTCGGGTGGGTTGGTGTGTGCCAGAACTGAGCAACATGTTACCCTGCTCTGCCCTGCCAGGCATATAGGAACCAGCAGGAGCAACTTTCATATGGTTGCTCCCAATAAATTCAATGGGAAGTGTCCCTAAGAGCAGAACCCGGAATATGGCAAGTATTAGACATAATTTCCTTCCTGTTTGTTTTTTCCTCCTCTTTTTAGATATGTTTTAAAATGAGAGACATGTAGCATCATCTAGAATAAAACAGAATGTTGCTTTATTGGTATTTTATTCACTTTACTTGGTCTGCAGAACTTGAGCCATCCTGACCTATCCTTCTAGATGCCCTGAACTATTCTGGGTGTTAGCTCCAGTTAGTATTTTGTGGTGTATTGAAGGCATAGACTCCAGTATAACAAACCAAAGACCCTTTATTAAACACCAAATACAACATATAGACTGTACTGTCCCAGATACAATCCTTATTTGCCTAAAAGCACACGGAGCACAGTACTAAATAAACCAATAATTTAAAGGGTTATGTCAAGACTATCCAGTCAGCTTCCTGGTCACAGGGCACCCATGCAGTTGCACTTTTCTCCTTTTTCTTGCTTTTGCTCCTTGTTTGCTGATAAAACACCTGCACTGCCGTCCTTGTGGTTGGTTATCTACTAACAAGGCATGCGTACTGCTGTCCTTGAAGCGGATCTCCACAGTATTTGTGCCTTTTGTATTGGGAATCAGCCAGCTTCAAACAGAATCTGCAGTGATATCAATCCAAAATAAAAGAAATGAAAGAATATAAATAAATATTTTGTCTTTTAGTAGATACCATCTTGATTTCACTTAGTTTCTCTGGTACACTGTACCAATATAGAAATCCATTTTTTATCCAGCAATCAGAGATTAGTGCAGTACATTAAACTAATGCGTCATCTGCCTGCTTTCCACTATATTTCGTTGTAATGGACACAAATATTTTTATTGCACTGAAAGCAGGATGTAATTGTTCTTTTTTTGTGTTCTGTATCTGATTCAGCATATGAACAGCTCACTCTTAAAAGTAATATCCATATTTAAAAATGAGAAATACTACACTCTGATAAACACTGAAATTCAGCAGAAATAGTGATAAAAATAGAACTGAACCTTAGGATCTGGAGCCATTTGCAAATGTAGCCATGCAGTCGTGAAGCAGCACACCCATGGGATGGATGTTCGGCATTTTATAGTAGCCCAGAGTTGCATATGAAGACATTATTGCTTCCCTGAAGAAGCATTTCAGTTTTAGGAGAGACCTAAGCAGTGCACAGAGCTATTAATAATTCCTCTGCTTGCCTTTTACTTTCTAATTACAGTATCTGTCTGTGTTAATGCAGCAACAAACTTTCGTGTGCGCAGTTGTTGTGCTTCAAACTCAGAAGGCAGCATTGGGCAATTTTTAAATGTGTATGTTGTAAACATACATATATATGCAATTACAACCAGTCAGAACTAGTATAAAAGTTCCTTCCTTTGTATTAATCATGTTTTTGAGAAATTTGATACAGTTCAGGTAGACTTTGGGAGAGGAAAACCTGGGTGTTTTTTCTCCAAATCAATCAGATTCTAGGAGCAACTTGAGCTTGCTACGTGAGTGAATTTTGCCTATAAATTTTGTTTAAATCTACCTTGTCTTGTTAAAAACAGTGGAAAGCCTCCTACTGTCTTGAATGGATTGCAGTCCACGGGAGCTGCAAGCAGGACATTTTTGTATGCAGATCGTGTAGTTTTCACCCAAATGGACACAGTCCTCAGTGCTCGCAGTGGTTTCCTTACTGAAGGGCATTACTTGAGCAAAACTGATGCCATTGCAGGGGAGAGGGAGGAGGGAAGTTTCATGTTGCCCAGATTCAGGGCAAAATATGAAAGTCTTATATTGAAATGAAATTAAAATCTGCCGTGTACATGCAGCACACAAGACCTCCTGTTCCTTGACAGATCTCTCTGCTGTGGCTGCACGTGCTCATGCGAGTGGGTTGTAGAGGAAGGAAAGTAAAGGAAATAGAAGGTTATAGGCAGCAAAATTAACCTTGCTCTCCGTAGAGGCTTGTGGCTGTAGAGGCACCTGGGAGAACCGGGCCGGTTCAGCTGGTGGAGGCAGACCCGAGGCTGGTCCTGCCACGCTGCTCCGCACAGCTAGCTCTGCTGCTGGGTGTCGAAAGGGCTCGTGTTGCTTAACCGGACATCAAACTCACCAGTAAAGGTACTGGAGCTCAGAATTGTCCCTCCTCATCCCGTGTGTCCTTCATTAGCAATTCCCACTATCTGCGCTCAACACACCTCTATCCCCACAGTTGTTCTCCCCCTCTTGCTCTCCCAACCCCGTGAGATCCTGCCGATGACTGCAGGCTGGGATCCTGTTCAAAAACCCTCCCTGTCTCCCCCTCGTGTTTCAAGTTCTGAATGCAAGAAGCTCGAACCTCTGAGAAGGTTGTGACCTCACCGCAGTGTGTGATGCCCCCACAAGAGTCCTGTCCTTCTGGCTTCACTCTGGCTCCTCGCCCCTGAGTTCTGGCAAATCTAAATCTCAGCCGCGTGCATCCAGTTTCCCATTTGACAAAGGCATTTCTTTAGCGACTTTTTTAAATCTGCTACATAGAATCTGCAACGGATATTGCTATTTCCATCATTTATTAAACAGCTTGGTCATAATAGAACTACCGACAGAAGAGTTTTGCATGCAGTGTTTGATGTCATCTGAACCCGGTCAGTTTTTGGAAATGTGCATGAAAAAATAAGTATAAGTTGTGATATGCACAGGTTAGTATATCACGTTCTTTGTAAGTATCTGATTCGTGTTTCTTCCACTGAGAAATCTGTTTTATGAATACAGCTTTGTGCTACGGGGATGCTACGGTATTGCCTATGTGGAGGAGGGATGCTCTTTTTGCTGAAGCCTGGCTCGGCAGATAAAGTACAGGGAGTCATTAACTTCAACAGCTTTGGCTTGAGCAACGTGCTGGCTGAACCCTCGGGAAGTGGTTTGATCCAAAGAACTTTTCAGGGGTCTAGAGATCAGAGGAGCAAAAGATTTCCAAAGAAAAAGGAAACTAGCTCTTGCTGCAAGGCTGAACAGAAATCTCTGGTTGGGAGAAAGGAGGTAGATGTGATTTTTGCACATGAGTGTGGCTGGGGTCAAGGGTCCGATTTAATTCTGTGATTACAGTCTGTATGAAGTGGCAGCATGAGTTAAGGGCAGCTGTGACCTGCAAGACAAAAAAGGAGGCTCAAGATGGAAAGTGAGGCAATACAGGGCGAATCTTCTAGTTATTGCATTGGGATCTATGAACTATTGTGGGGCTGAATTACGGAGTCACATAAAAGGGGACGGGAGAATGGCTGGGAGGAAGGGAGAGGAGAAATCACATCATCTGTTTCTCTTGCTGCTGTCCAGGTTTGGCAGGAACCCTAGGGCGATCCAGTGACCCAGGTGAGCACAGTCCCGGCACACAGTCCCTGATACAGAGGTCTCTGGACCACACTTCCCCTTCCTGAGTTTTATTTCTGGTGTCCAGCTTACCACTAATAATAATAGTTTATTTGCTTTTGTCCAGGATGGAGGAGTTTCTGGATTTCTCCTTCGCAGTCACAGCCTTGGGTACTTAGTCCTGATGATGGGGCAGGAGAGTGAGAAATGGGGTGGTCTGTGTTTCCAATGCATTTAAAATCTGAGCTCCTTAAGAATAGCCTGCATTCCCTGAAGAAGTAAGCAGAGCCCACTGCTTCATGATTTTCTTAATCCAGTTCAGTTAGGAGGAGAGAAGGAGAGAAGGACTGGGGGACAGAGCCAAGAACTGCATGCTGATGAGTCACCCCGGGAGGCTGCAGGAATGCCCAGACACCCCTCTGGCACCGCGCGCACGGAGCCCCAGCGGGGCGGCATGGAAGCCCATAGGGCTCCCCTGGCCCAGTGCGCAGGGAGGCCCCGGGAGGCCGCACAAAAGACCGTACGGTCCCCCCAGTTCAGTGCACACGGAGGTCCCAGGAGTCTGCATGAAAACCCACAGGGCCCTCCTGGTGCAGTGCCCACAAAGGACCTGGGAGGCTGCACGAAAGCCTGTAGATCCCCCCTGATCCAGTACACACGGAGGCCCCGGGAGGCCACATGAAAACGCATAGGGCCCTCCCTGCCCAGTGTGTATGGAGGCCTATGGAGGCTACACCAAAGCCCATAAGGCCCCTCTGGCCCAGTGCACACAGAGGCCCTGGGAGCCCCACAGAAGAGCGTAGGGCCCCGCTGGTGCAGCACGCACGGAGTACCTGGGAGGCCGCAAAAAAGCCCATTGTGCCTCCCCAGCCCAGTGCGTACGGAGGCCCCAGGGTGCCGCATGAAGGCCTGTAAGGTCCCCCCGGCCAAGCACGCATGGAGGCCATGGGAGGCCGCACGAAAAGCTGGAGGGCCCTGCCGGCCGAGTGTGCATGGGGGGCCTGGGAGGCCACATAAAAGCGCATAGGGCTCCCTGACCCAGTGCACACGGAGGCCCTGAAAGGCTGCATGAAATCCCTTCTGGCCTTGCCAGCTCAGTGCATACAGAGGCCCCTTTAGGCCTCATGAATACCTGTAGGCTCCCCGCTGCCCAGTGTGCATGGAAACCCCGTGAGGCCACATGAAAGTCCATAGGGCCCCCTGGATCAGTGCACACGGAGGGCCCGGGAGGCTGCACGAAAGACCGTAGAGTCCTCCCAGCCCAGTGTGCACGGAGACACTGGGAGGCTACAGGAAACACTCTAGGACCCCCCGGTCCAGTGCACAGGGAAGACCCAGGAAGCAGCACAAAAGCCTGCAAGGTCCCCCTGGCCAAGTGTGCACGGAGGCCCCAGGAGGCTGCACAAAAGCCCACAGGTCCCCGCCCTGTCCGAGTGCAAATGGAGGCCCTGGAAGGCTGCAAGAAAGTCCATAGGGTCCCCCTTGGCCTAGTATGGACAGGAGGCTGCATGAATGCCTGTAGAGACCACCGGCTCAGTGCGCACGGAAGTCCGGGGAGGTAGTATGAAAACCCTAGGGCCTCCAGGGCGCAGTGTGCATGGAGGCCCCGGAAGGCTGCATGAAAGCCTGTAGGTTGCCGCTGGCCTGGTGTGCATGGAGGCCCCAGGAGGTCGCACAAAAGCAAGTAGGGCTCCCAGGGTGCAGTGCACGTAGAGGCCCCGGGAGGTCGCACGGGAGCACATAGGGGTCTGCCGTCCCAGTGCGCACGCAGGCCATGGGAGGGCACATGAACGTTCGTTGGGCCCCATCGGGGCAGTTCTCGAGGAGGCCGCAGGAGGCCATATGAACGCCCATAGGTTCTGCCCGGTTGGGCCCAGTGTGCACGGAGGCACCAGAAGGCCGCACAAAAGCCCACAGGGTCACCGCATCATAGTGCGTACAAAGACCCCAGGAGGCCACATGAAGCCCATCCAGCTCCTCATGGCCCAGTGTGCATGGAGGCCCCGGACGGTCGCACGACAGCCCGTTCTGCCTCCCCGGCTCAGTGCGCATGGAGGTTCCTTTAGCCCACACGAATCCCCGTAGGGCTCCCCCCGGCTCAGTACGCGTGGAGGCCTCAGGAGGCGACATGAAATCCCGTAGGGCCCCCCTGTCATTGTGCGCATGGAGGACTCAGGAGGCCGTATGATAGCCCTTAGGTGCCCCCCAGCCCAGTGCGCACGGAGGGCCCAGGAGGAAGCACAAAATATAGTAGGGCCTCCCCGGCTCAGTGTGCAAGGAAGCCCTGGGAAGCTGCATGAAAGTCCCTAGAGCCCCCCTGGCCCAGTGCGCACGGAGGGTCCATGAGGCTGCACCAAAGGCCATAGGGCCCCCCAGCCCATGGCGCATGGAGACCCCAGGAGGCCGCATGATAGCCCATAGCCACTCTCCCCCAGCCCAGTACACGTGGAGTCCCTGGAAGGCCACACGAAAGTCCATAGGGCTCCTCAGGTGCAGGGGGCACAGAGGTCCCAGGAGGCCACACAAAATTTCTGAGGGCCTCCCAGTCCAGTGCACATGGAGTTCCAAGGAGGCCACAAGAAAATCCATAGGGCCCCAACACTGTAGTGCGCACGGAGGGCCCATGGGGCCGCACGAAAGCCTATAGGGCCGCTCTGACCCAGTGTGCATGGAGACAAAAAGAGGCTGCACGAAAGACCATAGGGCCACTACGGGCTACTCCACAGGGCGACCCTGGGAGGCCACACAAAAGCCTGTAGGGCTGCTCCAGCCCAGTGCACTCGCAGGCCCCGGGAAGCCACATGAAAGCCCATAGGACCCCCCTCGGCCAGGGGTGCACGGAGGCCATGGGAGGCTGCAGGTAGTCCTGTAAGGTCCCCCTGGCACAGTGCACATGGAGGACCCAGAAGGAAGCACCAAAGCCTGGAGGGTCCCCCGCCTGGTGCGCACAGGGGCCCCGGAAGGCCACATGAAAGCCCATAGGGCCTCCTTTGCCAAGGGGATCCAGAGGCCACGGGTAAGCGCGCAAAAGCCTGTCAGGTCCCTGCATCGTAGTGCACACAGAGCCCTGGGATGCTGCATGAAGGCCCATAGGGCCCACCTGGCCTCTTACGCATGGAGTCTCCAGAAGGCTGCACAAAATCTGTTAAGAGCCCTCAGCCAAGTGAGCACGGAGGCCACGGGACGCTGCAAGAAAGCCCGTAGGGGCCTCATATTGTAGTTCACACAGAGGGCACACGAAAGCCCATTTAGCCCCCTAGGCATAATGCACGTGGAGTCCCTGGGAGGCTACACAAAATACGTAGGGCCCCTGGGCCAAGTATGCATGGAAGTCCCAGGAGGCCACATGAAACCCCGGAGGACCCCCCCAGCCTAGTGAGCACAGAGACTCCGCAAGGCCAATTGAAAGAGCATAGGGACCCCCGGGCCAGTGTGCGTGCAGACAAGAAGAGGACGTACGAAGGCCTGGTGGACCCCTCTTGCCCAGTGTGTACGGGAGCCTCGGAAGGCCGCACAGAAGCCCATAGGGTCCCCCTGGCCAAGTGCCAGGCTGGAGATACTGGGAGGCCACACGAAGACCAGAGGGCCTCTCCAACCCAGGGCGCATGGAGGCCTTGGGAGGCCGTATGAAAGCCCCTGGGGCCCCTTTTGCCCAGTTCTCATGGAGGCCCTGGGAGGCTGCACGAAAGCCCATAGGACCCCCTTTGCCAAGGGCGCTCGGAGACCACGGGAAGCCACACGAAAGCCCATTGACCCCCGCATTGTAGTGCGCACGAATGGCCCACGAGGCCTCATGAACCCTGTAGGACCCCTTGGTGAACTGCACATGGAGGCCCCAAGAGGCCACATGAAAGCCCGTAGGGCCTCCCCACCCCCGTGCGCACGGAGGCTCCAGAAGGCCGCACAAAAGCCTGTAGTGCCATGAAGGCCCTGAGGAGGCCATCCAGAGCGGGCATCCAGAGTGGTGCAGAGCTAGCTGGAGCGAGCGGGCAGTGCGTGGGTAACTTGCCAGGCCTTGTGGACTTTGCCACAATGCAACTGTGCGCCTGCTTGACTCCTGGCTTCTCCTCTGAGATTGCCACCAACAGTACCACCTTTCTCCTGTTTGGGCAGCAAATGGAACCCAAACTTGTGTCACCACTCCCTGTGCTGGGGGTTTTGCCTTTCTGGCTGGCCTGAGCCAGCAGCTCAGCAGCTCCTTTCTCATCACTGAACAGAAACACACAACTCAGCGAGGCCCATGGCTGCTGCCCATTGATGCCTTCAAGACAAAAACACAGTCATCAAATAATGGTCTATAGATATACACGCTCCATGCTACAATAATAATGCATCCTTGTCTTATAAAAATTCCATCAGATGTTTTCTGCTTCAAAAGACTTCTCAAAAATGCCATCCTAAGTCCAATTCAGTGTGAGCTAACTTTGTTTTTGTCACTGCTGTTAATGGCATAATCTGCCTAATAACATTACTGTCTAACATACTCAGTGCAATTATACCCTCCTGTCTGATCACCAGTGAGTTGCTGCTTTTCTTAGATAAAGGTAAACTTATAAGGAATCCAGAAGCTTGTCACTAAAAGAGCTAGATTACCTCAACATAATGAATGCTAATTTGCTGGATCCTTCATGCATAGGTGTTAAGTGACAGATAATTAAAAATGATTTTTAAACTCTAGGTTGAATATTAGCAAAAACCTGGGATAGATCTCAGTATCAGGAAAAATGTCCCTTTGATGTCCCTAAACGATGATCTATCATTTAGGCTATCTAAAACAAGTTATAAACATAAATCGATATTGTAGGTGTAGAGTCTGCATTAGTAGGATACAGAGTGAGTGTACTATTCCTTTCTCTTATTCAATTCAAATTCTCTTGTTAATTCAAACACAGTCTCTTTCCCTGATTTGGGAAGTATTTTGGTTTATGTTTCACATCACATACCACGGTGACTAGTTCTCCAAGAGAAAGTGTGGCACTGTGAAAGCTACTAACTTCTTTCTCTGTCTTTTCTAATCTACCAATACCTGGCTTGAGTTATATGTTCAATGAATATATTTACTGCAAGGACTTATAGCTAACGTCTTGGGCTGTAGTATCCATTATTCTTCATAGTTCTTAAGTTCTTCATAGTTCTTAAGTGTACACATATATGGTTGTGTGGGGGTGTGCAAATGATACCCGTGTTATTCTTTTCAACCCAGCCCATGCCAATGGTTCCTCTGCCTTTGCAAAATTATACAACTGTAATGTTGAAGTCCTTCCTTTACTCTGCTCCTTATTATTAGCAGTACTTGTAGAAAACATGAGTTTGATCATCTTCCGCCTTGCTGGCCATGATTTTTGCTTTGCATGATGCAATTCATCTCTGTTGCAATCCTGCTGTGCTGTACATTTGCTTCTCTTACAATGCTGTGTCTTACTGTTGTACTTTCACATCTGTGTGCACCTGAGACTGTTGCTCATATCCGTTTTATTACATGCAGGTCATGAATTGCACACCTGAGCACTTTCATGTGCTGATACAATTTTTTTTTTATGTTGAATGAACAGTCATTAGATACTTCTCTACTTTTGCTGTTGAGCTTGATTACCCTGGGAGCTCGTCTTCCAGCCTGTCACCCCTGCCTGTCAATCCCCAGTCATCTCACTGTTGGCTGTAGCCAGGTTACACACTCATGAGTCATTTTAGCACGTCCTTGATTTCACTCATTAGAGAAGCTCTTTGCATGGGAGTGTTTCTCAGTGAGTTTCATTTAGCTCAAGCAGTGCACCTAGGGTTTTTTTCCATCTTCTTTCAGTGAACTTGCCACTGGAGCCCCATGCCTTGCAGATATCCCCACCTTTTGCCCTGAGACACAGTAGAACATGAGCTACAACCCTCAGCAGCACTGACGTGATCAGATTGGGTAAGTGCTTTTATGTAGTCTATTTCTCTGAAGTCCTTGCAGTTTGAAAAACCATAGGAAAGCAGCATACTTCTTACAGTGTCTCACATGAAAACCCAGTTTTTATTACCTTCTAAGACCATGCCTTTTTTGTGCAGGAAAGATAGAGTCCATCAAAGGGGTTTCCTTGGTTTTGCTGTTTGCAAATCCACTCAGAGGCCCTGTGTTCTCAGAGACTCAGCTGTGCATGTGGCAGAGCATGGCCTTAGCAGTGGTGTCTTAGGGTGGAACTTGCCACTCGTTTCTTCTGAAATGGCCAACCAAGCTCCCGCCACCTGTCCTTGCCCAGCTGTGTCCATGCAGATGCGCAGGATTCCCACTCCGAGGAAGAAAGAAAGAAAAAGAAAACAAAATGAAATCCAGTAATTTTTTTTTTTGATGAAAAATACCATAGGAAACCACCTACTAAAGGGCAACCTTACCTTGCAGAGGAACAGGCTTCATGAGCCAGTCTCACATCTCGAGCTCTTGGTCTCCTTCTTGATGACCTGCCAGGGCTGCTTTCAAGGAGGACAAGTGTCCTTTGAGATGATTGGCACCAGACACCGGAGGAATCTGGCAGAGAATGGTTCCCCGCTCTTCGTCTGCTCCTGTACATCCACCTTCCTCGGTTATACTTTGTCTTTTGTGTTTTAATACATAAGCAGACTAGACAACTGGGCGGTCAAAACCTCATGAAATTCAACAAGGCCAAGTGCACGGTCCTGCACCTGGGGAGAAATAACCCCAGACACCAGTACAGGCTGGGGACCGACCTGCTGGAGAGCAGCTCTGCTGAGAAGGACCTGGGCGTCATGGTGTGCCCTCGTGGCCAAGAAGGCCAATGGCATCCTGGGATGCATTAAGAGGAACATCTCCAGCAGGTCGAGGGAGGTGATCTTACCCCTATACTCAGCCCTGGTGAGTCACCCAAAGACCTTGTTAGAGGAAGCGTGAGGCTTTCCTCTGCTGCAGTGGCATCCCCATCAAAACTTCTGCAGCTGCTCAGGCCACCTCTTTCTTCCTTCAGAGGATGACTTCAAAGACCTCAGGAAACGTTACAGGCAGAACTGACAGTAAACAGTTCAAGCTCATATTCAGTCCAGAGCTTTGTCCTACGTGGAAGTTTCCAAATTTTGCAAGCAGAATATAAACTAGATGATTGAGCTTGATCACAGCAAGAGAGCCGTGTAAGAACTGTGAAGTAGGAGCCCGTTTCCTTTCTGTGTACTGTGTGCTGATCCTCATGTGCATTTCATACTGATTCAGGCTGCCAGCCCTAGAGCTAAGCAGCGAGCAGCGAGCATGTTACAGGGGGCAAGGAGTCATTAACAAATGGATATATGGGAAATTACAAAATGGGTAAATCTAAGTCATTTTAATGAAGAGACTTTAAGGAAATTTTTAGCTCTGCTCTTAGTAACATCAGTAAAATGCTCTACAAGGTCAATGTAACCTCTGCATATGTAGCTGAAAGGATTTTTTGTGCATTGATATTCATTTTGCACCAGCCTATAATAAGGTGTCACTTGCGATGGTCTGGTCACTGAACACTTTAGGGTTTGTTTATTAGTCAGAAATCTGTGGTAAGTCATAGTCAGGTAGTTGTTACTGTCAGTAAGAAGTCCTGCTGTTGATGCTGCTCTGATCTTCTGGAAATTCAGGACACAAACCAAGATCTATTAATGTCTCGGAATATCCTGGGAATGATTCCTGCTGATTCTTAATGCATTAAATAATTGCAGCTTAATGTACTGATCCACTTTTAGCCATTCATGCCAGGGAACAAATTTCTTGCAGACAATGTCTTGCAGCTATTTTCTTTCTGACTGTTCAGTTCATTCAGACTAAAGCAAACACTCTTTCTACCTGAAGCCTCAGGTAGTGATTCATACCCATACAAAAGAGCCGTACTCAAAGCTACTAAATCTCACTGGCTTTGAACAAAGAGCAGCACAAGGGAGGGTCTCCTAAAGCATTAGGCAAGCAGCACAAGGGAAGGTCTCCTAAAGTGTTAGGCAATGCGTTCTGGTCTATTTGTACAGGGAAACTACGCTGCTAAACCATCAAAGCAAAGGAAAAATACTCATTTGCAGGGAACAAAGTGAGGCCACTTGGACACATGTTGATTGAAGATGGAGCAAAATCACTCCCATGAACTTTAAGGAGTTGCTGCTCCACAAGGAAGGCAGCGGACACGTCCAGGCACAGGATTAGAAGTGAAGGCTCCAGCACAGGCTCCTCGCAGCGTCCAGAGGAGCCTTGGCAGGAGAATAATCCCTTTTTGTGACACCTTTGCTGAGGATCCAGAGTCCATTTTTTACCCAGCCTGGAAGCAAGCAGAATTTCAGGCCGGTTTTGTGGCAACAGTGTGCTCAAATTCCACTGGGTGGTGTTTGAGACGTGTAAAATGCAAAATACATTACCTAACTCAGAACAGAGCTTGTTTTCCCTCTTAAACCACTCCAAGGCTAGTAGAGCATTAATTTCACAGGCTGGGGCTTTTGCCCTTCACAGCAGAATATCTGTGTCTGTTTTCCTCTGAGATAAAATATTCTGTTTACTGAAACATCAAATATGAAAAAGCTCCATCCACAAAACTGAAAGGTGCTTTGCACCACCAAATGAGAGTAGATTTTCCAAGCCAGGTTGATCTTTGTATTTGAATATTTTGGTCTGCAGAAAGTTTTTTTTTTTCTTTTCTTGCCTTTTTTTCCCATAAATGTCCCTCAAATTCCTCTCACCAGCACTGTCAAAAGCTTTTTCTTCAGCCTTTTCAGCTCCTGGGGTCACCGTTTGCTTGACAGTTTTGTCAAATGGTTTAAAAGTCTGACTCCAGCTCTAGAGAAATGCTCTCACTTCACTGAACTCTACTTCTTCTCACACAAAGATCCTCAGGTATTTCCAAACTGCCCTATTTGGAACTCTGATTTCTAGTCCTGCTATAAGAATTTAATTGTGCAACAATTCCCTGCTACTTTTTTCCTTGCTCTGTCACCTGGGAAGCTGGGACAAACCTGTCAAGAGAGGAATATATCTCCCAGGGAGTGTTCCCTCTGCATGCCTGCCCCACATGGGGAGATCTGGGGAGGAAAGAGGGTGGTTGGTCTATTTGGGATATTTCCATGCCTGAAGATAGAAAGTTGCAGAGCTTGGGAGCTTGCAAGAAGCAGCAGCCAGGAGAGGGCTCAGTCGCTGAAGAAACCAGCAAAGGGAGAGGTTCTTTCTCTTTCTCTTTTTCTTTTTTTTTTAATTTTTTTTTTTTTTTTAGGAAATCCTGCTTGATTTGTAGACAAAGACCAAACTGAAACTGATACCAGCTTAGGCTGCACAAAAAGCAAGTCCTTTGAGACTGATGAGAAAAGAAGTTCCTTTGCAGAAGGAGCTTGCCTAAATCCCTTAATATCTTCCAGATGGCTTGTAGGGAGCTGCAGTAGATAGAGGAGTGATGCTGCTTTACCTGTCTTTCCTCTGGCTTGTGGGTTTGAGTTGGGTAAAAAGAGAAGCGTCTGCTGTAATTTTTTTTTTGTGAGAGAGGAAGATCTATTTTTAAGGAAGAGACTCACACTAGGATCTTTGGGATATTCATTCATGCCTGAGAATGGGGCAAGAAAAACAACAAAATTGCCTAAATGAAAAGAAAGAAGAGAAAAAAGAAGGATAAGATTTACTGCAGCACCTTGCATACTGTTTTAACACTACTCTAATGGGTAGCTGGGGTGCTCAGGTGGCCTCAAGGAGAAGCTATTTGGAAAACAAAAATGACCTCCATGTGAGGCTTTATTCCTTCCTGAATCTTACGGATGATTTGTTTCTGCCTATACACACACACTCTAATACAAAACAAAACAGAATCAAGCCAAATAAAATCACAGGAGAATTAATATTTAAAATATTCTCAACTGAAATACAAGATCTCACTGATTTCACTTCCTCAGAAGTGGCATTTTGCATTTTTGCAAAAAGATTCAGATGGGACAAAGATTTGACTGATTATATTTATTTCTTAATACATATTTCCTGACTGAGGAAAAACATAAAAAATATATCCCCAGAGGGAGGGGAAAGGGGCATGCTGGATGCTCCTCCAACTTGTGGGAAAAAAAAAAGCAGGACATCTGAAAATTATCTCTGTTTGCAGCTTGGGAGCAGGCTCTTTTCCCCAGGGAAACATCCCTCCCGCTGTGCTGCTACCCTGGCTCGGCAGAGCTTCAGCAAAAGTGGCTGGGGAGAAACTAGAAGAAAGCGGAGAACATGATGGCGACTCCGGGAAGACACAGACTCCAGAAGAGAATGACTTTCCCCTTTAAAAGCAGTCGCTGGGGCTGGTATCACTTGGGTGACACCAGAAACCCTTTTTCTTTTCTTAATTGTGGATCTATTTTCTTTCATATGTAGACAGCAATTTTTCCACACACCCGTCACAGCTGAAGCAGGTATACCTGTGCCTTATGTTGCTGGAGACTTTTTTGCTTGTTATCTTTGCTCTCCCATAAAATTTGCAGTCTATTGACAATATTTGTGCACAGCCTTCTTAAGTGTTGTGGCAATATATAAGTTTAATGTAAGGAAACCTCTTTACGTAATGTTTAGTAACTAACTCAGTGCATGTTGCTGGGATGCAAAATTTACCATTTGGCCAGAAGGCTGTTTCAAGACAAAGAAAACACACAAAATACTTGAAGCTTTTAGAAAGCCCAAACCTAGAGCCTGGAAGTCTCATTTTGGCTGTTCAGTCAAGACAGAGGTTTCTCTCAAGCAACACCAATTTCCCAGGTACTTTATATTAGTGCCTCTTTACATTTGCAGGCATCTGGATGTCCTTTACTGGGGAGGCTTCATAGGTCACTGGGTAATTCACAGAAGAGGCTGCTTGGGTATGAGGATCAATAAATCTGGAAGCAGCTGCAGTGAGAGGGAAGGGTGCATCCCAACAGAAGCAGCAGAGGCAAAACTGGATGATTGAATGAGTGTGCTCCCTGTGCTGGAAAATAAAATACCTCCTGAAAGGAAAGCGGGTGTGATGCTAAGTAAACAGCACTGACCAAAAGCAGCAGGGACTGACAGTGTTGAGGTAGAATCAGAAGTCAGTGCTGATTCAGTAGAAGTCCTGAAACTCAAGGAGTTTGTGAAGTTGCTAGTGTCCAGGGGATGCTGCTAGTGTCCAACGTGCTGCTCTTTGCAGGCTGTTAATGATCTTGCGAACACGAATTAGAATTACCAGGAGCAATAGGTAAGTGTTTTGGATGCTAGGTGTTCTAGGAAAAGGAAAAGTGTGTGGCAACATCTGGCAGATGTGACAGAATTTACTTTGATAGTGTTATAAATCCCAATATCAGCTTTTAAAACAACAACAACAAAATAGAGTAGAACAGAACAGAACAGAACAGAATAGAATAGAATAGAATAGAATAGAATAGAATAGAATAGAATAGAATAGAATACTGTGGAGAATAGGGCAGGGCTGCAGTTGTTTTGTGTCTAACAGACATAAACTACTGCTACAGCAAAGCAGCAGGCCTTGAAACAGGGTATGGAAAGTTAAACACTCAGGTTAAGAAAAAGATGCAGGCAAAATTCATACACTTGTACAGAAAAATAGGGATCTGAAAGCTCATCAGTGTGTGCTGCAATTTCTGAAGCCCTCACAGAAAAAGTGGAAGAATACAGCAAAACACCACAGAGGCAAGCAGAGAGTTTGAGAATTACTAGAAAGGAGAAGGAAGATAGCAAGCTCAGAGGCACTGCCGTTCTTCGCTGGCATCCCCATGGGACATGGTGCTCACCAAGAGATAGCTCTACCTTTTAGTAGAGTTTGGTAGTGAGCTGGAGCTCCTGCTGCTCCTGTCCTGCTTGGTCCAGCAGCAGCAGGGAGGGAGAGGAGACTTTTGCATTCAGAATTCACTAAAATGTGGGGAAAAAAACTTCAGTGGACCCTGCTAAAGGAAGCAATTCTTGGAAACAATGAAGAAAACTCTACTGGTATCCTCCCCCTTAAGTAACATTGAAGAGGGACCTCAGAATGCTGGTGGGTCTTGCGGAGAATGAGTTTCAATGGGAAGTCAGTGGGTGTCCTTCAGCCTGATTTTCCCCAGAACCAGTGGCAAATCTGTTTTTTTAAAAAAAGCTTTGTGAGCATTTTACCCCAGGGTGTTCAAGTAGGATCAAATACAGAATAAGCCTCTTAAGCAATTCAGAGAATGGAGAGCAAGTATAACTTTTCATCAAGGTAAGGAATAAGCTAGAAGTCCCTCTGCATATACAGACAAAAAGAATGTCAATGTACTACTTCATTAAATTATTCATTCGGCAATTTATTATTTTAATTCTTGAAAACTAGTTTGTTAATTATTTATCCATTGGTATAGTTCCTATACCATCCAAAAGTTCCTTGGGATTTGAAAAACTGAAAATTTAAAAATGAAAATTCAATTAATGTATTCCCCAGAGAAAAGCCTTAGTAGTCTCTGTATTCTTTCTTAAAGCAAGATTTTTTTCCTTACTTTAGAAGCTGAAGAATTTCTGCTGCAGAATGAAGTATTTCCAGTAAAGTCTGGAACATATGGGGAGGAAAATCAGGTAACTGTTGGAAAAATACTTGTATGTCACTTCATGTAAAATTAAGATCAGAAAGGAAAAAAAATGGTCTCCACACACCTCAATCTTATTGCCTAATAAAAAAAAATACCCCATATGCCACAGACTTGATGCTGAGCCAGGCTCGGAAGGGGTGTTCACAAGTCAAATGCAATGAGAGATGAATTTAGTGAATGAAATGTCATTGGCAGAGATGTATAAAGCCTGTCTGACTTTGAGAAGCTACATGAAAGAGGTCTGCAGGCTTCAAGCAAAGCGTGTAGGGCTGTTAAGCACCTCTTAGAGTTTCAGCAGGATGTGATGCATTATGTAATTTATGTCTAGATGTATAAGTGTGCATTTATTTGAGGTTAACTGCCAAAAGCTCTGAGTGTGAGTGTTAACACAGAGCGTGTTTCCAAAGGGATGACAGCAGCCGTTGTATCGAGTTTTCAAGGCTCGGGAGATGCATGCAGCAGTAATCATGCTGCCCTAGCAGACCATCCTCTCACAGCTTTCAGTCCACCGACTGAGCCAGGAAAGTATTAGGGACTTTGATCTCCTCTAATTCTGCTCAAGGCATGACAGAGCACTTCTCTCCCTCCTCACTGCCCCAAAGCAATGGTAACATAATCTGGAAGTTTTCCTCAGGATGACAAATGTGGACTGAATATAGCAGTAGGATCCAGCAAGGGAATAACTTGCAAGTAATTTGGAGCACCAGAACATGTTTAATAATGTGCAGTTTCGCAGATTATGTACAATGTGAAAACCTGACAAGCTTCAAGTTGCTATGACAGCTTTGTCATGAGGACTTCATATACTTTTGCATGGAAATGGTGACAAAAGTGATGTGTGCTTTTTTTAAGTAACCAGTAGATGAGATTGTGTCGGAGGCAGGGAGAGAATCTGGCATGCTGCAAGGGAAAATGTTCCAAAATGGAGGAAAAAGAAGACTTGGGGGACTGGGCAGGAATGTGAGCTTAGGGATGTCTGCGTAGGACCTCTGTAGACAGAAGGGACTGGTGGGAAGAGAAGCAGAGTGTGAGAGTCCAGCTGCAAAGCTCCCTGGCAGACATTAATAGCTCTTAGCGAGAGGACACAGAAAAAGACTTAAAAGCTGTCCTGAGTGTGAGTGACAAGACATCCAGTAAAGAAATATAAAAATAGCAGTTAGAGCATTTTGTGCCAGGCCCATATATGAAAAACAAGTTCCTATATATTATATGACAATGTAGTAGAAGGGATGCAGGCAGGATGCAGAGAAACTGCTCAAGGCAGTTGTTGGAAGTGAAGTGATGCCAGGATCACAAAGACATCACTCTTTACAAGTATTGCAAATATTGCAAATACTTGCTCAAATTGCAAGTATTGGGTAGCCTCCTGGGTACAGCAGTGGGTGCTTTATTTAGCGATCAAACAAGTAACTCTGCTGAGATTTACCCACTCTTTGGTCACAATTCCCACAATGTTCACCTGCTGAGCCTCTACAATTGCTACTCTGGAAGTTTTGGGTCAGCCCAACTGAGTCGTGCTTCCTCTGTGCCCAGATGGGAAGATGGGACAAGGTAACGAGCAAAGAGCTAAAGGATTTGACAGTCTAAGGAGTCCAAGACTCAAGAAAAAAGAAAGAAAGAAAGAAAGAAAGAAAGAAAGAAAGAAAGAAAGAAAGAAAGAAAGAAAGAAAGAAAGAAAGAAAGAAAGAAAGAAAGAAAGAAAGAAAGAAAGGAGAGAGAGAAAGAAAGAGAGAAAGAGAGAAAGAGAAAGAGAGAAAGAAAGGAAAGAAAGAAAGAAAGANAAAAAAAAAAAAGAAAGAAAAAAAGAAAAAAAAAAAAAAAGAAAGAAAGAAAGAAAGAAAGAAAGAAAGAAAGAAAGAAAGAAAGAAAGAAAGAAAGAAAGAAAGAAAGAAAGAAAGAAAGAAAGAAAGAAAGAAAGGTGCAAAGAGATATAAATTTGTTAGGCAGTAGTACTTGGTTAGAGTAACCCCACACATGATTGGAGTGTCCATTGCACACAGCAATCTGGTGAGCTGTTTGTGAGAAAATGGTGATAAAGTATTGCCATTCATGGTCATGTGAAAAGCTAAAGGCTTGGAAAGAACCTTGAGGAGGTGTATAGGAAGCACAGACCCTGAAGCCTTGGAAAGGATTTGGAGACTTTAAATTACTGGGAATTATTATAGATCTTGCTAGACAGTTTATGAAGAAACACAAACGGATGTTACTAAAGTTTCAGAAGACTGATGTACAGAAAGAAAACAGACCATGGAGGTAAGGATGCAGAGAAGTCAGTTCGGGAGGAAAAGACTCAAAGATAAGCTGAAATGGATCTGAACTAGCAATGACTTCTAGTAAAGAGAAGAGTGCTAATAGTAGAATTAAAAGAGCACACACTCTAAAAGTAGGTACTGTAAATATAACAAAAGACTGGGAATGTCAATCATAGAATCACAGAACAGTTGAGGTTGGAAGGGCCCTCTGGAGATCATCTAGTCCAACCCCTGCTCCAGCAGGGACACCCAGAGCACGTGGCACAGGGTGGCATCCAGGCAGGTTTGAAGATCTGCAGAGAAGGAGACTCCACAGCCTCTCTGGGCAGCCTGTTCCAGGGCTCTGCCACCCTCACAGTAAAGTTTCTCCTCATATGGAGATGAAACTTCCTGTGTTTCAATTTGTACCCATTACCCCTTGTCCTGTCACCGGCTACCACGGTGAAGAGTTTGGCCCCATCTTCTTTACATTCTCCCCTCAGGTATTTATACGTATTGATCAGATTTCCTCTCAGTCTTCTCCAGACTAAACAGGCCCAGCTCATTTAATCTTTCCTCATAAGACAAGTGCTCCAGTCCCTTAATCATCTTCGTTGCTCTACGCTGGACCCTCTCTAGAAGCTCCATGTCCCTCTTGTCCTGGGGAGCCCAGAACTGCGCCCAGTACTCCAGGTGCGGCCTCACCAGAGCTGAGGAGAGGAGCAGGATTCCCTCCCTCCACCTGCTAGCAAAGGAGGTATTGAAGGAAAGCTGTTGGTGCTCCTGTTTTCAGGCTGAACTCATGGGCTATTTTACTTAATCAATTGAAATGTTACTCATACCTCAGTTATGTGGTAAATCTTATTCCCAAAACTGCCCCTTCCTACTCTTAAAATAACAGCCTACCACCTTGCCAAAACAGAATTTGCTTTGCAAGGCCAAGTTCACCCAAGTTTATTCTCCAGGTGTTGAAGAAAAGCAGTGCCCTGATATCTGATGACAATCTGGTGACTCTTCATCCCCCTTTGCCTACTTAGGCAAAATCTTAGTGCAGAAAATATAGCTGGGAGAGACTCTGCATATGCTAAAGAAGAGCTGCTACATAGGAGAAAAATTTCTCCGGAGAAGCTTTCTGGGCTTTGGGTCTGCTACTTTTTTGCACGCTGTTAACAACACTGCAAGGGAGAGTGTGCCTCGATACAACCTCTGTGCTCCCCTGTGGGCAACAGAAACCGCTTGCCTTTTCCTCAGTGCTTCATGCAGCTACTGTGTTCACTCTTTAGTCTCACTGGCTCAGGGCAAAGCTAGAAATGACCAAGCAGAGAAATCCAAGTCTTTCATCTGGCTTTGCATGACAACCTTTGATTGCCGAGTCACGACTGCTCCTCTTACTTAAGAATCCTCCTCTTACTGCTCATTTGTTTTCTAGGATTTGTTTCCGAGCATTGCTAGACAAAGCTAGTTGCACGTGTATTAAATGATGGAAGTGAGCAGGTCTCCATCGATTATAGTTGCTTGGCTCTGCGGATAACTTACACACTTCAGAGAAACGCACACTAATGTGGCTTGCTTCTGGCATATGGGCTGCCTTTGGTGCTCCTCCAAAGCAGTGAAAGGAGAATTAGAAGTGATAGGAACAGCAGGTCCTAAAAAATGGATTTAACATAGGATGGTAAAATCAAACAAATGCTCTATATTCCCTTGTCTGGCACCTACATTTAATCTGCTCCCCTGCATCCCGTTGATTAAGAACACCGGTCTTAATGTCAGGAGATCATATAAATGGCTTTGTGCACCTCAGAAAATGTCTGTTGCAGGGTTGATCTTGGAGCCCTTCTCACTGCATTCCTCTATGAAGCAGTCCAAGCCCAAGATTTAAGCTCTCATCCGAGTGAGGTGTTTGGACAATTTGCTAAATGCAAATTAGGTGGTCACTAGGCTGTATAGCTGGACATTCGTTCCATCTGTCTCAGTCCGTGCCATTTCCTTGTATAAATCAATCCTGACCCTTTCCAATTGCAAGGTGTATATTTTTGCAGTAAATTTTTACTGGCTTTAAATGAAATACACTTGGCTTGATGACTTGACTATCAGAAGGGTATGACTTCCAATTATTCAAGGTTCTTCAGGGAAATTACATAACTAGGAAAAGGAAAAGGCATGTATAATGCAAAGCATAAATTACTTAGGCCAAAAGAACAGATCTAGTGTGCTCATCTTTGAAAAACATGTAAAGGGATCTCTCTGAAACCAGAGGTAGGTTTATAGCTCAGGGGACTTGTTAAGGCCTGGTCTAGTTCTGCCTCGAGTCTCTCAGGGTCATAGAATCATAGAATCACAGAATGCCTAAGGTTGGAAGGGACCTCTAGAGGTCATCTAGTCCAACCTCCCTGCTCAAGCAGGGCCACCTAGAGCACTTGGCACAGGACTGCATCCAAGCGAGTCTTGAAGATCTCCAGAGAAGGAGACTCCACAACCTCTCTGGGCAGCCTGTTCCAGTGCTCTGCCACCCTCACTGTCAAGAAGTTCTTCCTTAAGTTCCCGTGGAACTTTTGATGCTTCAGTTTGTGGCTGTTTCCTCTAGTTCTGTCAGTGGTCACCACTGAAAAGAGGCCGGCCCCATCCTCCTCACTGCCTCCCTTGAGGTACTTGTACACACTGACCAGGTCCCCTCTCAGCCTTCTCTTCTCCAGGCTGAACAGTCCCATCTCCCTCAGCCTCTCCTGATAGGGCAGATGTTCCAGGCCCCTGAGCATCCTAGTCGCCCTGCGCTGGACTCTCTCCAGCAGCTCCATATCCCTCTTGTACTGTGGGGCCCAGAACTGGACACAGTGCTCCAGATGTGGCCTCACCAGGGCTGAGTAGAGGGACAGGATCCCCTCCCTTGACCTGCTGGAGATGCTCCTCCTAATGCACCGCAGGATGCCATTGGCCTTCTTGGCCACGAGGGCACACTGCTGCCTCATGGTCAACCTGTCGTCCACCATGACGCCCAGGTCCTTCTCAGCAGAGCTGCTCTCCAGCAGGTCGGTCCCCAGCCTGTACTGGTGTCTGGGGTTATTTCTCCCCAGGTGCAGCACTTTGCACTTGGCCTTGTTGAATTTCATCAGGTTTCACACTGCCCAGTTGTTCAGTGTGTCCAGGTCCCTCTGAATGGCAGCGCAGCCCTTTGGGGTGTCAGCTACTCCTCCCAGTTTCGTATCATCAGCAAACTTGCTGAGAGAGCACTCTGTGCCTTCATCCAGGTCATTGATGAATAAATTGAACAGGACTGGACCAAGGACTGACCCCTGGGGGACACCGCTCAACACAGGCCTCCAACTAGACTCCGCACCACTGATTATCACCCTCTGAGCTCTGCCATCTAGCCAATTCCTAATCCACCTCACCGACCACTCATCCATCCCACACCTCCAGAGCTTGTCCAGGAGGATGTTGTGAGGGACGGTGTCAAAAGCCTTGGTGAAGTCAAGGTAGATGACATCCAGTGCTCTCCCCTCATCTATCCAGCTGGTCATCCCATCATAGAAGGCAATCAGATTAGTCAAGCATGATTTCCCCTTGGTGAATCCATGCTGACTAGTCCTGAGCACCTTCTTGTCCTCCATGTGCCTGGAGACAATGGCCAGTATGAGCCGTTCCATCACTTTTCCAGGGACGGAGGTGAGGCTCACTGGCCTGTAGTTGCCTGGATTCTCCTTCTTGTCTTTTTTGAAGGCTGGTGTGGCATTGGCCTTTTTCCAGTCCCCTGGCACCATCCCCGTTTTCCAGGATCTTTCGAAGATGATGGAGAACGGCTTAGCTCAGGTCACTGTGCTACAACCATGAGCGATTGGGAGAAGACCACCATGACACTGATAGATCTCCTGATAATCCAGAATAGCATCCTGAAGCATCAGGATATTGATAAGAAATAGTATCCATGTAAAAATAAGTGGCCTTCCAAGACGAACAATACCTTTCCTGTGCCTGTGCACAGCAGTCCTGATTTAGTCCAAAAACCTGGCACTCTGCCATGCTCAGCAGCCTGTAATTCTTTGGCAAGAATTTTTTCCCCCTTTCGGGGGTATGAATATAAATGACATTTCTTCCTTTGGGGCATCTGGACAGTCTCTATATAGATTCCACAGGTAAATTCACTGTAAACCATATGAGCACCACAGCTCCTGCCTGAATGCTGCTCTTGCTGGTAGGTGTTTGCTCTGCTGCATGGTAGGCAAGGGGATGGAGCACCCTGTATCAGGCTGCGGAGCACTCGGCAGACCAGCCGCGCCATCCCATAGCCAGGATTTTATTTTATCATGTTGTCATTACTGGAAATAACTGATGCTTTAAATTATTTGTAAAACATGAACAAGATGTTGATTCAGAAAAAAAATACAATTTGGCTGGAAATAATAAAAATAAGAGACAAAATAAATCTATTAATTATTATTGTTATTATTAATATTATTTGAATACAGAGAATTAGCATGTTTGGGATTTGTTTTTCTTGGTTGTGATATTCCTGGGAATACAGGTCAGGGTGGTTAAGGTTGGGGAAGAGTGAGTGGCTGCCCTGACATTTCTTCCTTTTGTGAGTATTAACCGATTGCTTTTAGACACCATGCAGCTATTGACACCGTGGCCAGAGATAGGGCAGCTGGGTCCTTTTTATAGCTGCAGATATCAAGAACTGCAGATTGTCAAGCGGGAGAAAATGACTGCAATGTTATATGAGTACTATAATGAGCTCTATAGTGTTCTAATGAACACTATAATGTTTTACTACTTTTCAGTGAGAAAATTAAGGACTCGGTGGACAGACAGACTGACTGACTGCTGTGTCTATCCAACATCTGGTTAAACCTATGGGGAAGGGAGCCTGGCAGGATCTGCTCCTTGCTACTGACAGCAAGAGAGCTCCTTTGAAGCCAAAAAGGTAACTCAATGTAAGTGGCTGTGGCAGAAGATTGCAGCCTCCGATATGGTTTGACTGAACAATTTTAGCAAATGACAGCACATTCCACTTTCATAAACAATCCCAAGGAGATCCCAGGGATGCTGAGGATCAATCTCTGCAATCCTCTTTAGATGCCACCTGAGAGAAAGTTCAGGGAGATGGATCAGTTGACGAGTAGCAGGTACGCAGAGAGACAGTGCCCGTAGAGATCATCCATTTCTATGCTTCAGAAATCCATTAGTTTTTCTTCAAGTTGTAAGAAAAAGGAGTAATTCTCCAGTTGCTTTACTGGTTTCCCTTGCTCAAACTCTGTGGCTGCTTCCCGTGTGGGACAGCAGGGTGTGGGAGAGGAGATGAGGGCAAAGACGCTCAGGTTACCTAATGCTGGGAGCAATGGGCGATTTAAACGTTTTGCCAAAGGTAAATCACTGGGTTTGGTCTGGCTTCTGTCAAGCATCAAAACCCCACGGTAGAAGATGTCCTTGCTAAAACCTTTCTCTTAGGCAAGTTAACTCCAAGCCACATGCATAATAGATAAACCATGGGATTATCTATCGTGCCAGGTTACCAACTGAATTCTTTGTGTTTCCCAGGAACAAAGCACTCAGAAGACGGTGAAGGAGAAAGGAGCAGTAGATGTAGCAGTATCTTGAGGACCTAAGTCCAAACGAAGTATTTTAGGGGATTAAAAAAGCATTTGGGGTTTATTGTGTTTTGAGCCATGAGGAATTACTATGTTTACGAACAAATTAGTTGCTGTGTTTATTTTCCGCTGAGATTTGAAAAAAATGTGGAGTAGCCACTGCTTCTCTTAACTTGAATAAGGGACACCAGAAAAATGGTCTAAGTACCTCCTCTGTTATCTCTTCACACACTAGACAGTCACTGTAAATCCTTGAAGATAAGTTTAGGACAGCTAAACTCTGAAAATTCAGGTCACAAGCGCAAGTGGTATTTCAGCACTTCAGAATATCCATTCCGAATCCACTTGTCCTACTGATGTCCTTGAAGATCCTTCAGGAAGTATCAGGAATGTTTTTTTCAAACTTGTGAATTTGTGAATGAGAAAGCCTTTAATCTAAGCACTCTCCTCTTGGAGGTCTGAAGTATCGTTCTGAATTTGAGTTTCCTCCTCAAACTAGAAAAATAATTCCAGGAAGTATTTAACTTTTACCTCATTGACTGACAGTGCAATAAATATTTGACATCTGTAGATGTATTGGTAAAGTACTGAGACTTCCAAATCGAGGAACTTTAATTATTTTCTCCTGCTGTTTACTTACATCATTCTTATATGCCACCATGGCAAGGGAAGCCACAATGACTTGCGCCAACTAGGTCTCTCCCCATGAACCAGTTGCCCTGTGTTGCCCACACTAATTTCAGCATAGACGACACATTCAGGATGCTGATTGCAGTGGGATCTGGCCTTATTTTCAGTTTCACACGTGTTCTACTCAACTACTACGCAGCTACTATTCTGTCCCACTCCTATAACTGATCTCCATTTGTAAACTGAATATACTTACATGTTGAAAATAAACGTATGCTTTTACAGGGTATTTTTCCCTCCACTCTGCTCCCTTCTCTGCCCAACCCATTATCTTTAGCTCCTGCCCTCTTTTTGCCTCTCCAGATTTTGCAGCTACCTTCTTTTTCTCCTGCTGTGTCTCCTAAACTCCAGAACAGCAGGGTCCCCATTCCCCATCTCTATTTTATAAAATAAAAAAATGTAATCTCATTTCACTTAGTGCTCCCATTTCAGGCATGCAGAAGGAAGCAGAAGTGACAAGCTACTCAAGCCACAGGGAAAGTACTATCCAACTCTATGAGGGAGAGATGAACTACACTGCGTTACTTACTGTGCTGGGGATGTTTTCCATGTTCTCTAAAGACATTTTTTATTATGTAACAGTTGGTTGCACTGCACTGTTTTAAAATCATTCCAGGCTCTTCCTTGCTAATATTAGCAGTACATAACATTAAAATTATTTTTTCAATCTTTTAGATACTTCCAGAGATTACAAATAAATGTGGTCCCAAAGCATAAATCCATATCTTAACCACTCAAATACTTTGGATCAGTTCTTTAAAAATAGAGACTTTTCACAGTAGTTTGGAATTTAACAAAGATTTTTCCTTCTCCCATGCATGTTTTAACACAAGCTGTCAACTTAACTGTAATTTTTCTTTAATTGCAAAAGTTGTGTAAGATTCTGCTCTGTCTTAGATGTTACTTAGAACAGGATGCCTAATGAACTTTAGAGTATGATCCGCTACATTTTTATTACTGTTAGCAAGAGAATTACTATGCGTCAATCTCCTTTTGTATCATAGGCTGAGTTTTCTATGTTGGTGGCTAAAGAATTTTTTTTTTTTTATGTAAAGGGAGGGGATTGACTCAGAAACAGCTAACACAATAAACATGGAACTTGATGTCACTGTTTGTGCAGTTATCTGTCAGAAGATAGAGAGCCTATGACTCCAAAGACACGATACTACACTCTGGATTAGTGGTCTAGCTGGAAATCCTATAGAAGGGAACTTTCAAGTGTTGGAGAGTGACTGGCATCTGTCCTGCTCAAGGTAAAACCTGGGTTATGGCAGCAAGGAAGCAGAGGTTGGCTAGTGCCGACACCTTCTGAAAAGTTCATCCTCTATCACCTACCACCTTCAACAACATGGTCATTTCCCCTAAAAGAGTTTTTGTACTAGGTGGTGCCTAATCCTGGTCCTCCAGCTTGTTTTTCCCCCATTTCCTAATGATAACAGAGCCCGAGGCTGGACGTGGGCATCCATGTGTCTTCATGGCAATGAGTGTAAGCAACAGCCAGCAGAAAACTGTTAAGCACCTAGAAAAGCAGACACGTACTGTTTGCCATTGCCAGAGATTATGCTGGTGTGTCCTGCTCTCAAATTTTTAAGGGAGATTTTATTGCTCTGATAAAACCAGAACAGTGTCTCTGATTTTATCTCTGTTTTAATGAGGAGATGGTGATTTTTTTCTGAACTGGGCTGTGCGCTCAGCAGAGCCCTCCTGCTGGACACAAAACTGTATCTTTTAACTATTGTAACTATTTCAAAATCCTGCTTTTTTTCCTGGAGAACTCTGTTCGCAAACAAACCTATTGATGGATACGTGATAGACAGTGATGAAGCCCAATATGAGAAACTGCACGATCAAGTTTTTCCTTGCATGTCCTGTGCTTTTAGTACAGCATCTGAGGGTTTTTACTCAACTTTATTTTACTGAGTAAAACAAGGTGATTTTGGGGGGGTGAGAGGCAGAGAGGGTGGGGAAAGAAGAAGAAAAAAGAAGGTTGAAATGCTTATATATGATTATCGCACTAGACATAATGTAATAATACTACTGCTTGCCAGAAATGCTTTTCTTTTGAGAAGAAGCAAAATGCGTGTCAAATTCTGTGTTTCTTCTTATAAAACTGCTTATGCAAACAGCAGTCAAAAAGATGAGGGTGGGGAGAGGGAAGGAAAACATCGGCTTATGTTGCAGGGGGAGAAGCTGGAGGGAACATAAGATATCTGGGATTATGGAGAGGCAGATCTGCAAATGTGATGAGATGGTGGTTGACTGATTAAATGCTGTGAGAGCGGGTGTGTGCAGGTGGGAAAAACCCTAGCAAGAGAAAGAGCTGCTAGGCTTACCTGGACAGGAAAACAATTGTGTTTCTCAAGCTTAAAGGCCATTCTTCCTCAAGAATGGTGAATCTGGAGTGGATGAAGCTTCCAGGTGAAGCCTGGAATTAGCATCATGAAACAGAAATTAGCTCTGACCAGCCTTCAAACTGTCTGCTAGTAGTCTGGTGATAGTTTTGGGGCTAAAACACTTAGAATTGAAAGAGAATGAGCTACACTGTGTGGAAAAAAAGAATTTGTCACTAGAAAGAGGTTGGGAGGCAGCTCTGTCTAAATCTGCTTGCAAAAAACTCCGGAATTACAATTTAGCTGACTTCAGTAAGAGGCGAAAAAACTGGGGCGGGAGGGAAGAGAACATGGTCCAGGAAGACAGGACCAGGATCCCATTAAACAGGATCCAGAAAAATAGGCGAAGTAGACTGATGCTTGAGAAATAGGCAGGCTTGGTGACGGGGGGAAGAAAAAAAAGTCTCTATGGAAAAGATACTGCCTTTCTTCCTTAGACCACCCATGTGTAAGGAGGTATGATAGGTCTTTATGTCATTAATGTGAAGATTCACAACACAGTATTAAAAATGGAGGCAGCTGTAGAAGCAGCAAAGCCCCTGACTTTCAAGGGTCCAGGAGACAGTGGAGAAAAAAAGATGCCTTAGGCCAAGCTTAAGGAAAAAGGAGCCCCCTTTAGCTAAAGTACAGCAGCATCTGAAGCAGCCATACCATCCCTGCAACTTGTCCAAGGGTATTTAGAGGCGATAGTAATTAGGCAATTAACTCCAATAGGTAATTAGGTAATTAACTCCTTGTGTCAGACACAAGGAACATTTAAAGGAAAAATGCTAAGCTGTATTTAGTTTAGTCATAGACTAATGAGGTTGCTTCTGAGCTCCTTAAGTCTTGGTCTGTGTGCTGCAAAACACACCTGGAGCAGATCTCATTCCTGCAGTTTATGAGAAGGAGTGAGTTGATTGCAGGCACTCTGGAAAGCTTAAGTATCTGGGGTAAGGTGCAAGGAAGTCACTGTAAACCCCAGCTGAAATGAATCAATATCTGGTCTTTAGATATGCCTAATTGCAAAGCCTTGGAGGATGGGCAGATCTCCCCAGACCAGTTTTCCTTCATGTGTCTTTGTGGTGGAATTAGAGCTGAAAATATATCTAACAATGAATGCACATGAAGGGCTATTTCAGTATGAGCAATTACCCTACGGGATAGTCAGTGCACTTGCTGTATATCTAAGAATAATGGATTAATAACTTCTAGGATAAATGATGCAGCCAGGTACTTTATGGTACAGGAGTAGAGGGGGAAAGAAAATATCAGTGGGGTACTTGCAAAACCCAGGCAGAAGTGCTGAATTCTGCCTCACTACAGAAAAATATAAAGGGGGGTTGGAAAGAAAAGAAAAATGTTTTTGAAGAAATACCCTGATGTTGCAGAGAAGAGTAAGAAAATGTAGTGAGTGGTGGTTGCTGGGTATTCTTACACGCAGCAACTGCAACCTCTCCCATATTAGATATTTGGAGTAGCATCGGCTATAGGTTGCCAGAGCAGCTCCTTTCGGTAGTGGTCTACACTCTCCCTTTGAAGTACGGCAGATATTAATAGGGCAAGAGATATTTAAATTGGCCTCACGTGGAACGACAGCATGTTTTGTAGCAGCTCTGAGCCTGGCATTATGCGAGAGCAATGGGGAGTCTTGCTGCCGGAGCGCGTGGGGAGTGCTGTGTTTGCATACAGAGCAGCACTGGGGAGAAGCCCAGCAGGGAGATGCCGAGGGAGTGTTAAAAGGTTTGAGTGTTTGATTTAGCACAACGAGACTTAGCAAAGCACTTGAGTTGAAAACGGCACAAATAGTGTAGGAAAAAAAAAAGCTCTAGAACTCCCTTATTCTTTTCTGCACAGTGTATATGGTGCTGACACCTTACTGAAAGGAAGGGAAGAAGCAATAAACACGTATGGTAGAGTAGATATTGCTATGGCTAACATAGTTAGTAGCGGTGAAAAGGAGAGATAAGAAAGAAGTGGCTTAATAATTGCCTGCAGACAAAACCAAAGGACGGTTATAGAATAGTCTTAACATTAATAAAAGAGTCTACAAGCTTTCATAAGCTGCCAGAGGGGACCAGGAAATGGTACTGCAAAGCAATATCCACTTGAAAATGAGGAGTTACATTTTACAGGGATTCCAGGAGCTGGAAAGCAGGCTTGTGTTTATGGCCTGCCCCAGCCCGGCTCCCCGGATTTCTGTGCTTGGAGAAGCTGGTTAGTTGAGAGAAGATCAGCAGCAAATGCCATGTTAAGCCGGGCTCAAGGCTTATATGGTGTGCAGGTGGAAGAAGAGAAAGACAAAAATGAAAGAAAAAGCCTAACTTTAAAAATAACCCCATATTTTTCTTGTGACTGGTACCACAGTTGTACTAAATCAGACCAAGAACAAACCATGGGGTGGCCAAGCACAAGCAAGTGACAGTGCCTGACCCAGGGGAGCAGACTGAAAACAGCGCGTTTGACACTGCATTTGACACGAGATGCTGTGACATGGGCTGGCTGTCCGTCTGCGCACGGATGCCTGTCGTGGCAGCTGGGCAATGACTTCTGAAGCCTCAGGGCAGCGCCTCAAGTGCCTAGATGGCTTTCTCCTCTTCTTCTCTTGTTGTCTTTTATCTCAGGAGATTACTGAATTGAGAGTCTGCCCTCTCGTAATGAGGCCAGAGCACACTGGAATTATCTGCTGGCTTCAGTTAATAAATAGCTGAATAAAAGGCAAGAGGCTGGCGGAGCATGATACGTAGCAGCCCTTGCTGTCAGCTCTCTGCAAAGCCCTGGACGGCTTCTCCACAGGGGCCTTGGCATCTGCAAGAGAGACAGGAGCGAGGGCAGCTTGCCTCAGCACCACGCGCCTCATGCAATTAAGCTAAATTGGTGGATTCAGTCCCTCATTCCTCCTCAAGAAGCGGAGCTCTCGGCTGCGGTCAGGCTGTGGCCGCTGATGAGACGGAGCTGCCTGGCAGCACGTTCTGGTGCTCCCTCCTCGGGCGCAGCGCAGCAAAATCGGGGACTTCACCTGCAGCAGAGGGGAACAGCAAAACCTCCCAGAACCCTCTAAGCTCAAGTCATTGCTCCTGGTTTATTACTCTAGTGGCTATAGTAGGTCATTAGGCAGGACCGACTGATGGTCTTGGCAGGATAGGACCCATATAAACAAAAGTGTTAATTTATTTTTTGATTGAGGACTATGGAATTTGGACTTTAATACAATTCAAGCCTCTGCCCTTAGTAGATAATTGCAGTAGGTGATTGTCTTTGTTTTTGACAGAGCTTGGACATGAAGTTAAAAATAAAAACTTCCTCCCTTTCTTTCAGGAAAACACTGCAATTAGTTGAAGATAATTCTTTCTGTAGAGCACCACGTGTTCAAGTGTTCTTGTTACTTTAGTGATGCAGATAAAAATCTCATGTTTTTATCTGTTTGGATCAAGAAACCTAGAAACAGTGATTGTCTGTTTATTTTAATGGTTGCTGAACCTCTGTTAAAAGGTATTATGCATGGTGTTTGATTTCTCTGCCTTTGCATCTTCTCATCCCCATGGTTACTGTTTGATTAAACTTTGATCAAAGGAAAGACAAATTGTGTTGTTAGTTATTTAACCCTCTATGGACAGGGCTCTGTGGATAAGAAAGTCAATCCTAATGCATATAGTTGTCAAAGCCTTTTTAAAGAAAAATTCTCACTGAAAAAAAAGAGGAGTTTGGAAGAATACACAAGATTTGGCCTTTTGTTTTCTATCAGATCTCACTCCTCTTATAAACTTTTTTTTTCCTTTATCTGCTTAAAAGAATATTCATTTATATTCAATGTTAGTGTCATTAAGCATTAGAAAATGAATGACTCTTCCTTTTCATTCTTTGAAAATATTTCTTTATTTGCATCAGTTCAAGTCGGATGTCAGTGATATGAAGCCCTGGTCACTTCCCTGTATTTCTGAGCAGCTTCAGATTCTGCCTGGAAAGGAGAGAACTGAGCCATCTGCAATGAGAGAGGGAGCAAGCAGCCTGGTCTTCCTCACATACCCTCATCCATGCTAGGACTACACAGGGAATATCATAGTGGCCCAGTTTATAAATGCATTTAAATCAGTTTGCTGTCTAATGGGAATTTTTGGGTGTTTGGCCAGGAAATGACCATGCTACATTGTGGCACGCCAGGGATAGGGCCAACTGGCTGCTTTTAGCCTTTTAGGCCAGGAGATGACCAAGGAATTTCAGTGTAGGCTCAGAAGCAAACATAGATGGTCATGGACAATGAGACTTGGTGTGGGCATCTTGACAGGTCTGGTTTTGGGAGCCTGTAGTATTCATCACAGCAATTGCACTGGCAAGAGAAAACAACTGCTAAAGCAAGGAGGATGGGACCCCCACCACTCTGCATGCTGTAAGCGTGGGGCTCTGCCAAGGGGGTGGAAAAGAGGGAGTCTCATCTGTTTCGGTGTTTTGGAGCAGCTGGAAAAAATCGTTAAGTTCGTTTAATCCAGAAAACTGGTGGCTGGAAAAATAGAAGCAATTAAGGTGCATCCTAGTACTGTGACAAAATTAATCACAGCCAGGAGGGTTATTTGAAATACAAAACAATTCTGGGATAAGCACCTCAAGCACCCAGAGAAAAGTCCTTCAAAGAACATGCAGAATGAAATAGAGAAACAGCAAATTGAGATTTGATTAGGCTGGGGCTGATAACAAAATTAGTTAGAATTTTGCTAGCTCTAGGAGCTGTGAAACTCCTAGATTTGTAAATCGCTTAGATAGAAAGGTGTTGCGCTCCTTTTGCCTTTGCTCCCGTGACTTGCATGACTCTGGAGAGTTGCCTAGGGATCACAGACAGTTACTGCCTAAGGACTAACTTGTGGGATCATTAAGAAAGCTAATTTGGCAGAGGTCAAACCTTTTGAGACTTTCAAACTCGGTCTTTCATACCAGATGGGAATTTGCATCCAGTTGTCCACAAAGGTTTCCTCTCTTTATGTAAGCGATGTAAGTATGTAAGTAATGTACGATTTAAGAGATTTCACTGATTGTTCTTGATGCTATCCTGCATGTATGCAACAAAAAATCACTTTCTTTAGCCTCTACTCTCTACCATAGCCTCATGCAATTCAATTTTTGGATTTTTATCAGAAGATTCTGCATACACATTCCTATTCCTTCACTAACCCAAGAGAAAGTACCAAGAAAATCGATTTTGAAAGTGTCTTTAGCTGTCTGTGTGCTTCCCCTTACAGCATTGGTGGATAAATTTGAGATCGATAATAAAAGAATGAAAGATGAGAAGTAGATGATAATTGATGGTCAGACTAGAAATAAACACAATGAGACATCTTGTCACTTCATATTGCTCTCCACTATACCAGTCTGACTGCTACATGTTTATGATGCTTTCTTCTGAGACCGCATGCATACATTTGAAGTGTGCTTACAGGGCTATAGCTGGCTTCCTGGATCACAGCCAGGATAATTCATCCATCTCTATCTTCTAAGAAGCTTCTGCATGTTCTTTCATTTCTCCCTGCCATCTTCTGTCCCATCATTTCTTTGGTCTTTCGCATGGGTCTGTTTTCCCTTCCAGCAGCCTGGCAAGTTTTGTCTCTCCCCGTAAGATCCAAGCTCCATACTCAGAAGTGGTTTGTAAAAACTTTTGGCTGGTGCAGCACTCAGCTTAGAGCAGTGTGAGACTCAATTCTGGAAGTTAGAGAGATATCGCCAACATCTCCACAGCAGAACCAAAATACTCCTGGTCAGAGTCAACATTAGATTATGGTAAGGACACAACAACTTAAACTGAAATCTTGCTTAACAAACCTCCTCCCTGTGGAAGGTCTGTCTATGCTGATATTATTAGCTAGTACCAATTGTACCAAGGGTGATGCGCTAGGAAGAAGTACTGTAAAAGTTAGTTATGTCTTTCTCTAGCCTCTGCTTATAACTAATGCTTGAGAGAAGGCACTGACAGAGATGACTGCAGAACAAATATTCTTATGTGCCTTTCTCAAGCTTTTTGTTGTCCCCAGCTACTGTCCTAGCACATGGTAGAGCTAGGAATAGCAGTAAATAAATAAATAAATAAATTAATTAATTAATATAGTGAAAGGAGTAAAAGAGGTGAGAGAGAAAAAAAGTGGGGACATAAGAGCTGTAGCTGTAAAAGTTGCCTATTACACAATTAGTGAAGAGGGAACTTCCACGTTCAGAAAAAATGTGAAGCTGTGTAAATTTGGCCAATTCCCCAGATACTCACAGGGGTCAGATCTTACCATAGGAGCTTTATCTATATTGCAAAACCATTGTGACAGTTTATGAAAGGGGAACCCAGAATTTAACAGAGTGTGAGAAAACTTATTGAGACCGTTCCCGTTTATATACCAAATCCTATGGGGAAAGATAAAAACAGTATTTACAGATTGTCTTGATGCAAGACATGAAGACAGAACAATGTTTCAACTTCCTGCTAGTAAAAATGTATAATGCCATGATGGTAGCTTTAATTAGAAAGAGCTCCAAGGATATTTGATTTGGAAGTTTTTTATATTTGAGACATTCTTCCTAATAGGCAAACATTGAGTAACACAGTGTTTTTTACTTATTAATTTTCCTGTAGCTTTGTAACAAAACTTGATGAATGGAAAGATGGTTTTTGGTTAATATACGGAGAGAGTGTGTGAGAACTGAATAACAAAAAAAGGCTTCATCACTCAGGAGACTTCCTNTCTACCCTGGGCAAGTCTTCCTTTCTTCCAGCTTCTTCTCCTGTCGCTAGGGCCTGGGACTCTACAGGGCTGCCCTTGGTAAACACTGAAGCAAAGCAGGCATTCAGCAGCTCTGCTTTTTCTGTGTTTTTCGTAACCAGGGTGCCCATCCCATTCACTAGAGGACCCACATTTCCCCTGATCTTCCTACGGAGAGAGTGTGTATATACGGAAAGGCTTCATCACTCAGGAGACTTCCTGTGTATTAATGCATGTAATCCAAGTATAAACTATGGCCTGTGAAGGAGGGTACATGACTTCTGATTGGTGCATGAAGCCACGTTAAACTCTAAAATGAGTTGTCTTGAAAGCTTCTTCATTTGGGTGGGCAATAGTCCATGGACACATGTGAGGCCTGCCAGTGGGTCTGTTGATGTTTAAAGTATGAGGACTGCAACTATAAGCAATTAATTAACCTCCTCTAGGGTTGATGCAGCATGTTACATGGAGGGTAGTGAGGGGACGTCTCAGATCCACATACAATTGCAGACATCAAGCTAAACAAAAGTAACAGTCAAGGCCCTTTATGTTATAAAAACAGTGCAGGCCAGGAAAATATAGGCAGTAGGCTAAGTGCAGGCTAGGACTAAACTGGTGGAGGGCAATACAAAATCCGAGAGTATGTTGAAGCAGGAATCCTGAAGAAGGCTTGAGAAGAAGGCATAACCTTGACAGGAAACAGAGCATATTTGTTGGGTTCAGTGTTTTGGGGAGGATAGTAAACTGTATCTTTGAGCCAACTACCGTAGGCAATTTCTTTGCTTCAACTTTGCTCAGGAAGACAGGAAATTGTGTTCAGCACTGTAATGAGACCAGGTTACACCGAGAATCCATCTGGCTGGTGTCACATAGAAATAGTTTCCTACAGGGATTCCTGTATGACCCTCCACCCCGAGTGGCCACCACAATCAATGTGTACTGAGGCTGTAGAACTGTCTCTTTTCTGATATCTTTGTTCATTCCTTAGAGAAAAAGATTTACAAAGTGCAGCACACAGTATATGCAGCGGGTAGGCAGGGAGCACTTTTCCCTGTGGTGCAATGGTGGGATTTCTACATCTGTTCCCTGAAGACCTTGTGTCCTTTTGTTGGGGGCAAGTAACAAAATGGCTTATGAGGGGTCACCCAAGCACTTTTGTTACTATGGTGGGTAGAAGACCACCACTTGTCTTGGCAGCAGCCCAAACTTAATTGGATTAAGGATAGTATGGAAATTGCATACTCATGGCCACCACAATGTGCACACAAACGCCCCAAACACTACTGTTGGGAGATGTAGGTTTATTTGTCTGCTTGCTACAGCAAGAAAAATGCTAGGGTTTCAGTCATATGAATGAAGGGTTCTCGATCTGCAATAACTTAGATATGATGGTACAAGCAAGTAGCTATAGCTCAGATAGCTTCATTCTATGACAGGGGGATTTTGCTTTCTCTGCTTCTCAGATAATTTCTGAAGTGATTTACACTAATTGTGAGTTTTTGTTTTGGTCTGTTTTGTGCTTTTTTTGCACAACAAATTAGTCTAGGAAAAAATCAGATGACCCAGTATGCTCTATTTATTCTTTTGATAATCTTGCCAAGATAAGACCATCAAACTCTTAGCTAGTCAGGAGGCTTTTCTATTATATTACATTAGTCTTCATTTAGTGTTTTTCATTTTAGCAAAGATTTCTGATGCTTCACATAAGGGCTCTTGTGTGCCTTTTGTATAGGTTTAATAGAGTAGAATGTAAGAAAAATCTGTAAGGCCCTGAAACAGAACAGAAACACTTAGCAGCATGTTTGGCGAGTTGGGCACATTCTTACAGAGAATAAAAGACAATGTTATTCTCTTTATGTCCAGGGCACCTGGACACCTAGGTACCAACCTGAGAGCCAAATTTCTTCAACCGTCATGTAAAAGTTGCTACGTCGGAGAGTCTAGCAGAGGAACAGAACAGATTAGTTTGAGATCTGCAAAGCTCCTTCAGTCTATTAATTTGACTTAAAGACTTACTCTTCTAATCATCAACTCTGAACCTTCAACTTCACATTCACAGGAGTCTGTTTTATTCTGTCTCAAGCAGTAGTAGTGGTCTACTGCAAATCCGGGAGGAACAATACTGCAGATATCAGCCGTGGTGGAAAACAGCTTGACTATGTCTTCTCAGCTCTGTGGCACTATTAACAAACAGGATCTAAAACACACAATTTAATAATAACCAATAGAGTAAGCCATCATAATTTGAAAGGTGTAGAGAGTGGATTACAAAGTCTATTGAATTGCTTTTTGGAGCATAATTATTCTTTAAAGCTAGAAATAAAAGCCCTTTAAAAACAGTGGAAATAGTCACTCTGAAGAGTGCTTTGGATCATCACTCCCCTGAAACAGGCTCTGAGCCCTTCTAAAGAAATGAAAGAGGTACGATCAGATGGGACAAAGAGATGTGACAAGGAGCAAACCAAAAAGGACCAGAAAGACAAAGATTCATGTAACTCTAATTGCTACAAGTGAGAACAGGATCTCTAAAATATCCTGGAATTATGCCAACTTAACTTTCTGGTGATGACATTAATTTGAAGCACAGTTGCTTCTGCTAAGGCCAAGAGTAGTTTTACATCATGATGTATAATTTCTCCATACTGCTGAGACGTTCCTCTAATTCACAGAAACAACTATTCCACTCTAGAAAATGTAAATATAAATATAGATATCTCCAGTTGGGCAACTGTCATCCAACAGCAACACTAACAACAGCCAGAACCATGTTCATATCTAGGAGCTATTAACATCCACGCAGGATCCTCCATAGGATGTTGAACGTGTATGAAAAAAATGGTACCAAAAAGAAGCATTAAAGAAAAATCTCTCTCTATGTAAGGTTAGAGGACTGTCGCACTCCACTCTTTCAAAGGACTTCTGGCAGCATGGATGCCCTATCATAGTCCTCCCTAACCCTACCTGCTCTAATCCTATCTACCCTACCCTAACCCTACCTACACTAACACTACCCTGATGCTATCCTAATCCTGCCCTACTATAATTCTACCTATCCCACCCCAACCTAAACCTACACTAACCCTACTCTAAAATTACCCCAACCTGAACCTATCCTACCTAACATATCCCCTAACTCCACCCTCCCTCCTACACTACCCTCCACCCTACCTTCTACCTTACCCTCCACCCTCCCCCTGCCCTATCCTGTCCTACCCTACACCCTCTACACTACCCGACTCTCCAACTCCCCTACCCTACCCTCTACTCAAACTTACCCTACCCTCTACTCTAACCTACCCTACCCAATATGATACTCTACATCGTGACGACCCCACCATGCCGCACCCATTACCATACCATACCATAACCAACCCACCCCATCCCATACCAATCCTCCTCCGTGTCATCCCCCATGGCTAGTTTTCCTACAAGCAAGGCCACGATAATAGACTTTAAAAGACAGAGCAAATGTTCCTTTACAAGGATTCTCACAGTAAGGAGCAAGAATGAAAGTGTCCAGCAAATATTGATAAATACAAGTCATTCATTTTATAGGATATTCTATGAAGTGTTGTCTCAACTACAGGCATATTGTTGATTATTTGATAGCCTATTTAGTGCCTTGATTTTAATTTTTCACTCAAGTGAAATTGGAGTGTTTATTAATTTATGCCTATTTTAAAAAATGCCTGTTCTCAACTGCAATTTCACTTTTGACTGTAGTTCCCTCCATACTTGTCAAGCCCACAAAAGGTTCTTCCTGGCAGCAGACATTGGAGAAGCCAGGTCCCAAGGCAGCTGAGATGCTCAAAGCAGAGCCAGANTTCCCTCCATACTTGTCAAGCCCACAAAAGGTTCTTCCTGGCAGCAGACATTGGAGAAGCCAGGTCTATCCCAAGGCAGCTGAGATGCTCAAAGTAGAGCCAGAAACTGGGAAGCAATCACAGTCAATGCAGTATAGTTAAAGACTTAGATTCTAATCCAAATTTAGAACAGAGTACCCGAACTCTCAAAATGCTTCAAGAGCAAGCTCAGTTCAACTGTTCTTTGAACTGTTTATACTCATGTCACCCATGCAAATTAGCATATGTATTGGCTGTAGATTCAGTCCCAAACTGCCACTTTTTTTAGCCAGCTTCAGGTTCTGAAAGGATTTAATGCCATCTCTGTGTGTTCCCCTTCCTTTGGGGGCTATTCAGGCTGTTTGGTCACTACTGTTGCTAGGTGTTTTGCACACCTCTGAGCCAGTGTGACAAATTCTCCTCTACTGAGAGCAAGGTGCATTCCCTCTACGAGGAGGAAATAGGAGAAAGCATCTATTGCGGGATGGGTAGAAGAGGGTACAAGAGGGACCAAGAATGTTCTCTTGACATTGTCTTTATTGCCTACCTTGCTAAAACACTTTCATAATTCCTCTAGTGCATATAGAATAATCAGTGGAAAAAGAGGCATGACAGCCCAAACTAAGGAGAGAGGCTCTTTAATTATATCACCAGGCACCCTAATGCCTTCTCCTCCTTCCTGACCCATCCTTTCACTTCAGCATTACATGCCCACTTTCTGTAAATAGATTTTTTTTTATCCTAACCTACTCTCCTAATTCTCAAAGCTGCTTGATCTTGTTTATTTTTGTTGACTGCCTGCAAGGGAAGGCTTTAATACTTCATTCTTTGTAACTGAGAAGAGTAATCTTTCCGGACTCTACATTACTCAAGCAGCCAGACAAGAACCATCAGTCTCGACAGTGCTAACTTGGCTGCTTCAGCCAGAAGCAAAATAGACTCCATGTGATTTAGCAGTAAGAGAGGGTGAAGGAGAATAGTAGAGTGACATAAATGCAAGATATGCTCATCAGGGAGAGCTGTCGTCTGGTATCAATAAAATCAAATAGGGAGAATTCTGATTCATTTATCCCAAGACTAAAAAGCTGCTTGATATTTTTCCTCCTTAGCAGAAGTTGAAAGCACACAAAGTGCAAATATCCTTGTGTTACCTAATTATTTCATTATAGTGAAGGATCAGTTTAAAAATTCATTAAAATCTAACCAGTGGAAAATAATATGATTCCACTGACATTTGATTTAATTAAAATCTGTAAATTAGGAATATTAATGTGTGTATTAGCTCTTGAAGGTCTTTGAAAGCAGCACCTGCCACTATCTTGCCCTTCTAGGTACTGTGCCTCTGAGGTGTGTAGGCTACACATGGGCACAAGTAGTTCTTGGGGTCTGGATTCAGTACAGCTAAAAGACACTAGCAGGAAAGGTGGCATTCATAGTCATTCAGTTTGGGGAGCAAACTATACTCGAATTAGTCAAGCAGGGTTCCACATTATCAGAATAAGTATTATTTGTTCAATTTAGTCTCAACTGTCCAGGAATCAAATTGATTCTCTGAATTGCAAGAAACAATGGCTACGAGCCAAAGCCACTGAAACCAAGAAAAAGATCCCCTGCTGACTTCAATAGCTTGTTGGAGCTCACCCAGTGCAAGTAAATGACATTTTTCTAAAGTGAATTTCTTTTTCCTGTGGCAGCTGCACACAGTATTTTCCACTGTGGCTACCTTCATCTATACACTTCTCTTTTTCCACATGCAATTTCAGGCTTTTATTGTTTCCAATACTTTATAATTTTGAATTGTCAGGATGGTTTTCTCTGTGATTTCATACCGAGAATTGACCTAGTTAAAATTAAAGGTTGCCAGCCTAAATTAGATTAGGTTAGTCTAGTGATCTGAAAAAGCACTGTAACATACTGTATTGGTCTTTATTTCTCTGAACAAGAATGGTTGGTTAAAAGACAGCTATTTCAGCTACTCAGTTTACACTCTTATAATTACAGGTCTGATGACATCCTATAAGGACAGAAAAAAAAGACTAAAAGTGATCAGTTTTTTCAATTCAAAATACAGTATTTACACAGATTTATTTATAAATAAAATATTTTGCATTTCACTGAAAAAGTATATGGATCTAACTACTAAGGAAGTACCATTTATTGACAGTAAAGATATTTCTGCATTTTTACTACTGTCTACATTGCAAACTCTCAAGCCTGAAGTATAAAAGGCATCCTAGCATCTCCTAGCTTTGGAGCTTGCGGAAAGTAGATATCCTGCACTCCATATCTTAGCAGAGGCACAAACTCTCTTGTTTGACATGAAAACAAGTATAAGAAGGGTTATACATGACACCAGCCCCATCTACCAACAAATTTCTCAAATTTCGCTCTTCCCAGGCACAGTGTAAATATTTTGAGGCTGAGCTACTCTTGGAATACTCATCTTATTCTTACAGCCATTTTTTAAAATTGCGAAATGCTAATCTAATGGCTTTTGCTTTTTTTTTAATGAAGGATCTTTTCCCCTTTCAGTCTTATATTCCATATAAATACCTCACTCCACCACTAAATAGGAACAAAAATATAATAGATTCATCCAGAATGGAGGTCAGAAGCCCTTTACTTTGGGAACTGCACCACTCTTGAGGAAGAATTCCCACCAACTTCAAAGGCAGTTTTATTTATAATAATAAATAGACAATAATTAATAAATAATTAGTAAATAATAATTACCATGTACTGCTGTGTACAGCTCTTCTGTGTGCACCTGCAAGCTTAGAAGTGCCACTGGCATAGCTGTATTGCCCTCGGTTTATGGGTATCCAGCTGGCAGTCTACCTAGGGCACAAGCATTTGAGGTTTATTACACTGAGCTCAAACTTACCACTGCTTCTCCTATGTGTTACTGCAGCTCCCCACAACTCTGTCTGTATCAGAGAATAACTCTTTCTTCTCAAGTAAATTTTTTAACATTCAGGGCTGCAGCCCAAAGAGAACCTCTTCTGGATCCATTTTTCAAGGTCTGCCATCCCAGAAACTGTTATTATTTTAAATCTGTTCTCTGATCTTTTGTATGCATTGGTGTATGTTGCTAAGAATTCAATCTATCTCTGTCAAAAGAATGCACCTGGGAATGTGTTTCTGATGGACTGTAAGATAGTTTTGTTGTTTTGGCTATGGCTGCAAGTATATATTCTTAATATTATTGGTATTCTTCAGTATGCTGTTTTGTTCCTTCCCTGTGCATAGTCAGTTGCTATTTGGGATAGAGAAGAGGGAGAAAGGAATGGGATGGCTGAAGAAGATACTGAGGGGTGGGAAGACTTGGGGCAATGAGTGAGGAAACATTTTTCCTCAGTTTCTTTTCTTTTGGAAGATGCCTAAGGTGGGATCCTTGTTTGGGCCATTTCTGAGTGGGGTCTGCATCATTTTAGGTTTCCACCTCAAGTGCTTCATTAGTTTATGCTTCTGGGGGACTTTTATGGGAATGTCATGCAGACCCAGCTATCAGACAGCAGCACTAACAAGATAGCAGCCTATTATAGCATCCAGAATCGCATAGCAATGGTTGCTATGGAGGGCAATCTTAGACTAGCAACTTCCTTTGTCTTTTAATAGGGCTGATTTGGCTCTGTCCCTGTATCTCAGCAGTGTTATTTACCTCTGTTACATTCTTGCTTCTGCAATTCTTTAATCATGCTCATTAAATAAAAAAAAAACAAAATAAAGTTTTATTTCTACAACCAGGCTCACCCCTCCTGTATCTGCAAGCCAAGAAAACCCACATCTTTCTTAAAACGTAAGTAAGCCCTGGAATATATTCGTAATGTGGTTTCTCCCAGTTGCACTTGCTGGATGGGAGACCATTGTGAGAAATGGACACGGGGGCATAAATACAGATTTTAATGCTAGGACTTGAAACTGACTGAAGGCCAGAAAAATATGGGCTAATATAAGACAAGTCATGTTTGTTAAACCCAGTACAGCTAAAAGCAGAGCTGCTTGAAAGTTATTTAACAATGCACAGCATGCTGCACTAGTATAGAACAGCCAGTAAGGAGTGCCTCAAATAATAAAAGGTGTAGTGGAGTTAGGTAGGTGTGAGATGTTTGTCCATACTGAATAGCATCAGCAGCTTGTTAAGGCCAAACAAATAATAAATCACCGACTTCAACAGACTTTACCATTTACTAAGCCATCACATTCAGATTTACACAACGAACTGGCCTGGCAGCACTCATCTTAAGTTAGTAAGCTGATACGCCTCAGCTGAAGGACCTGTCTTGATTTATGCAATGAGCAGTATGTAGTCTTAAATAAATCAAGGTAGTTTCCTTATGCAGGGCCTTACTTGCGTCACTGCCTTGTCATGCTCAACCCAGGGAGAAATTCTTGGTTTTGATAGTCAGGCTTTCTGAAGAAGGAAATCAGCCTTCCTGAAGAAGGAAATCAGCCTTCCTGAAGAAGGAAGCCCGGATGGTCGCAGACATGCCTTTTGAGGGAAAAGACCTCTCTAGTATCTACACTGAAGAGATCTTATGCCTGTTGAAGCCTGCTACAATCTGCTGGGCTTCTTTATTCACTTTTGATGTAGAAATCACTCCACTGTTTATAGCCTAGCAAATCTAGAGCTTTCTAGTGCCCATCCTCTCTGCATCCACTTAGGCTGAAAAAGTTGTCCAGACTCCAGTGCTCCTATCAGTGCTGTATTTTGCGCCTGAGTGGTTCAGCAGTATGAAACTTAACCCCAAGGCAAGTGTTTGGAGACTGTGCCCAAAGGATAAAAAGCATATCCTGTCCATCTCCCTTATTCTCCATTTGCCTTCCCTGACTCATCATGCTTCTTGAAAGTCTCCTTGCCTGAGAGTTCACACACTGACAGACCTGTCCAGGGTTCACTCACCATGACTCATGACTCCGTTAGTCCTCATGCCCTTGATGCTTGCTTTGCGGGAGATGCCCTACACACTAACACCACCTGTCCAGTAGAGTTAGCTAAGCTGTATATTCCTACCATCACCTTCACAGCAGACATAGGCAGACTTTGTATTACTGAGGAGCTTGGAATCCCCTACTGGTGCGCTTATGGATAGTCTCTCAAGTAAGAAGGACAGGTTTCTTAACTCCCTTGACTTCCTGCTGTTCTCTGAGCTCCTTTTTCAGGAATTTTCAAGAAGATAAGAGCTGAGATAGCCTAATAAAGAGATATATTTGTTCCCCTCTTTTGGCTGTGCGTGCAATGCCAGAGAGAAGTGGGAACAGGAAGAATATGGGAGAATATGTGGATGGAGATGCCAGAGTGGGTAATACTGAGGCAAATATTGCCTAAGGGTTGCATGCATGTGAGTGTACATGCAGACAGGAGATCACAAAGAAGGTTGATTAAAGGTTGAATAGTCTTCCTTTTCATAATGGACCCCATGAGGCTTTGAAAGATTCTTACATTAGATCAAGCAAATAAGATCATTGCATGGTTTTTTTAACAGCCCTGCACATTTCTATTATCAAAAATATTTCCTTTTACAGATCTGATCTCTCGTTAGTACTGTTATGATTTCTTGTAATTCTGACGGCAGTTGCATTTCATCCCTTGTGATTTCTGTAATACTCCTAGTGTTGATTTTGCAGCAAAGCAACAGCTTATTCTCTTCCCTCCTCACTACAATAAGAGCAAATGGAGACTGCTGGGGGTGCAGATGTTAATAAACACTTTGCCTGTAGTTCCCTAAGAACTGATGTACTTTTCCATCTTTATTTAATGAGATGCTATTTCTCACATTGAAATATCCAAGCTAGGTCTGGAGAGGAATTCTCAGAGTGCTGCAAAGAGATCCACAGTAGAGGAGAAAAAATGGGAAATGGTTACTCCTTTAAATGCAGGGGGAACCCTCCCACACACTAGGCCACTTACTTGATCTTTCTGTTTAACTTAGAGCTGAAATCTAAAACCTGATTCTCTTCTTGGTTTTATATTTGTGCTATTGATTTCAGTGAAATTAATACTAAATTACATTTGTATGAGAAGGATGGGGTCTCCAAGGTCTCATTATTCCAGGCTTTAACTGATGAGTTTTCTATTCTTTGGCTACTAGGATGCTATAAGGGTTTTGTGACTCCATTCACAGCACAAACAGGAAGATAAGATAATGCAAAAATAAGCTGCTCCAGACTATTTCATTTCAGAGAATTTGTCTTCACAGGCCACGGGGGACAGCTTTGCATTTCTGTTATGCCACCATGTGCTTGGAATTGCATTCTCTGGGTGTTTTCTCCAGAGTACTCACTCAGACTCACTGAGACTGTCAGGATACACAACATATTCCAGGCCTAATCAGTTCTGGTTCTTTGTCTCTGCCTACGTCTCTTTCCTCTCTTCACCCCATTTCTTTCAACACTTAGGTTAAATTGAACCACATTTTTAAATGAAAGGGGTGTTCTGCAGAAGAAATCAGTGATGAGCGAAAAATAGAGCAAAGCACTGATAGGGGTGTGTAGACATTCAGCCACAGCATGCTTCTCTCATGTGCTTTTTGCTATACTAGCTAACAAAATACTCGGACCAAAAGTGCTTTGGTGTATTAACTATTTATGTGTAAACTACAACTGGATTACTACGCATTGACGATGGCAGCCGGCTGATTTTGGGTCCGTGCTTGACCATATAGTAGCGGGGCAGTGGGAGAGGGACTACTATCCCCTGCCCCTGTCTCTGAACCACAGATTCTCCCTTCACAAGGGTGAACACAAACTACATTTGTGTTATCTGCCTCATGTTAGTACCATCCTGTGGCATATATGACAAGTATCACCTGCTAGGGTCTGCTGCTACACATCATTTCCATCCATGCTCACTATATTGCTTATGTTCACAGCACTTTGTTGAATTGTAACTTTTGCCTCAGAGTCCCTTCCTGTTCTTGCTTCTCTTTCCCTTTCATGGTTTCCAAATCGGTCTGACAAAACCTGACTCCTTTTTCTGACTATCTAGGCAAAGCTAGGCTCACTCATCTGATCTTCGTATCTCCCATGGATGAAATACAGTCCTGTCCCGTGCTGACAGACAGCTACATGATGTGCTCTGTGGTGGGCTTCCTGCTCTTTTGCTGAAATCAATCTCTTTCCAACGAACTCTGGATCTTTTCCTGTACCAGATTTTCTCTCTGCACTCTCAGTCTCTACAGCCTTCTCCTTCTGTCTTCCCTGCAAGCAATTTGGCAGTGTTTTATACCTAGTGTGCACAGGTCTGAGGTAGTGGAAAACAAAGTCCAACTCCAACAGCATCTGTTTAACCTTCTAACTATGTTTTGAAATCAAGCATAGAACCCCAAATAGGAATTTGGAGCTTAAATGTTTTGTTGGCTGAGCATTGTCAACAACAATAGCCTGAATGAAGTTATCCTTCCTTAATCCTTCCACTAAGCAAACATTTGACCTTTCAGCATGGAGGGCAAACAAAGACTCTTCATTTACAAATGGCTTGTTTTTCATGGAAAAAAAATTGTTTGAGATATTGAGTTCTATAACAGCCAGTATTACTATCTTTGCAATTGGAAAGCATAAACTTTATTCTTGATTGAAAAAAAAAAGAACAAAAAGCATTTCATTTGATTGATATGGCTATTCTGGTTGCATTGTGTAGTAGGTTTAATCAATAAGCTTCATCCTTCTGAATACTAATGCTCATCTTTTATTCCCTAAAAATACTGTTTGCTGTAGAACTGGTAATTTATTGTCATGGACAAATAGGTGTGTGCCAAGAGACTGAGAGTCACAAAATGTGGCTAGTGCTATGCAAGTAGCCACTAGTACATCTTTACTGTTCATCAGAAGAGCCTAATATGGTACTTACTAAATAATCATAGTGTCCTTCATTTCTTAGCAAATCTGTTAGATATGTTTTATTGGAAATGTTGTCTTAAGAAGACACAGTTATTCCAATGTGGCAGTATATATCTGGAGTACTGTCTCCAGTTCTGGGCCTCACAGTACAAGAGGGATATGGAGCTGCTGAAGAGAGTCCAGCGCAGGGCGACTAGGATGATCAGGGGCCTGGAACATCTGCCCTATGAGGAGAGGCTGAGGGAGATGGGCCTGTTCAGCCTGGAGAAGAGAAGGCTGAGAGGGGACCCGGTCAGTGTGTACAAGTACCTCAGAGGAGGCAGTGAGGAGGATGGGGCTGGCCTCTTTTCAGTGGTGGCCACCGACAAAACTAGAGGCAATGGCCACAAACTGAAGCATAAAAAGTTCCACAGGAACTTAAGGAAAAATTTCCTGACAGTGAGGGTGGCAGAGCACTGGAACAGGCTGCCCAGAGAGGTTGTGGAGTCTCCTTCTCTGGAGATCTTCAAGACCCGCTTGGATGCAGTCCTGTGCCATGTGCTCTAGGTGGCCCTGCGTGTGCAGGGGGTTGGACTAGATGACCTCTAGAGGTCCCTTCCAACCTTAGGCATTCTGTGATTCTATGATTCTATAGTAACTGCAACAACGAAGGATATTGATCTTGAAATTTCAAAATACAATCCAATAAGAAGGCATTTTGTTTCTGTTTAGTGATGTTTATTTAATTTTGGAAGTTATGGAAAACTGCCAGAATTCTGACCTCTTAATGAGCTTTGTAGATATAAATGATTATGCTGCCATTACACAGGGAAAAAAAGAAAGTATTTGGATGTATTGGACTACTGAAATATGAACAAGGTTTTTTGCTTTGTTTTGGACTGTTGCTGCTTAGCTCAATAATAGCTTTGCACACTAAAATTAGGTTGTAGAGGATATAAATATTTACATCTCCGCTTCAAAACAGGCGAGCATTGCTGGATCATCTCTCTAAACCTTCCAAGAGTCTTACTCAAGATAACACCATTGAAGATGCACGCACTGGGAACAATATGTCACTGAACTTGGGAACAGGATGTTAAAACTTAGAAAAGACCATGAATCAGATGCGAAAGTTTTCTTGAAAGTCAGTCACAATGGGTGGAAGTGATGAAAAAATAATAATCTGTGTTATTCTGGGAAAGTGGATAATGATTTAGCTATTATTTTGCCAAGAGAATACATCTTTGTGTAAACTTACCCCTCTGCTAGCCATTAGGAAATCAGGCACACATTATTTTCAGTAAATATCCCATGCCTCTTGAAAGAGATACAGAAGATACAGAAGCTGCAGAATTATGATATTAAATTTGTCTTAGATGATTATTGCTGTATTCTGGAATACATTTTTTTTTATGCTTGTTTGCAAATGAGTAATGCTAATGGAGTTCCTCAACAGGATTCAATGTCAATTTCAGAAGGCTGAGACATTTACTGAATATTTTATGTAATTCATGATTTTTTTTTTTTGGTGACACCAACAAAGGATATTTCCATTTAGCTGATTATATATAAAAAAGCATCTCTCTAAATATTTGAAGTGATCCTGCAGTTAAAATATAGATTTTGGAAAACAAATCATAAATAAGAAATCACTCAATAAAAGCAGGAGATAAGCCCTATATGTTTCTAAAATATTTACCTGTGTGGCTGCAGAAGAAATAAGGCCTACATAATACATATTTATACTCAAATACATATTTATCCCTTCACTCATAAAAGCACTGTGTGGGAGTTCATCCTAGTAATTGTTGAACTGTTGTGCTATTTCAAATGAACCTCACAGAGGAGTAGTAATCTCAAAGATATTTCATTCTTTCAAGTGGTATGAAATCACGATGGGTGAGGAAAAGGAATGCGTTATTTTTAGTACCTCCATTGAGAGAAAGGTGGCAATATTAATACAGAACACCTAAGAAACCAGCAAGAGGAGGAACATTCAGCTGCAGGAAAAGTCTTGGTCAGAAGAAATAAGCTACTGTTTTTTTAATACTTGTTTTGAAGCATAGATGCTGGGACCTCTGGAGAATTAAGCTGTTTGAACACCGTATCTGAAGAAAGGCTGGAATCAGAATGTGAAGTCCGGGGCTCATTTTTCCACAGAGACCTTGCTTAAGATGAAAGGCTTCTCCTCCATTATTGTTCTATCAAACTGGTACAATACATGAACCCTGCCTGCCTTGCTGATGAGCTGCAGCACAGCAGACAGAAACTGCTCATTTATTGCACAGACAGCTTCAGAGGGGCTCTGCTGCAGCTCACACTTTTGCAGAGAAAATGCCACATGCTGGGCAAAGTTCATCCCTACTCTAACTCCATTAAAGTTAATGGGTTTACTCCAGGGATAAAGACAGCTCCTTGAATCTGGGCGAAAATGAAAGAAGACATCACTTAAGGGAGCCTAGAAATGGCTGAAATGAAATACGAAACTGTTTACTCCTGGGCAAGGAGCTTCTTTTCTTTTCTCAGTTTCTCCCTTGGCCTGCAAAGAATTTTATATAGGATGTCCATACCCTTATCTGGCTGGGATACTAAACTGAGCAGTGGAAAGCATCTGCTTGAGAGTGCGCTGCTTCCTCTTTCTGCAGCCCACTGCCTCTATCTCACTCTTGTTAATCTTCCTACTGGAAAAAATATTAATCTTATTTTTCTTCGTTTTTGCCCCAGCTGAAGCCTTCCTTTTTCTAGAAAAAATATCCTAATGCTTTCTTGATTCCCAGTCTATACTAGGACCAGTACTATGTAATAATATGTAATATTAATATGTAATATGTAATAATAATTAAATGAAATATAATTGATAACTGCCTCTTGCCTACCTAGGTTTATTTGGCAGTGGACAAACAACTGAAATGGCGAGCAGAACTGGCTTTTAAGAGTAGGTATGTCTCCAGTCACAAGCCCTCCTGATTTTTCTCCTATCTTCTCTCTAGGCCTTGGCTTGCTCTCGCCAGGGCTTCTGTTTTCATGATCCTTCTAGAATTTCTGCCATCGGAATTTCTGCCGTCTCCGGGCCGCCCTGCCGGGACACACACAAGTGGTACAGAGCAGCCAAGGCCACCATGGAGACTCCAACTCGCTCGGCACCCCTCAGCGGGTCGCGCCGTCTGGCTGCTGCATGAAGAGTCATCGTGCATCCCCGTGCTGCCAGAACATCGTCTCGTAGGTCACATAAAATCGCAGAAATTAGGGATGGGAAGTGAGTTTAGTTTTAAAACCATTCCTGAGGGCAGGGCTGTGATAGTCTCTTGGGTGTTAGGCAGTATGTGTCCTTTTCAAAGTTAAGCGCTGGAGCCTTTCTGAAGTAGCTACTGACTTTGTACTCATATGTTGAGATGACATGAGCTGATTTATGTTAGGTGATACCTCATATACGACGTGTCTTTCTCTATACCATGAGTTCTGGAAAATGTGACTTTTCAGCTCAGACTACAGTCTCATGTGTAGGGCTCAGCAGCTACCTCCTTCAGTCTTAACTGTCGGACAAAATCATGGCCGTCACACCTCCTTAGACATCTTTTAGCAAATTCGGTTAGAGATGTGAATATTCATCTGGAAAATACACTTCACAGTTCCCCACTGGTTGGCATCAAAACAGAGGCATCAAAACGATTGGTCTTTACAGAAAAACCTGTGCAGCACACAGTACCATACAGTGCATGGGCACTTCTTAAAGCCTATGGGCATTTCTTCTATAAAAAATATGTGGCCTGAGAAGACATATGATTAGCAGTTCTGGCTGCAAACCTTTCATAACCACCCCAAAGTTCACTGCACAGGCGTATATAGTCAGCATGGCATTTGGCTGAGCTCTCTGGCATGAGGAAAAGGCAAATTTCTTCCTTGAAGACTATGACAATAGCAGAGCGCTGGGCCAAGGAGTCATGTGTTGCAAGGACGTGCTAATTGTTTTTCAATACCAAAGCACTAATGGATAGTGGGAGGCTACACCCCCATCAGAAACTACTGCCTGGAAATTGCTCTCTTGCCTTTTCATAACAGGAAGGTTGGAGAATTTCCCCCTCTTTCCTATATTGATATCTCTTCTCCTGAGCCTAGTTCTTTTATAAACACTTATCAGGACAACTAGCTAAGTTCTGTTCCCTCCTATATTTAAAGAACAACTGAGCGTGTCTCACACTGAGCATGTCGTCAAGTCTGGCTGTGGTCCGTTTAGAAAAGAGTGAGGAAAAGGAGGCTCTAAGTGCCACAAAAAGGTGGTAGTAAAGAAAATATCCCTACTGAAATGAGCCACTGTCACAGGGCTGGCTGCAAGAGACGGAGGGCATCTCAGGTCAGATGCGGGAGCTTTTTCAGAGGCTGTGACCCAGGACACGGAGCAATGAAAGGTCCTGACCGCAATGGGCACCATCACTGCGCTGGCTGCCCTGGCCTTCCTTGGCTGTGTCCTTGGTGCTTGCAGCAGCTTCGTTTGGAGCCACCCCTCGGGCCACGTTCCCCACAGACACCTCAGCGCGCAGCGTCTCCTCTTCCCTGGGGCCATCCTGTCAGGACGGCACCCTCCATCCCAGATGCTGGGGTTTCGCTGGGGGCGAGCGGCCGGTGGCGAGGGGCTCTGTGCTAACACAGAGCGGGGCTTGTGCCCGCAGGCTCACCGGGGCACAGGCGGCAGGGACAGCGGGGCCGCGCTCCCCGCCGGCGTGTGCGCGGATGCCCAGCTTCCTCGGCACAGGTAGGGCACCCACGGGGACGGGATGGGAGCTGCCCGCTGCCCAAGCGCAGGCCTGGCCTCCAGGGGCACACAGCCTGCCTGGGGGCAGTTATCCCCATGGAGGGGGCAATTAACCCCCTGGGAGCAGTTAACTGCCTGGAGGGGGTAGTTCGTCCTCATTGCGGCCATTTCCCCCCCATTCACTCTCCACGGTGGGAGCGGCGGGAGGGAGGGTTACCCACACGAGGGCGATTTACCCACATAAGGTCCAATAATCCCTGCCGGGAGGGCAATAACCCTTATCCACTCCCCAGGAGGGCAATTAACCCACACGGGGGCCGTTATCCACTCCCCTTGTTGGGGGGGTTAACCCACACAGGGGCCGTTATCCACTCCCCTTGTGGGGGGGTTAACCCACACAGGGGGCAGTTAACCCACACAGGGACCGTTTTTCCCCCCCGGGGGGTCATTCACCCTTCCCAAGGGGGCAGCTGACCCACATGGGGGCCGTTACTCTCCACCTGGGCGCGGGCCCCTGCCCTGCCCGGGGGCCGCCTCTCCCCGCGCTCCTCGGCGGCGGCGGCGGCGCCGCTTTGTGG